>CAHIKZ030004887.1:985000-1020000 GCA_903632075.3 Acanthosepion pharaonis
GCTTCAAACCTGCATCTGTGCGATTTTTTTCGACAGACTTTCATGTTTGTAGCTCTTTCTTTTTTTAAAACCTTTTTTTCCCTCGAGATTGATTTGATTATTGGCAAATGAAAAATTCGAGGGTTTTTCGAAACGAGTATAGTTATATATATATATATATATATATATATATATATATAATGTACAAACATAGAGCGCAGGTCACAGAATATATTTGCTCAACAAGTCTACATTCAAGATTGTTAAAGCAAAAAAAAAATATATTCTTATTTAGAATTTTTCGCTTCTAAAGTGTTTTCTAATTCCGGCTTTGAGTTTCCTACTAAATTCTTCGTTTCATAGTAGCTTCGCCATTTTTAAGCCATTGCCAAATAATTAGTTTCTGAGGTAATGAGAATATTTGTACTTTTCGGTGATTTCGAATATCATGTCCTTCGTTGCCGCTCCATCAATCTTCTCTGTTTTCACCTTTCAAATGGCGTTGATTTAATTTTGTTCATTATCGGTGGAGCGGCTAGGATTGAGGAATCGCAGAGCCGAGTTCAAATTCGTGTCGAATCCATTACATTGACTAACATGCTAATAACCTTGGGAAAGGTATGAATCTTCTTCTTCTCCCCTGCCCTGATGTAAATAGCTGGACAAACCGGGTTTTGTAGCCTTGAATATCAACTGGTCTACCTCAGAAAGAAATGACACCATTCTACGGGGAAAATAAATCTGCCTCGTCATTCATGTGTCGCCAAAGCGTGTATCACGCATGTCACATAACTGACTGACTGACCCTCGGGAAGAGTATGAATCCTCTTCTTCCCATTCCCTCAGCTATGGGTAAGTAGCAGAACAGACCGGTTTCTATAGCCTTGAATTTCAACTGGTCTACCGCAGAAAGAAATGGCAAGCTACTGCAGGAAAAAATATCTGCTTCGACAGTTATATATCGAAAGGTACATGATCACGTAAGCGTGTATCACGCATGGCACATAACTGACTGACTTGACCCTTGGGAGAGGTATGAATCCACTTCTTCTCCCACTCTCAGCTATGGGTAAATAGCAATACAGACCGCGTCCTTAGCTTTGGATGGCAACTGGTCTATCGCAGAAAGAAATGACAACGTACTACGGTGAAAAATCTGCCTCGTCAGTCATGTATCGAAAGATACATAATCGCCTAAGCGTGTATTACACATGGCACATAACTGACTTCCGATATTGAGTCCCCCCCCCCACTGGGGCAACATGTGGCACATAACTGACTTACTGACCCTTGGGAAAGATATGAATCCTCTTCTTTCCCGTACACCCTCAGCTATGGGTAAATAGCTGGAGAGACCGGGTTCTGTTGCTTTGGATTGCAACTGGTCTCCTGCAGAAAGAAATGTCAACCTGCTACGGGAAAAAAATCTGCCTCGTCAGTCATGTATCGAAAGCGAGTATCACACATGGCACATATCTGACTGACTCATATTTTATATAATTATTTTTCTATGTATTCTGCATAATTGTAAGTTGAGTAATATATGGTGCGAATCGGAAGTGCAGATTTTCGAGTCTAACCGTCGGCATCAAGGGGGATGTTAAGTGGGTCGCTACTCGCCTAAACGCGCCTGCTAACGAGACACCGGTGTAACTCATGCCCATGATTTTTCAGATTAGGGTAGACCTTCACTGCCATCTCCGCCACAACCACCAGGATTGGAAGGAAATAATACATAGAGAGAGAAGCTGGGAACCTCAATACTCGGATGCGAGCAGGGGGTGGGCGGGTTGTCGAAAACGATATATACTGTTTGCGATGGGTAAATTGTCGCAATGTTATATTTTTCATTTCCCTCATGCACGTTGTTTGTTTTTATTTGTGTTGGCTGCACAGTATAGAAGGCTCAGTTGGAAAACATCTGTGAGAAAAAGAGCACCATCAGGCAATTCTCTTCAAAAGAAATTTGGAAACCGCATGCTGTACTGCTTGGTATTCGCGCCGATAGTTCCTTATATGAATATTTCAGATTGTTTGCGCCTCAATCTTCGAATGATATATACTAACCATTTTAGGTTCTGCTGTTGAATTGTTGTGGCTGTAATATGGACAGTTTCCGCTAACACAAGTTATCACTTAACGAAAACATCAGCATAACAAATACAGTTATGTTCGTAAGTATTATCGTCGGATCCAGACTCTCATATGGATGACATGGTTTGCTTTAGAATTGTTCACAAATATCCAAACTCTCGATTGCATACAACCAATTTCTCAGATCAGTGATTAAAATGGCTTATAGTGAGGCAAGTTAATACATAACGAAAATATCACCATGAAATCTACAGTTATGTTCGTAAATATTATCATTTGATCCAGAATCTGATATGGATGACATGGATTGCGTTAGAATTGTTCCCAAATATCCAAACTATCGACTGTATACAACCAATTTCTCAGATCAGTGATTAATATGGCTTTCAGTGAGGCAAGTGTTTAGTTCTACACGAGGATCATCCTTTCCCGAAACGCGTGGAATGGCTTACCGAACATCAAACAAAGAATTGTAGCAGACAATAAAAGCCACAATTAAACAGGAGCATTGATTAGCACATATAGTGATATGAAGTAAAACTCAAGATAAACCTTTCCAAACAGAACCTATGATCTGGAATTGGAATTCTATGTTCAGTTTCTTTATCTCCTCTACTTAATTTGTTGTAACTGATCAATACACCAATTGAAATTTTTAGCATTTAGTAATTCCATGTACTGAATTTTTATGACAGATTCATGTTACAGGGTATCACGAATTTCATTCCAATTCCAGATCATAGTTCCTGTTTGGAAAGTTTTATCTTGAGTTTTCCTTCATATGTTGCCCAGATTATACGATCAGGTCATCATCCTAACATCTCTTATGCTCTGTACAGTAACCGCAGGAGGGGAAGTAGTAAAGTTGCTTTATATTAAATAGATTCATTTGGGTGTCATCAGTGACCATCACTTCACATCTGTACATGTATATGCGCAAAGAATAAACTAGGAACGGATTAAATAGATTGCGCTCTCATTTTCGCTTTGTGTACACCAGATGAGCTTTACAATGTTCTGATATTGAGGTCCTCATCAGACATATATTTTATGAATTGATGAAGTTCGTCTATTAGGCCTAGGCATTAAGTTAATACCAACGCTTGTAAGGGATTTTCTAATTAATAAGAAGAGGAACTCTCAATTTTTGTAGTTGTACCTAGCTGGAAGGTCGACATACAATATTATATTGGAGAGGCAAACAATTTGCTGGGGTGCGTTTGATTGACATATATGTTATCATTAGATCCATTATCAAAACGAAAGCCAAACTGTGTCGCGAGGACTTGATATTCATAGATGGGTGAAAGCCTAGTCATGTCAATATCCTTTAGTACCTCTATCGTAATTGAACCAATTGAGATATCTCTGTATTTGGAAAATTAATGACAAAGTGGACAATATTTTCGTATGACCTGTTTCGTCCGTTAGGACTTCATCAGACTAAATTGAAACGAAAAGCCTCATACACATAACCTTCTCAATTTGGCATTAGTTTTCTTAATATTGCTCTGGTATATATAAAAACATATACTGTTTTTCCCATGCTTCTATATGTGTGACGATCTTGAGGGTTATTGTTTTATTTCCGTAATACAATTATGTGCGCCCCACTATAATATTGGAGGATGCAGTTTTATTCCGAACTTCCTTTATAACATTTTCAATGTTATGACTAACATCACATGATTTTTTTTTTAAATGTTATTTGTTTAACTTTTTATAGCTTTTCTTATTTCATCATTAGTTTCGTTAATTATGCTTGGAGGGAGATATTACAATAGCCGGGTGTGTATCTGAGTATGTTCTAATTCCGCGAGCATGTTCAGCATAGTTTGGTCAGGTTTGAAATGAAACTCTAAGGGTTTTTTTTCGGAATAGGCCATTTCTTCTGTTTTGCTTTCCATTGTAGAAGGCTGTCATGATTTTGTTTTTTTGTTTTTTTTTGGCTTTTCTTCATATTTCAAAATAATTATTTTTACGCTGTTCAACTTCATTAATTTGGCTTCCAATTTTTCGGAGATATTGATTTCGTAGAACGTTATCAAGTTTTCTTTCATTTCCTTTGTTAATTGTTTAGTATTCTCGCTTGTATTTTTCTTCCCCTGGCGCTTGTTTCTTTCCACTGTCAGTCTTTTCGAAATAGCCATGTCGTTCAACGCGTGGATCTTTCTCCGTTTAGATATTTCATGTATTTCGCTTAAGAAGGATTAGATTACTTTATCTGATTCTTCTATATTGGTCAAGATTTACGGACATCTACATATTTGGATTCTACTTTATTACAGAGCTCTAATATTATATTTTCATTTTTTTAGTGTTTGCATAATATGCCTAGGAATCGGTCTATTTTGGAGGTTGCTGTTGTAATTTTTGTCACGAGTAATCTGTGATCAGAGACAAAGTGAAATATATAAATTCTGACATTTGTGATACATTTACAAAGCCAAAACACCGAGAAACTGAAGTCAATAATATTTCTATTTACGTTATCGCCGCAATTCCAAGTGATCTGATGTTTCATGGTGTGTTGTATTTAGAATGGAGTTAGAAGATGAGTAACTAGAGATCCCCAATATTGTCTGAGGCATTTGTGTCAAAGAAGTATTACTAATAAAGGATCAATGGCGCTCAGGAGAATCAGAGGTAATATTTACGTCCGAGTTAATGCACTTAATTCTACTGTTACACTTTTTTTTAAAACATCATATCACGTTAACCCATTATGGAAGATATCTTTTCGAAGAGAATACTATTTTTAGCTGGTGCATAGGATGATGTCTGATTTTACAGACAAGAAGAACTAAGCCGACAGAAATATCTATCGCTCTCTGTCTATCTATCTATCTATCTATTTATCTATCTCTCTCTCTCTCTATATATATATATATATATATATATATATATATATATATATATCACAGTCTATTCATTATCTCTCTCAATATATTTATCTATTTAAGTCAGTTAATTTCTCTCTCTTTCTATCTATCTATCTATATCTATTCATTATTTAAATCTGCTTTTTATCTATCTATCTATCTATCTATCTATCTATCTATCTATCTATTCCAGTCTGTTCATTATCTCTCTTTCTTTCGTACCCTCTCTCTCTCTCTATCTATCTATCTATCTATATCTGTTCATTATGTAAATCTGTTTTTATCTATCTATTCCAGTCTGTTCATTCTCTCTCTCTCTCTCTCTCTCTCTCTATCTATCTATCTATCTATCTATCTGATGAACTAATCACTTAACTCTGTAGAACTCTATTCCGGCTTCTTGCGTCCCGGTCAAGTTTGATCTTCAAAAAATTCATGTTAATCGTTATCTTATGTCTCTTAATTCTTGCTTTTTTGTTGTTCTCTCTCATTAATAGAAGTTTTTTTTTCTCTCATATTCTCTAAAACTCCGTAACCCCTTCGTTCCTAGTTTCTTTATTTCCTTGCTTGAAAGGAAAGGATTAAAAGAAAACAAAAAAAGAAAGAAAAAAGTTAGATAATAAAATTTGGTTCAGTGCAAAATAAAGAAGCATGTGTATCCAATAGAAATTACCTAGCCACCCTAGCAGACAAGCTGACATACGTAATAATTATTACTATTATTATAACTCATCAAGTACCGCGATCAGAAAGCATTGAAAGGTACGAAATTTGAAAGCTTCATTTTCAATTAAACTAGCGAAGATCTTAACTAAGTTTAAGTAAATGAGGATGGTGAGGTTTCTGCTCACACCACGATTTTATTATGAATAAACTCATCTATCTATCTATCTATCTATCTATCTATCTATCTCTCTCTCTCTCTCTCTATATATATATATATATATATATATATATATAAATTTATTAAAGGCATTTTTATGTTTAACGTTCTTTTTTATAGATACATGCATTTAAGTAAATGCTCTGTTTATAATAAACGGTATTAAATAACATTTACCGGCCTGAATGTTATTTAATACTGTTTATTATAAACAGAGCATTTACTTAAATACTTGTATCTATAAAAAAGAACGTTAAACATAAAGATGTCTTTAATAAATAAATTGTCGGACTGTGTCCATTTCTTTATATATATAATAAACTCAATTTCTCTCTACATATCTGTCTAATCAATTCTGTCTCTCTCTCTCATATATATATATATATATATATATATATATATATATATATATATATACACAGTTGGTTATTGTAATGTCTTCGGTATAAACAGGAAAAGCTTATAAAAAATAACGTTTGATCATTTGCTCAAATATTGGAAGTGGGTCACTAATCACTGTAGATTTTAGGTCGATATATTGTCAGAAATGTGTAAGCTATATTAATATTTTGTCGTTTATTACTCGTTGGAATGACATTTTTATAGCGTTGTTTAGTTTGTTTGTATTTTGTATCTCTGAAACGAAAAGTATAAATAATGTCACGATCAAAAAAATCGCCATGCGAGAGGAGGGCATATTGTAAACAATGACTATACATAAAGACAAAAACACAATGAATAAATAATTGGCTGTTATCGGAAATGATGGGAAATATAACGAAAAGAATGATCGTGAAATTTTTATTACCTAATTGAAAAGACATAAACGAAATAAAGTCACCAATGGATAAAGAGAATGCGAATCAAGGATATTTAGTAAATGTGACAAGGCAGATAAGTATAAAAGAAAACAGAAACGTTAACTAATGATTTGCGTTAAGAACTTTTTAATGGATAGCGGCTTGGATTGAGGAATCGCAGAGCCGAGTTCGAATTCCAGTCGAATGCATTACATTCACTTACGTGCTAATACCCTTGGGAAATGTGTGAATCCTCTTCTTCTCCCTCCAGATATGGGTAAATAGCAGGTCAGACTGGCTTCTATAGCCTTTGATGGCAACTGGTCTAAGAGAAGGACAACTCTGAATTCAATATCTTCGGAGGGTCGTTTGGGAACCTTGTGACACTTAGTGCACCAGGTCTCTGAATTCGGCCCTTCAAAAGGTGTGGCTGGTCCTGCACGAAACCATCACCACTATAATCAAATCTCATGTGCCGTTGTCGGGCTGTCGGTTTCATGGGAACTGATCTGCTTGACCCTCATACGTCGAACACGGGAGAGTCGACTATATATATATATATATATATATATATATATATATATAGTTATTTATTTAAAAATATGATTCCAACTTGCGACATAAGAGGTCTCATGTTTCAAATAAATAATTATATTTATGCTCTACTTTTCTATCGAGCAATATTTTTTAAAATACTAAGGAACTTTGATAATTTACCTAACCATTTCCTTCCTATTTTCTATATATTTTCACACACACACACACACACACACACACACACACACACACACACATATATATATATATATATATGTGGAGCTTAATATTACTAGACATATTAAAAGAAGACAAGCTGGTTTCGCTCCTGCTCTTCAGGTATCCACTGGTGATTTAAATTTAAACACTAGAAAATGTGCAATGAGAAGGAAGATTGGCGACAAAAATAAAATGAACACAAGGAGCTCGAGACAAATGAAAGCGAGCCCCAATAAACATTCACGCTGTTTACAGAGGGAAGTCTTGCGGGACCCAATACAAAACAGTGAAACAATCAGCACTGAAATTAGCAGAACGCCCTCTGTTACTTCAGAGGCGCTCACATATGACGGAACCATCGGTGTTTGGGACACGTCCATTCAAAGACAGGGTGTGATTCCTGATCTTAGTGGGAATATGCTGTTTAATTCTCATGTCCAGGCGTTGAGTATTTCTGGCTATGTAGTCAGCACCGCGACTACAATTATAATTCTAAACAATAGAATTAATTTGATGGGGAGGGAGAACACCCTTACATCCAGAACGAAACATAGGCCGGGTTTGAAAAAATATACGAACCTCAGCCGAGAGAAAAAACAACGGCGAACATTAGATGAAATCTGCCTAATTATACTTTCACAATTGGATCCAATCCACGGCAATCTAAGATAAAACAGGGCACTTTTTAACAATACAAACTTTGACCTTTCTGAACTCATCAATCTTGTTCCAGATGACAGAATGAACAGTATGGGGGGGGCGTTATCCTAAACCACATACATAAACCTTAACAAAATTGATTTCATCATCGAAGAAAGACTCTGAACATATCATTAATGCCCTATGAACTAGGGTCTAATTATGTTTATCTTACGTTTTCTAGGACAAAAGGAATCTTAGAGGCGAGAGGCTGTTTCATGCTAGGCACAATCGTCAGGGCCTGACGATTGCATATATATATATATATATATATATATATATATATATATATATATATATATACGTTAACTCCCCCTTCGAGAAAGCTCTGATTTGATTGATACATTTTAGACTTATATTGTTATATTGTAAGAATTTGGGGGAGGGAAATAGTAATGTTTTAGAGTTACAAGTCTGCCTAATTAACCCATAGCAGGGAGAGAAAATGTCGATTCATTTCAAACGTATATACGCGTAAGGGAATTTAACGAACTGGATTTGGAACTCTACTCTCCGATTAGCAATTCGGAGCCATTATGAATTACACCAGCGCATACCCAAGCTTGCAGCATCTTGTATTTCGAAGCGGTCACCCATCAAGCAAAAGACAAGGCTCGACGTTGCTTAAATTCGGTGATCAATGCTATATGACAGTAATCTGCCATGGGATACCGTGTCAGCACTACAGTGGCTGTAAACATAACGAAAGTGAAATTTTTCCGATCAAATTTTTTTGAAAAATATAAAATTCATAATACATATTATGCTAGCGTTTGTGGTTATCGGCATCGAAATTCGAAATGGCTTCCCCAATTCAAATTTCAGCATTCGCAAAATATTTTTGGAAAGATATGAATCAATCTCTGATGTCCCAGTTAAGGATGTCTACTCTCAACATATTTGTTTGGCAAACAGTCTCTAAGAAGTGTCAAGCCAAGAAATCCTGATAAGTATACATTCTAGCTATTTATCCTAAATGAAACCCAGATACGTGTTGGTGCTAAGCATCTTCACATATCGATGCTTCAACAATTGTTGAATATCAAACCGGTTGTATATGGACAAATAACTCAATCAGATCAAAACACACTTTCATCAGAAAACATAAAACCAACATACGACGTAGTGGCTCTGTAGGCGTGTACTCCATAGAAAAGTCTACAGCCTAAAAGACATAATATATATCAAGTTTAGATTATTTAGTGCTTCAACTATATAGAACCGGGACTGATTGGCCACTATAAGTGTTTTCTCATTTTATGATAATCCTATTTAAAGATGAATATATTTTTCCAAGAGATAACTGTCTATATTTTTGAGATGAGATAATGTAGTCTATTTACATTATTCGGACTATTGACCTCATTTTTGTTGCCATAATTATCACAACGTTTATCCACTATGCCATGTGTTCTCAAGGACACATGCCACAGTGGATAAATGCGTTAGTTAGATCCAGTGACAGTACCCAAAGAATATGAGTTCAAAACCTGGTTAAGGTGGTCGAGAACTAGGAGAGGTGAATTAACAGGAGATAACTGATAAGATCCGTTAGACATGGCACGTGGAACTAGAAAAGTCTACCCCAACGAGCGAAATAAAGGGTTCAGGTCGACATTCCAACCACCTGAAGAAGACCGGAGCGTACAACGGCCGAGACGTTTTGATAAATATAGAAACAAAGATCAGGACAATAGTACGAACAATGTAAATAGTGTCGTTAAATATTTATTTTTACCATAGTATCTCTCTTTTCCATTGAAATTGCTTTTCTTTTTTTTACAATGATGCCCATCGTACACAAGGCAAATGAGCCACTCAATGTAGAGGTTCACAGAATAAGATGCATCACTCCAAGCAAGGTGATAATGTCACCAATATGCAACCTTGTGAAAGAGAAGGAAATACTTTAGCGGAAAAGGGAATCCATGGCCAAAAAAAACTAACAAAAGAAAACAGGAAAATGGGTATAAAACTCTACATCAGTTCAAAAGAAAGGGTATGAGTGCAAATCGAAAAGAGGTGTCTCCATTCAATAGAAAGAAAAAAGATACTGAGAATATTTTAGATCAAAATTAAGCTAATAGTTACGCTTGCTGTTTACGGTCCTATTTGTGTCAAGCACCAAAGTTAAACAACGTTGAGCCTGGTCACGAGTCAGATGGTTGATCGCTGGTGAATGGTAGGTGCTCTAAACTACGGGTCAATCCAAGAAAGCCTGATAAGTATACATTCTAGCTATTTATCCTAACTGAAACCCCGAAACGTTATGGTGGTAAGCATCTCCACATATCGAGGCTTCGAAAACAGTTGCTGGAGCTCGGTGACAGAATTACGTTAGGTTTGGTTAAGTTTATTTGTTTAACGGCATATCAACTCCTTATGGATCATTTAATGCTGGAATTTTAGTTTCTTAAGAGATTTTCTTTTTTTCTCGAAAATGTACTGTTGGTGCTTTTTTATTCTTTTACTAGGAAAATGTATTGCTGATAACTTTTATCATGTATTTTTAACTTTTCTTCTTTCAGCACCAGTTTGGGGATACACGCTTTGCCCATAGTTGAGACCTTAACAGATGCTACCATCTCAGGACGATGTGTACCTGGAAACAACATCAATTAAAAGGTGGTTACATACTCCTCAAATCCTTTCGATCAGAGGACTTGATATCGGATATCGTTTATCGCCATAACCAGGACAAGAATTACGACAGGTTACGAAATGATTCACTCTCGAAGAAACAATATTAGTTTTTCTTCTTTTCATAATCGTTACTATCATGGAACTGATATTCGGGCCCGTAATCGCAAAACTGCGGAAGAAGCTGATATATACGCTTTGCTTTAAACGCCTGAAGATAAAGTGGCGTTTTCTTTAATTTAGATAAGCTAGCTTAGTCAGCACAACATAATGTAAAGATATGTTTTTGTAGAAATTATTAAGAGAAAAAAAAAAATTACAAAAGACACCAGACGGAGAGAAGAGAAAAAAAAAGAAAAACAAGCAGAATGGTTGAAAAAAAAAACAAAAAAAAAAAAAAAAAAAAAAAAAAACTCTTACTTGCCACTTCGGCTATATTAGATTGTTTCATTTCCTCGGCTATATTTTCTAATTTACATTGATCTAATTCACGTCAAACCAATACGTTAACAATATCACTTTAGAAGCCATTACGATTTTTTCCCCTTTTTTTTACAGTCCCTTTTAAACATTTCACTGAAAGCTGAACTTTTTCAGTTGTTCTTTTTTTCATTTTGTTTAACAATATTACTTCTTTCAATTTCGGTTTCCTTTCAGACTCTATTTTCTTATAATCTCCCCCAGAAAAAACAAAAAAAAAACTTATTTCATAGGTTCCATTTAAACTTCTGATGCAAGCAAATTGATCGGCGTTCTGAAATGTGCTTTTCACGGACATGTTCCACAAATTCGATGGCGACTATTGATTTATTTAGATTGTCGTTCTGCGCATGCGTCATCTTTCTCTTTATTATCTTTCTCGTTACTCTCAAAACCTACTCTGTTTTGGTCATATTTTCTCCCCCATCTATGTTTTTTTTTTTTTAATTCTTCTTACGCGTTTAAATCCTTTGCGGTCTAATGCTTTCAAATTTTCGCTGACTTTGTCATTCTTTCTGGTCAGCCATGTTTTATTTTTGCTCCTCAGTTTTCTTTTGATTGTCCTTCCCTTTTTTACTAGCTTTTTCGGTTTCCTCCGTTTGTATTTGATGGCTTTCTTTGCTTCTCCATTAACTAATCGCTTTAATATTTGGATTGTTTCATTTTCCTGCTTTCTCTATTCATTTGCGAGATTGTATTTATCTATCTGGCTTATTCTTGTTCTGTTCTTCCTTTACGTTTGTATATTCTAATCTCGGGTCTTTTTAGTACAGAAATGGTTTGGGCTAAAGAAGAAATACAGTGTAGGGAAAATAGAAAGGAACTAGAATGATTAAGCGAAACCAGTTTGAAAGAAAAAAAGAAAGAAACTATGATATAAACAGGAAGCAACATTCGGGCAGTAAGTAGGACGGAGAAGACTTTTTAATAATTTCACCACAAGCAAGGTAGTAAAGCCACTAAGACACAAGGGATCACTGGGTGTGAATGAATAAGAAAAAAATAGAAACATTATTAAGGAAAGACAACAATAAAAAAGACAAGAATGAAGAATCTTTGGAAATAAAAGAAGCAATGTATCAAAATATAAATACATAAAACTATAAGAAAGGAAGACGTAGAGAGAGAAGAAAGAAAGAAAGGAAGACGTAGAGAGAGAAGAAAGAAAGAAAGAAAGAAAGAAAAAGAAATAGAGAAAGAAAGAAAAAAAGAAAGAAAGAAATAGAAGGAAAAATAAAAAAAAGAAAGAAAGAAAAAGAAAAAGAAAAAAATGAATGAATAAGTGAAGAAAAAATAATAAGTAATTTAAAAAAAAATGGAAGTGAAAGGAACCATGGTTAGAAATAACAGAAAATTTGATTAAAAAGTAAGAGGGAAAATATTTTAAATGAAAGGAATGAATAGAAGAAAAACCTGGAAAATAAATAAAGGATGCAAAAATTAAGAATGAATCAATGAAAGATAAAGAAAGTAAAGAAAAGCGAGGGAGGCTGAGAAGAAATAAAAATGAGAAGGAATATTCGAAATGAATGTTGGTGTGAGACTTGGGAATAATAATAATAATAATAATAATAATAATAATAATAATAATAATAATAATTGGAAAATGTGTAAGCAAACACTGGTATGAACATCGGCCAGCGCCGGTTACAGAAATAGAAGATGTCACCATTCTATGGGATTATACCATCCACACAGACAGAAAAATTGAAGCAAATAGGCCGGACATTATTGTCAAAAACCAGAAAAAAAAACTTGCCTACTAATTGATATGGACATCCAGCGGATTGTAACATAGCAACCAAGGAATTTGAAAAACTATCAAAATACAAAGACCTGGAAATTGAAATAGAAAAATGTGGAAATTGAAAACAAGAATAATACCAGTGGTAATAGGTGCACTTGGAATTATAAAAAATGGAACAAAACAACACATTGAAAGAATCCCTGGAAACCCCAGCTTAAGAGACATACAGAAAATTGTCTTATTAAGTACAGCACACACACTAAGGAGAACTTTGTCTATGTAACGCTAGCAACTTCACCGAAATGTGGCCATAACAACACACCACGACCTGCCTTAGGTCTTTCCGCAGACTTGGTAGGTAGTGTGTCCATAGCAGAAATCGAATGATGATGATGATAATAATAATAATAATAATAATAATAATAATAATAATAAAGATTTGGAGACCTAGGAATGGTTGGAAAATATTCCAGTTGACTAATTGAAGGGATACCTGGAAGTCCATGCCTCAAAGAGATACAAAAATTTGTTCTGACATGTATAGCCCACACTTTACGAAGGGCTTTATCTATGTATTTTTTTTTTTTTTGTCAGTGGAAAGTGTCATGATGCCATTTCTAACCTTAGGTCCCTGGGCGAGACCCGGAAAGAAATGTGTAAACGCCAGATATCAAAGAAAATAAAATAATAATAATAATAATAATAATAATAATAATAATAATAAATAGAAGCAAGACAGAAAAATAGAGGAATAAATAAATAAATAAATAAATAAAGAAAGAAAGAAAGAAAGAAAGAAAGAAAGAAAGCAAAGGTAAATAACCACGTGATCAAAATATGATAAAGAATACGAACAGAAATGTGAGCAGAGAATTTTTGATAGGAAAAGAAAGAAAAGCAGAAAAAGTTGAAAGAAAGTGTTGAAGAAAAATAAGCTAATCCCATCTCCCATCTCGCTTGTAACCATCTATTACAAAAAACAGACGTTTATCAGCGCTAAAGCGTCAAATAAAGCTTCATATGTTTCTACTTAGAGCTGTTGCGATATTAAAGAAAGAAAGAAAGAAAGAAAGAAAGAAAGAAAGAAAGAAAGAAAGAAAAATGAGAGAATAAAAAAGTAAAGAACTATGTGATCAAAATAAAAAAAAACAATACGGATAGAAATGTGAGCCGAGATTTGAAATAAAAACAAAGAACAAGGAAGGGGAATTGAAAGAAAGTGAGAAAGAAAAAGGAAAGAGAAAGAAAAAAAAAAGTAAATAAACATGTGATCAAAATAGGAAGAAGAACACGGACATAACAGTGAACGGAGAAGTCTTGATATGAAAAGAAAGAATAAAGGAACAAAAATAGAAAGAAAGAAAGAAAGAAAGAAAGAAAGAAAGAAGAAAAAAGAAAGAAAGAAAAAGAGAAAGAAAGAAAGAAAATAAAAGAAGGAAATTAAAAGGAACCACGTGACACAAACAGGAAGTACCATTCGGAGAGAAAGTAGTTAATAGAACATCTGAAATGCAAGTAAGAACAGAAACAAGCAAACGAAAATAAATAAAACACACCCGAAAGAAAACGTAGAACCAAGTGGAAAGGAAGTAAAAAAAGAAGGTGATACTAATGCGAAATGGAACGATGCCGTCGGCTACTCATATGTTGGAGGGAAAATTAGAAAAGGAAATAATGTTAATGAGTTAAAATGCGGGAAACGAATTCTTCTCTAACAATGATAAATTAGTTGTGAAAATATTTTAGTGCCTTATTAAGTCGACGAATTGGTAGCGGCAAAACAAATAACGTGAAGAAAGTAAAACCATTAAAATGAAGAAACAAAAATAGATGAAACGAAAGAAGATGAAATTAGATTAACGAAATAACACGTACGTCGAGAGTAATATACAAAAAACAACATGTTTTCACACCGATAAGCAGGTTTACTATTTTTTGCCACCCGAGAATAATCTCATATAGCAAAACTATTTAAGGGCTAATCGTATACTTCATACTGGGCACTTGAATGTAGATGTATTTCATATATGTTTGTATCTCTTCACCTAACTCACATTCTAACTATCAATCTCTCACTCAATCACTCACTTACTCTCCTTATCTATCTTTTTTAATCATTTTACCCCAAGCAAGACAATAAAGCCTCTAAGACGCAAATAGGATTACTGAGTGGTAGAGAACTTAAAAGGAAAACGCTATTGAAAAAGAACAATAAAACCAGAAATTAAGAAGACAGAAGAAAAAGATTTGCATTGCATTTAAATATTTGAAGATCAGCAAAACAAGAAATGAAAACGTTTCGCAAGATATCTAACTCATATTGTAACTGTGTGTATCCCACTCAGTCTATCTATCTATCTATCTATCTATCTATCTATCTATCTTTTTTTAACCATTTTAAACAAAGCAAGGCAATAAATCCACTAAGACGCAATCAGTTTCCTGAGAGTAAGAGAATATGTAAAAAACACTATTAAGGACAGGGAACAATAATTGAACAAGAATTGAGAAAACAGAAGTTAACGATAAAAATTGCTAACATTGTTGGGACTGTCCTGTCATTTTTATTGCTATATGCACGACGCTTCGGCCGCTGTAAGATCCGGCCTTCTTCAGGTGACTGGAATTTCGAATTGAACCCTTTATTTCGTCCACGTTGGTAGATTGATATAGTTCCACGTGCCATGCCTCTTCGGGATGTTTCAGTTATCTCCCTTTAACTTAACTCTCAATGTTTTTGTTTATCACTGCTGTAGCCAGGTATTGAACTCTCAAGTCACTGGGTCAAGTGAATGGGTTCAAACACCACATAGATTTCTCGACTGAAAAAAAAATCCCCAAAATATTTACGACCCTTCCAATGTGTGCAAAATATTAAAGTCGCCACAGTTATTCCAAAGCAGACATTATAATTATATATGATTATCCGACTTTATACACCTATTATTGGCTTTTGGGTAGAAAGACATCTCCGCCAATTATAAGACACTGGCTCTCATTATACGAAAGATATGAAAATATCTCTTATTATATTTTCTTCAGGTTTTCCACGAAGTATACTGTCAAATTGTACTGAAAACACCGGTTCTCGTTAGATCACCAAAGCAGTATCAAGCCCGCGGTGTACTTTGATAGGGTTGAACTTGAGAAACACCCGGTACCTGTTTACAGTCTATTAACCGAATCAGATTAAACAATAAATCTAACCTTCATCCACCTACGGGTTGAATAGCATGGTAAACTGTAATATGTGTACTTGTCAACCTGACTAAGAGAAAGCGTGTACTGAATTCACCTCGTCGAGAAGCCAACACCTCCAAGAAGTTATGGCAATGTATAGATTTTATAAGATGATGTTTACGTCACAAAGACATTTTGAAATTGTTAAATAACCTTCACATACTTGGGATGGATATCAGAATAATTCAGAAGATACTTTGAGAGCAAACAGTGTGCATAAAGATAGAAAATGGATTCTGGAAATATACAAAATTAGAAAAGGATACTTTGAGAGCAAACAGTGTGCATAAAGATAGAAAATGGATTCTGGAAATATACAAAATTAGAAAAGGATACTTTGAGAGCAAACAGTGTGCATAAAGATGAAAATGGATTCTGGAAATATACAAAATTAGAAAAGGATACTTTGAGAGCAAACAGTGTGCATAAAGATAGAAAATGGATTCTGAAATATACAAAATTAGAAAAGGATACTTTGAGAGCAAACAGTGTGCATAAAAAGATAGAAAATGGATTCTGGAAATATACAAAATTAGAAAAGGATACTTTGAGAGCAAACAGTGTGCATAAAAGATAGAAAATGGATTCTGAAATATACAAAATTAGAAAAGGATACTTTGAGAGCAAACAGTGTGCATAAAGATAGAAAATGGATTCTGAAATATACAAAATTAGAAAAGGATACTTTGAGAGCAAACAGTGTGCATAAAGATAGAAAATGGATTCTGGAAATATACAAAATTAAAAAAAGGATACTTTGAGAGCAAACAGTGTGCATAAAGATAGAAAATGGATTCTGGAACTATACAAAATTAGAAAAAGGATACTTTGAGAGCAAACAGTGTGCATAAAGATAGAAAATGGATTCTGAAATATACAAAATTAGAAAAGGATAAGCAAACAGTGTGCATAAAGATAGAAAATGGATTCTGAAATATACAAAATTAGAAAAAGGATACTTTGAGAGCAAACAGTGTGCATAAAGATAGAAAATGGATTCTGGAAATATACAAAATTAGAAAAGGATACTTTGAGAGCAAACAGTGTGCATAAAGATAGAAAATGGATTCTGGAAATATACAAAATTAGAAAAGGATACTTTGAGAGCAAACAGTGTGCATAAAGATAGAAAATGGATTCTGGAAATATACAAAATTAGAAAAAAGGATACTTTGAGAGCAAACAGTGTGCATAAAGATAGAAAATGGATTCTGGAAATATACAAAAATTAGAAAAGGATACTTTGAGAGCAAACAGTGTGCATAAAAAAAAAAAAAAAAAAAAAAAAGATAGAAAATGGATTCTGGAAATATACAAAATTAGAAAAGGATACTTTGAGAGCAAACAGTGTGCATAAAGATAGAAAATGGATTCTGGAAATATACAAAATTAGAAAAGGATACTTTGAGAGCAAACAGTGTGCATAAAGATAGAAAATGGATTCTGGAAATATACAAAATTAGAAAAGGATACTTTGAGAGCAAACAGTGTGCATAAAGATAGAAAAATTCTGAAATACAAAAAAAAGGATACTTTGAGAGCAAACAGTGTGCATAAAGATAGAAAAATGGATTCTGAAATATACAAAATTAGAAAAGGATGCTTTGAGAGCAAACAGTGTGCATAAAAGATAGAAAAATGGATTCTGAAATATACAAAATTAGAAAAAGGATACTTTGAGAGCAAACAGTGTATAAAAGATAGAAAATGGATTCTGAAATATACAAAATTAGAAAAGGATACTTTGAGAACAAACAGTGTGCATAAAGATAGAAAATGGATTCTGAAATATACAAAATTAGAAAAGGATACTTTGAGAGCAAACAGTGTGCATAAAAGATAGAAAATGGATTCTGGAAATATACAAAATTAGAAAAGGATACTTTGAGAGCAAACAGTGTGCATAAAAGATAGAAAATGGATTCTGAAATATACAAAATTAGAAAAGGATATTTGAGAGCAAACAGTGTGCATAAAGATAGAAAATGGATTCTGGAAATATACAAAATTAGAAAAGGATACTTTGAGAGCAAACAGTGTGCATAAAAGATAGAAAATGGATTCTGGAAATATACAAAATTAGAAAAGGATATTTGAGAGCAAACAGTGTGCATAAAGATAGAAAATGGATTCTGGAAATATACAAAATTAGAAAAAGGATACTTTGAGAGCAAACAGTGTGCATAAAGATAGAAAATGGATTCTGAAATATACAAAATTAGAAAAGGATACTTTGAGAGCAAACAGTGTGCATAAAAGATAGAAAATGGATTCTGGAAATATACAAAATTAGAAAAGGATACTTTGAGAGCAAACAGTGTGCATAAAGATAGAAAATGGATTCTGAAATATACAAAATTAGAAAAGGATACTTTGAGAGCAAACAGTGTGCATAAAGATAGAAAAAGAAATATACAAAATTAGAAATGCTGGATAATCCCAGTGCATAAAGATAGAAAATGGATTCTGGAAATATACAAAATTAGAAAAGGATACTTTGAGAGCAAACAGTGTGCATAAAGATAGAAAATGGATTCTGGAAATATACAAAATTGAAAAGGATACTTTGAGAGCAAACAGTGTGCATAAAAGATAGAAAATGGATTCTGGAAATATACAAAAATTAGAAAAAGGATACTTTGAGAGCAAACAGTGTGCATAAAAGATAGAAAATGGATTCTGGAAATATACAAAATTAGAAAAGGATACTTTGAGAGCAAACAGTGTGCATAAAGATAGAAAATGGATTCTGGAAATATACAAAATTAGAAAAGGATACTTTGAGCAAACAGTGTGCATAAAGATAGAAAATGGATTCTGAAATATATAAAATTAGAAAAGGATACTTTGAGAGCAAACAGTGTGCATAAAGATAGAAAAATGGATTCTGAAATATACAAAATTAGAAAAAAGGATACTTTGAGAGCAAACAGTGTGCATAAAGATAGAAAATGGATTCTGGAAATATACAAAATTAGAAAAAGGATACTTTGAGAGCAAACAGTGTGCATAAAAAGATAGAAAATGGATTCTGGAAATATACAAAATTAGAAAAGGATACTTTGAGAGCAAACAGTGTGCATAAAAAGATAGAAAATGGATTCTGAAATATACAAAATTAGAAAAAGGATATTTGAGAGCAAACAGTGTGCATAAAAGATAGAAAATGGATTCTGAAATATACAAAATTAGAAAAGGATATTTGAGAGCAAACAAGTGTGCAAAGATAGAAAATGGATTCTGGAAATATACAAAATTAGAAAAGGATATTTGAGAGCAAACAGTGTGCATAAAGATAGAAAATGGATTCTGGAAATATACAAAATTAGAAAAGGATACTTTGAGAGCAAACAGTGTGCATAAAGATAGAAAATGGATTCTGGAAATATACAAAATTAGAAAAGGATATTTGAGAGCAAACAGTGTGCATAAAGATAGAAAATGGATTCTGAAATATACAAAATTAGAAAAGGATACTTTGAGAGCAAACAACAAACAGAAAATATTCTGGAAATACAAAAAAATGGATAGAAAATGGATTCTGCATAAAAATATACAAAATTCGAAAAGGATACTTTGAGAGCAAACAGTGTGCATAAAGATAGAAAATGGATTCTGGAAATATACAAAATTAGAAAAGGATATTTTTGAGAGCAAACAGTGTGCATAAAAGATAGAAAATGGATTCTGGAAATATACAAAATTCGAAAAGGATATTTGAGAGCAAACAGTGTGCATAAAGATAGAAAATGGATTCTGGAAATATACAAAATTAGAAAAGGATACTTTGAGAGCAAACAGTGTGCATAAAGATAGAAAATGGATTCTGGAAATATACAAAATTAGAAAAGGATATTTGAGAGCAAACAGTGTGCATAAAAGATAGAAAATGGATTCTGGAAATATACAAAAATTAGAAAAGGATATTTGAGAGCAAACAGTGTGCATAAAGATAGAAAATGGATTCTGGAAATATACAAAATTAGAAAAGGATACTTTGAGAGCAAACAGTGTGCATAAAAGATAGAAAATGGATTCTGAAATATACAAAATTAGAAAAGGATATTTGAGAGCAAACAGTGTGCATAAAAGATAGAAAATGGATTCTGGAAATATACAAAATATAAAAGGATATTTGAGAGCAAACAGTGCATAAAAAGAAAATGGATTCTGGAAATATACAAAATTAGAAAAGCACTTTGAGAGTGCATGCAAAGATAGAAAATGGATTCTGGAAAATACAAAATTAGAAAAGGATATTTGAGAGCAAACAGTGTGCATAAAGATAGAAAATGGATTCTGGAAATATACAAAATTAGAAAAGGATACTTTGAGAGCAAACAGTGTGCATAAAAGATAGAAAATGGATTCTGAAATATACAAAATTAGAAAAGGATATTTTGAGAGCAAACAGTGTGCATAAAGATAGAAAATGGATTCTGAAATATACAAAATTAGAAAAGGATACTTTGAGAGCAAACAGTGTGCATAAAAGATAGAAAATGGATTCTGAAATATACAAAATTAGAAAAAAGGATATTTGAGAGCAAACAGTGTGCATAAAGATAGAAAATGGATTCTGGAAATTTACAAAATTAGAAAAGGATACTTTGAGAGCAAACAGTGTGCATAAAGATAGAAAATGGATTCTGGAAATATACAAAATTAGAAAAGGATATTTGAGAGCAAACAGCCTGCATAAAGATAGAAAATGGATTCTGGAATATACAAAATTAGAAAAGGATACTTTGAGAGCAAACTGTGTGCATAAAGATAGAAAATGGATTCTGGAACTATACAAAATTAGAAAAGGATATTTGAGAGCAAACAGTGTGCATAAAGATAGAAAATGGATTCTGAAATATACAAAATTAGAAAAAAGGATACTTTGAGAGCAAACAGTGTGCATAAAGATAGAAAATGGATTCTGGGAAATATACAAAAATTAGAAAAGGATACTTTGAGAGCAAACAGTGTGCATAATGATAGAAAATGGATTCTGGAAATATACAAAATTAGAAAAGGATATTTGAGAGCAAACAGTGTGCATAAAGATAGAAAATTGATTCTGGAAATATACACAATTAGAAAAGGATACTTTGAGAGCAAACAGTGTGCATAAAGATAGAAAATTGATTCTGGAAATATACACAATTAGAAAAGGATATTTGAGAGCAAACAGTGTGCATAAAGATAGAAAATGGATTCTGGAAATATACACAATTAGAAAAGGATACTTTGAGAGCAAACAGTGTGCATAATGATAGAAAATGGATTCTGAAATATACAAAATTAGAAAAGGATATTTGAGAGCAAACAGTGTGCATAAAGATAGAAAATGGATTCTGGAAATATACAAAATTAGAAAAGGATACTTTGAGAGCAAACAGTGTGCATAAAAGATAGAAAATTGATTCTGGAAAATATACAATTAGAAAAGGATATTTGAGAGCAAACAGTGTGCATAAAGATAGAAAATGGATTCTGGAAATATACAAAATTAGAAAAGGATACTTTGAGGAGCAAACAGTGTGCATAAAAGATAGAAAATGGATTCTGGAAATATACAAAATTAAAAAAAGGATACTTTGAGAGCAAACAGTGTGCATAATGATAGAAAATGGATTCTGAAATATAAATACAAAATTAGAAAAGGATATTTGAGAGCAAACAGTGTGCATAAAAGATAGAAAATGGATTCTGGAAATATACAAAATTAGAAAAGGATACTTTGAGAGCAAACAGTGTGCATAAAGATAGAAAATTGATTCTGGAACTATACAAAATTAGAAAAGGATATTTGAGAGCAAACAGTGTGCATAAAAGATGAAAAATGGATTCTGGAAATATACAAAATTAGAAAAAGGATACTTTGAGTGCAAACAGTGTGCATAAAGATAGAAAATGGATTCTGGAAATATACAAAATTAGAAAAGGATATTTGAGAGCAAACAGTGTGCATAAAGATAGAAAATGGATTCTGGAAATATACAAAATTAGAAAAGGATACTTTGAGAGCAAACAGTGTGCATAAAGATAGAAAATTGATTCTGGAACTATACAAAATTAGAAAAGGATATTTGAGAGCAAACAGTGTGCATAAAGATAGAAAATGGATTCTGGAAATATACAAAATTAGAAAAGGATACTTTGAGAGCAAACAGTGTGCATAAAGATAGAAAATGGATTCTGGAAATATACAAAATTAGAAAAGGATACTTTGAGAGCAAACAGTGTGCATAATGATAGAAAATGGATTCTGGAAATATACAAAATTAGAAAAGGATATTTGAGAGCAAACAGTGTGCATAAAGATAGAAAATGGATTCTGGAAATATACAAAATTAGAAAAGGATACTTTGAGAGCAAACAGTGTGCATAAAGATAGAAAATGGATTCTGGAAATATACAAAATTAGAAAAGGATATTTGAGAGCAAACAGTGTGCATAAAGATAGAAAATGGATTTTGGAAATATACAAAATTAGAAAAGGATATTTGAGAGCAAACAGTGTGCATAAAAGATAGAAATGGATTCTGAACTATACAAAATTAGAAAAGGATATTTGAGAGCAAACCGTGTGCATAAAAGATAGAAAATGGATTCTGAAATATACAAAATTAGAAAAGGATACTTTGAGAGCAAACAGTGTGCATAAAGATAGAAAATGGATTCTGGAAATATACAAAATTAGAAAAGGATACTTTGAGAGCAAACAGTGTGCATAATGATAGAAAATGGATTCTGAAATATACAAAATTAGAAAAGGATATTTGAGAGCAAACAGTGTGCATAAAGATAGAAAATGGATTTTGGAAATATACAAAATTAAAAAAAGGATATTTGAGAGCAAACAGTGTGCATAAAAGATAGAAAATGGATTCTGGAACTATACAAAATTAGAAAAGGATATTTGAGAGCAAACCGTGTGCATAAAAGATAGAAAATGGATTCTTGAAATATACAAAATTAGAAAAGGATACTTTGAGAGCAAACAGTGTGCATAAAAGATAGAAAATGGATTCTGAAATATACAAAATTAGAAAAGGATATTTGAGAGCAAACAGTGTGCATAATGATAGAAAATGGATTCTGAAATATACAAAATTAGAAAAAGGATACTTTGAGAGCAAACAGTGTGCATAAAGATAGAAAATTGATTCTGAAATATACACAATTAGAAAAGGATACTTTGAGAGCAAACAGTGTGCATAAAAGATAGAAAATTGATTCTGGAAATATACACAATTAGAAAGGATATTTGAGAGCAAACAGTGTGCATAAAAGATAGAAAATGGATTCTGAAATATACAAAATTAGAAAAGGATACTTTGAGAGCAAACAGTGTGCATAAAAGATAGAAAATGGATTCTGAAATATACAAAATTAGAAAAGGATACTTTGAGAGCAAACAGTGTGCATAATGATAGAAAATGGATTCTGGAAATATACAAAATTAGAAAAGGATATTTGTGAGCAAACAGTGTGCATAAAAGATAGAAAATGGATTCTGAAATATACAAAATTAGAAAAGGATACTTTGAGAGCAAACAGTGTGCATAAAGATAGAAAATGGATTCTGAAATATACAAAATTAGAAAAGGATATTTGAGAGCAAACAGTGTGCATAAAAGATAGAAAATGGATTCTGGAAATATACAAAATTAGAAAAGGATACTTTGAGAGCAAACAGTGCATAAAAGATAGAAAATGGATTCTGAAATATACAAAATTAGAAAAGGATATTTGAGAGCAAACAGTGTGCATAAAAGATAGAAAATGGATTCTGAAATATACAAAATTAGAAAAGGATATTTGAGAGCAAACAGTGTGCATAAAGATAGAAAATGGATTCTGGAAATATACAAATTAGAAAAAGGATATTTGAGAGCAAACAGTGTGCATGCAAAAAGATAGAAAATGGATTCTGAAATATACAAAATTAGAAAAGGATATTTGAGAGCAAACAGTGTGCATAAAGATAGAAAATGGATTCTGGAAATATACAAAATTAGAAAAGGATATTTGAGAGCAAACAGTGTGCATAAAGATAGAAAATGGATTCTGAAATATACAACATTAGAAAAGGATACTTGAGAGCAAACAGTGTGCATAAAGATAGAAAATGGATTCTGAAATATACAAAATTAGTAAAGGATACTTTGAGAGCAAACAGTGTGCATAAAGATAGAAAATGGATTCTGGAAATATATAAAATTAGAAAAGGATATTTGAGAGCAAACAGTGTGCAAAAAAGATAGAAAATGGATTCTGAAGTATACAAAATTAGAAAAGGATACTTTGAGAGCAAACAGTGTGCATAAAAGATAGAAAATGGATTCTGGAAATATACAAAATTAGAAAAGGATATTTGAGAGCAAACAGTGTGCATAAAAGATGAAAATGGATTCTGGAAATATACAAAATTAGAAAAGGATGCTTTGAGAGCAAACAGCCTGCATAAAGATAGAAAATGGATTCTGGAAATATACAAATTTAGAAAAGGATGTTAGAGAAGGATACATTTTCAAACTCTTCAGTGAGACGATTCTGAAAGAATTAGAAATCCTACGAGTATTAATTATTTGCAGCCATAACGTTAACAACATGATATATACAAATGACACAGCGGTAATAGCAGACTTAGAAAGGAAACTGCAAGAACTTATACAATCTTTAACGAAGGAAAGCGAGAAGAATTGATAAAACATTAATTCTAAGAACAGAGAAGGCATAGTATTTTTTTCAGAAAAGATGAACATCTCTGCATGCAAATTGCAAGTTGGATATACCAAAATCAAGTAAGTATAACTATTTAGATATTGCGGTAGTGTTTGAATGAGAGAACGGAGGGTGCGACGCAGAAATCCGCAGTTCCATCAGATAATGAAAGTGTCTGACAAAAGCTAAGCAAAGTATTAAGAAACAGGAAAATTTCGTTAGAAACAAACAAAAAAAAAATACTGAACTGTTATGTATTATCTGTCCTTTTACGGGGCCGTGACTGCTGGACCATCTCTTCAATTGCGAAGAAGAAAAACAGATAGAAATGTAATTCCACCGAAAGAAGCTGATAGTACCATGGAGTGAACAAGTGAGCAACGACGATGAATGGGAAGCAAAAAGAACACTTTTACTTAGCATCAGAAAGAAATAGTTGAAATCTCTAGATTACGTTAGTGAGGAAAGAATGCTAGGAAAATTGGATACACAGGTGACATATTGAATGCAGGAGGAACAGAGGAAAACAAGCCATAAACTACCAAACGAGCTGGTGTAAATGGATGGGCGGATACGGGTTAGAATAGATAGCAAAAAATACATAAATTACAAAGAGTTACAAAGACCAGTAAATACTGACAGGCATATAGAAGAAGAAGAAGAAGAAGAAGAAGAAGAAGAAGAAGATGCAGAAGAAGAAGTAGAAGAAGATGCAGAATAATAATAATAATAATAATAAGAAGAAGACGAAGCAAAAGAAGCAAAAGAAGCAGAAGAAGAAGAAGAAGATCCAAAAGGAAAAGAAGAATAATAATAAAAAGAAGAAGCAGAAGAAGAAGAATAAGAAAAAGATGCAGAAGAAAAAGAAGTAGAAGCAGAAGAAGAAAAATGAGAAGAAGAAGCAGAAAAGAAGAAGCAGAAGAAGAAGAAAAGAAGAAGAAGAAGAAGAAGAAGAAGAAGAAGAAGAAGAAGAAGAAGAAGAAGAAGAAGAAGAAGAAGAAGAAGAAGAAGAAGAAGAAGAAGAAGAAGATGAAGAAGAAAAGAAGAAAAGAAGAAGAAGAAGAAGAAGAAGAAGAAGAAGAAGAAGAAGAAGAAGAAGGGGGAGGAGGAGAAGAAGAAGAAGAAGAAGAAGAAGGAGGAGCAGAAGAAGAAGAAGAAGAAGATGCAGAAGAAAAAGAAGAAGTAGAAGAAGAAAAAGAAGAAGATGCAGAAGATGCAGAAGAAAAAGAAGATGCAGAAGAAAAAGAAGAAGAAGACGAAGCAGAAGAAGAAAACGAAGAAGAAGAAAAAGAAGAAGAAGAAAAAGAAGAAGATGCAGAAGAAAAAGAAGAAGAAGAAGGACACGAAGCAGAGAAGAAGAAGATCTGCTGCTATCTAAGACATCTTCGCCAACACTTTGAAGAGACATGGCAAAGAAGAAGTGCTCAAAATATCGCGGATGTATAAATTATATAGATTAAATTATGCACAAATCTTGGCGTAATCATCTCGAGAATGATTAAGGGCTTTCTTTGAATTTTTGAGAGAATACTAATACCATTCGAATTCCTTTTCACTCTCATCTTTATTGCAACCTTCCCGCACACATCCCACAATCTAAACAGATGATGACAATATAGAATTTTCAAGAGAAATGATTCATGTTTCATACTTTATATATTGTTCTTCTTTTAAATGTCGTGCCCCCCTCAGGATGTAGTCGATCATGACTCTCCACACATTCCTGTTTTCCGTAACTCTTAATACTTTTTATCTTTTTGCAATATCTCGCAAACCACTATCCATTTATTCAAGCCCATGAAGTATGATTTGCGCTGCTTTTCTCAGTCCCTCTTTCGCACAATCTTCCCTGTGCGTATCTATTGTAAACTAGAAAAGGTTATTAACTTAGGAATAACCATAACGGTGGTTGGAAATAAAACTTTATAACATCAACAAAATACAATACTCGCCAGAGGCGTGAAGTAGGTAAACCACTACTAATGCTGGCCTACATAGACAGCATACTTGCGATATTTACCTGCCTCTCCCCGAGGTAGGATGAGGCACAAGGCCAAATATAATGTGGGGAAAATCCGAGCCCGTGGGCTCGGGGAAAAATTGCTCGTAGACTCCGCATACGCGGGATCGGGTGTCAGTCTACCACCGCGAATGTGACTCTTCCCTTCGGCATAGCCTCGTCCGGGTTCCTCTCTGCCCAAAGACAGAGAGTTCATCCGAAAGAGCTTCACACGCTGATAACTAATGCTGCAAACTTAGGCAGCATATTGCAATATTTACCTGCAAATCCGTAAGAGGTAGGCGCGGCACAAGGCCAAATTTAATGTGGGTGGGTGATCCGAGATCGTGGTCCCGGGCAAAAATTACCAGTAGACTCCGCATACGCGGGATCGGGTATCTCACTGCCTCCCCGGACAAAACTCTGCCCTTCGGTATAGCCTCGTCGAGTTCCTCTCTACCCGAAGGCAGAGAGTTCGACACGGCAAGAGCTTCCAACGCTGAGAGCTCACGCTGCCAGCGTAGACAGCATATTACCCCTACTTAAAATAATGCCTAACGTATTTATGATGATTGAGACATAACCATGAGTGTTAATAGTTATGGTATATAACAGTATCTTCCATGCCACACTTCCTCAATACGTTCAACAGAGATTTCAACTCTCTTTTTTACACTTTTCTTCGTTTCTAACTTAATACTCTGCTTTTTTTTTTGAAAGGCATCTTTGGCCATCCCAATGCGTCTTCGGGTTTCAATGTCGCCCTTATTATCCTGTTAGAACACTTCAAAGACATTTAAATGTTTGTACCTCTTCGATTTTACTATCTCCGATTTGTAATTTCTATTTTGGGTTCGTCCTTTTGCTGATATCCGTGTATTCTGTCTTTTTGCAGTTTAGTTTTAGTTCTTTCACCCTGCTTTTTTAAAGCTTTTGTTCACCCATGACAATCCTAAGAGCCACTCAAGATAGAGGCTTACTGAACGTGGTTGTTTTATGACTAAAATTGTCATAGGGCCATCTTCATCCACCCTCGTCAAATGGCTACAGCGCCATGATGGATATTAGCTCAATATCCACATGGGAATCTGTCTGAATTCAATGATTGACAGAATAAACACCTAATCTCCTGCACATTTCCGGAACCTGTCCGTCCATCAAATCATAACAAACCGTCTGGTCGATAGCACTTTGCATAATGTTGACATTTTCGTCTCGCACACTAAAACTGTTTATATATCGCGTGGCATCCATTTACAGGCTAGCATGGCGAGGATGAATTTAGTATTTTACACATATTAACGCATTTTTTTCCCTTTGAATTTAGGCCGTTTATGCGCGTCTTTTATCGGTCCCGTATTATTTAATGTATTTCATTTCTTAGAAATATTTTGCTGTGATGCCTTCCCATTAAGGCCATTGTCTCTTTTACTTTACAATGTTGTCTCGACGAGATTTTAAAATATCGAAGTGAAACAACACTTTTAGCACAGATTTTCTTTTTTACTTATTATTACATTGTTTTTCTTAATCGTGTTTATAGTTCTTTCTTTTTATTATTCCGTTTAATTCTTTCTTTCTTTTCTTTGATGCGTTCTTTCTTTCTTTCTTTCTATTTCCTTTAGTCTTTCTTTCATTTTCAATTTCTATGTACACCACTTATTGCTATCTTTATTATTTTTAATCTTTCTTTTATTTATGTTTTTATTATTTTGATCTTTTGTTTTCCTTTCTTTCTTCGTTCATTTTCTTTCTTTCTTCTTTCTTTCTTTCTTTCTCGTTTATTCCTTTGTCTTTTGATTTTTATTTTGTCCCTTCGTTCTTTCAATTTTTCTCTTCTTTTTCTTTCTTGCATTTTTTTTACGTATTTTCTTGTTGCAATTTTGCCATATAACATTGAAACATCGGTTCTCGTGGGATCAGCGAAGTTAAGCGCCACCGAGCCATGCCAGTAACTAGATAGGTGACCAGATAAGAATGTCGGGTGTTGTAAGCTTGCATGTACAGCGTTATAATTGATAACGGTTTACAATTGGAAATCAGTTAGCCGAGTACCAATTTTAGTCGGGTTCACTAACGCGGAAATAACCTTGAGAAAGATATGAATCCAACTTTTCTCTCCAAACTACGTAATCATTTGTACGACTTGTATTAAGGACTCTTTATTAATTTTAAAACAGCATTCCTAAAATATAAACCTCTTTTCTTTTTATTCTTTCTTTCCTCAATAATTTCTCTTCTTTCTGTGTCATTGTTGTTATCATTTCTATTCTTGTTCCTCTTCCTCGCTTTCATTTTTTGTTTTGTTTCTCTAAGTGCTTTGTTTCTTTCTTTATTTGTTTGTTTCTTCGTTGTTAATCATTTCATTATTTTTCTTTCCTTCTTTTACTTTTCCTTTTTCTTTCTTTCTTTCTTTTTCCGTTGGTTCTTTCATTCGTACGATATACGGCGGAGAGTGTTTTCGAAAGGATAAATCAAAGAGTCAAGTTCTAATTTCCTTCATGTTAGTTGCATTCACTTGAGCGCAAATAGCCTTATGAATGGTAAGAACCCATCTCCGTTCTAACCCTCAGTTATGGGTTAATTACTTGTGATGAAATGGAATAACCTGTAACCGCCATGATTGACTACACTATAGGTAGTAACTTCCTATAAGTATCTGTAAGACACAGACTACAGAATATAGCTGGGATCCTTTCGGCTAGACGGTCAAACTCCCTGCCTCTGAGCAGAGAGGAACCTGGACGAGGCTCAGTCAAAGGGCAGAGACTCATTCAGGCAGGTTGGCCAACCCAATCCCGTTATGCGGGTTCTACGGGCATTTTTTGGCCTTGTGCCACATTCAAACCTCGTAGGTGGGTGGCTAAATATACTAGCTGGGATCTGTTACTCAGCTTTTAGCTGTTATCGAACTCTCTGCTTTCAAGTAGAGAGGAAACTACTCGAGGCTAGGCAGAGTCTCGTCCGAGGAGGTAGACAGACTCGAACCCGTTTATGCGGGGTTTACGGGGAATTTTTGGCTGAGCCTACGGGTTCGGATTGTCCCACATTAAATTCACCCTTGTGTCACATCCTACCCCGTGGGGAGGTTGGTATATATTACTAGCTGGAATCTGTTAGCTCTTAGCTGTTGTCGAACTCTCTGACTTCAGGTAGAGAGGAACTCGGACGAGTCTATGCCAAAAGGCAGAGTCTCCTCCAGGGAGGTAGATAGATCCGAACCCGTTTATGTGGGGTTTACAGGGAATTTTTGACCGAGCCTACGGGCTCGGATTGCCCCACATTAAAATCGGTATTATGTAACATTCTACTCCGACCTTACTAGCTAGGATCTGTTGAGTACGACTCGGGCTTTCGCGAGAACTACCGAACTTTCAATAATAGCACTCACTACTGGATTGAGGTACGAGGACCATGTGCATAACTGTTACCTTTATTCTTATTGTACTGCTTTGTTTTTTTTTACAATAAAACTTTGCTTATTTTATCCATCTTATTTTTCAAGTATGTATTCTTATTAGCACGTAATATAAAAAATGTATGTAAAAAAAGTCATTGTTATTGTCCTAAAGATTGTCAATGCTATATTCACTCATAAAGAAAACTAATTCGGCATCCAGACACTTTTCCCACTGTGCCTCCTTTTTCTCAGTGTCCTAGTCTTTTGGACACACAAAAAAAAACTTTGAATGCCTGGCGCTAGCCACATTTACGAAGAATTTCCCACGAAGGCGATTGTCCAGGGAATGGAAGAAGTGGTACTCAGTTGATGCAAGTTCCGAGGAGTAAGATGGATGACACGGTGTCTCCAAGCCAAGTCTCTGTATAGTATCCATGACCATCCATGCCACATGAGGCATGGAATTGTCATAAAGGAACCGTATACCCATGCGATTAAACAATGCTGTTTTCTTCAGCTTCAATGATTGACCACATGTCCCATCTTCAACGACTAGAGGTCCGCAACTCACAGTGCACTACATGTCGACTACTCCACCAGATAAATGGCACAATCATTAGTGGCTGTAGTGGCGGTCTTGTGATACAAAACCAATGTATGGAACGTTTGGTAGTGTCATCCAGGACGCACTTTTCTTCACTGATGAGCATTCGATTTAATATGAATACATTGAAATGTCGAGTAATCAACAAGAAATAAACACTCACTCCTTGTTGCTTGTTGGTATTCAGAGTCTCTGGGGTACCATTCTTACTCATCTTGTACGTCTTCTCTATGCAGGGCAGGTGGCTCGTTCATCAGAAACCTGAAAGCGTTAATCAATTTCAGCGCTGTTTGCGCTGTTACTCTCCCATATGACCGCCTTCAGCTACTACTCAACCAGGACCTGTGACCTGAAACTCCGAGTTTCATCACGAAAAGACAGATCTCCCAAAATGAGATTCTGGAAACAATACCTGCGTTCACTCACAGCATTATCCCCTGGTTAGCGATTTGAAAAGAACCAACATAGTTTATAAATTCAAGTGCCCTTTGGGAGATTGTATCTCCAATGGATTAAATAATATTTATGTTGGTCACATCACAAACTCGCTTTCACGATGCCTGACACTACATTTGAATGAAAACTCTAACATTTTAGGCATTTAAAACAATATGCCTGGCCGCATACACAATTCCGTAAAATACTTGTCGAAAACACAATTATACTTAAACATGAAAACAATAGACAAAAACTAAAAATCCTTGAAGCCATATACATCAAACAGTTGAAACCTAACCTAAACAAAATCAACTATGGAATCTCTACAAATATCCTTAAATGTCTATAATTGGTGACAGAAGCCATTGGTTTATACCAACGGCTTCCTTTACTTCATACTTCTCCAATTCAGTTTCGCGTGGTCATGTGTGACGTCATGAGCTGCGGTGCGATTTTCACATCCAGCGTCTTATATGCACGTGTTTATCGTTGCTTGGAAATCATCCATGTAAACAGTCACAGACTATCATCACTTTCTTGTACGTATATTGCTTAATATATTGTACAGTAATTTACATCTTTGATAATGACTTATGTAAGCCGAAAGCTTAGATTGGATTAAAAATATGCATCAATATTGTGATTTTCTTTCTTCGTTTAATGATAATATTATTAAGCTTGTCAGACGTTATGTAAAGAATTTGCATAAAATAAATAGACAACACTTGTCTATATTATTTAATGAAACATGCATGAATATATATATATATATATATATATATATATATATTAGAGAAATTCATCGTTAATAATTATACTGCAAACCACTTTATAAATGACATAGGTACCGAATTGAATTGCAGTTGAATGAAATAAGGAAATGTATTATCGAAGGGTTTAAATCACTTAGAGGTATATCAACCAAAAATTATATCATTTGAAATGTCTTCGAAATGATTTTCCTATGAAAGGAAACTTCTAAAAAATTGACCTTATGAAAAATAAGGTTACGGGTAAGGAGTGATTATCAGTATGAAAGAATTAATGTAATTGCATCTTACAAAATATGAATGGCAATGGTGTGAACATGCAAAGTATTAAGAGATATAAAAATGCCCAAAGAAAGAGAGAACGCTAAAATTTTGTCTAATATCTCATGTAGGACTGCGTGTTGAATAATCTCTCATATTAAGAAGAGACATGTAGAGACATACATGTGATTCTGTCGACGAATTAAAAAAAAAATAATCACCCCGGGCAAGGGCACTCGGATGCAAGGGCGCTTAATCGAATTGAAACAAAAAGGGACGAAGAGAAAATAAAAGATTTCAAAGAGACAGAAGATAGCGATTCACATGCTGAGAATACTATGGATAGAACATGAAGGGCCGTTGGTGGAAAACTATAATAAAATTCATACTTATAATAAAAAAGAAAAGATATGAGATGTTACTAGGATATCCTAATAAGGACAGTGGACCAAGAAAATTTAACACACTCAGAACATACTGAATGCAAAGGAAGTTGGGGAAAATTGATTTTCCTACTTAATGTATTAATGTGAAGAGATCAAAGAGAGACAGAGAGAGAAAGAGAGAAAGAGAGACAGAGAGAGAAAGAGAGACAGAGAGAGAAAGAGAGAAAGAGAGACAGAGAGAGGGTGATTGAATTAAGGATCAACAGTTACATATAGAGGAATTTGTACAGAGCGCAATAAATCACGAGTCTTGAATGGCTTAAGGACAAAAGAAAATAAAAGTATTCTATTTCGTAAACTTTTTTTGAAATCAATATGCACTTTTTGAAGACGATTTAATTATCGAGAAAGATAGATCATAATGTTTCATTTTTAATGGCAGTTACTATCCGGAAGTTAATCTCTTGAGAACAACTTGTGCAACGGGATAACATGTTTGCTAATATATTTTCTCTCTCACCAGATATTTTATTACTAACAGCTAAACGATAATTTTTTAATTAGGTCTTAAAAATGCAAAATTAACCTCGGTGGATCCGGGCCTTTCCCAATATTGTGTCAGTTGGATGGGAAGCTATTTTTTATAGGCTTCGATGGAATTTACGAGACTTAATTACGTTCCGCGTTGTCATTAAATTAAAACATTTTAAAAAAATGGTTACGTGTTTGAAAAGTCAATATTGAATAAAGCATGACAGTTTGTCGAACCAAAAACAGAAAAAGAAAATACAATAACAAAATCTAGAAAAACGGAAAACTTTTATGAACAAATTAACATAAATAAAAAGTAATGAAGAAGCTTCAATGAAAATGTTAAAAATGCAATGACTGGGTTTGCCACGGGGTGTGAGATGCACCGATTGCGTCGATGTTATCTACAGTAAACGGAAGAAATTCCGAACACGGCTGTTGCTATCAATTCGCCTAATTTACTCTAGATACTGGTCCGGCTTGATGTTGCCTCGAGGGATAATTTCCAGAGCGACTAAATTCTTTAGCCTTGGTAGGTTAAACTATCAAGGAGGATAACTCTGATTTACAAACCGTGACAATTGCAACAGGAAGCCACTACAACACTTACATTTTAATATGTTTTATGGATTGATTCGTTTTCAAAGCCATTTAAAACTTTCCCAAGTTATTTAAAACCAGAAGATATCTTTTTAGAATTTTAGAATTGTTATTTTTTTTGTTTTGTTTTTCGACATTAATGATTTAGTAATACAGGTCTTACTAATTAACCCATACCCATAGCTTTGGTATATATATATATACACTGCCAATGCAAGAAAGACATTCGGATTACTAACACAAAAACAGAGAATGTCTCATATCGAGAATATTTAACATTGAAAAACATAAGGAAAAAAATTAATTATTTTTAATAATATGTGGAAATCTCCGCCTTTTACCTGAAGACGGTCGCAAGAACAGAAACGCGTGTAGTAAACTTATGGAAAACAAAGCATAATATTTTTTAAAAAGTTCACATTACAACCAAAAAGTTTGCGTCACCTCTCTTCTCTTCTTTTTTAATATACACACTTTTCTCTCGTTGGAACCACTATAACCTCTTTCTTATATATATATATATATATATATATATATATATATATTCATTTTTACGACTTATTAACCCATTGTACGTTATTTAAAGGCAGAAATATTTTAGATTTTGGTGGGAGGTGATAATGATTTAGTGATACAAGTATTACTAATTAACCCATATCTAGGGGAAAGATGAGACTTCATACAAGAGTAAATGCGCGTAAGTGAATATAACGAACCCAACTGAAATTTGAACACTGCGATTAATAATTGCGAACCCTTATCCCTTACTACAAATACAAGCTTACAGCTGCTGCTACTTCGAAATTTTCATTCAGCTAAGTACTGGCCAGGGTCGACGATACTAATCTTCGGCTTTCGTTGGGGAACCGGTTTTCAATATGATATACGCGGGAGGTATAATTTAAGATGTACTTACTATCATAAAATCAAATCGGAGTTACTCACAATTTTCCTTTTTCTATATACCGTGCCACTGCTGGACATGGGCCTTCACGGTTATCCACAGATCTCGATCCCTTGTAGACCTTTGAAACGCTTGTCCTTTTGCCAAGTCACCCACTCCTTTTTCAGTTATCCATTCGCACAATCT
>CAHIKZ030004887.1:1025000-1090000 GCA_903632075.3 Acanthosepion pharaonis
CCCTTTATATATATATATATATATATATATATATATATACCTCTCAGCAACCTGTATATGTATATATATATATATATATATATATATATATATATATATATATATATATACCCTCTCTCTGAATCTCTCTGTATATATATATATATATATATATATATATATATATATATATATATATATATATATATCTATATACCCCTCTTTTCTGGTATATATATATATATATATATATATATATATATATATATATATTTTCATTAGGCTAAAGGTTATATAATTAAGAGGTATGTTAGCAGGTTGATATTAACCCGCAAACGGAAAAATAATATAAGATATTGTTTATTATAATAAAAAACGAGGATTTAAGTTCTTTTTTTTTATTAAATAAATTTGGCACGAATAAAATATATAATCATGTAATTTGGCGTGTAGTCTTGGAGTGTTGTCCGGCAAAACGCGACAGCTTAAGGCTGACTTCGATATGAGGGTCCAGTCGATCCGTGATGTCTGAATTCAGAGAAACGCGGAATGGTGAGTAGTTGTTCTGAGTGTCGCGCAGGATATTGCAGTAAATGTCCTGAAAACTGCATATATATATGCCTGATTTTGTTCATGTATACGACGGTGTTTTATGTATATATTCATCTTCCGTCGTTGTAGTGGTAATGTCACAGGATAGGCTAGTGCATATATATGTAACCGAGGATAGGCTAGTGCATATAGTAACCGAGGATAGGCTAGTTTTGCTGTATCTTTGTTTAGCATATCATCCAGCCGAGGATAGGCAGCATACCCTGCAATGACAGGAATTTATTGCTGCCGAGGACAGGTTAGTGCTATCATGTAACGGAGGATTATATATATATATGAGGATGGTAGCTAAGCTGCTGCTGATATCTGTGAGGATTTAATAATGTTGTGGGTAAGAGGGGGAAAACATCAACCCCGAGGCCAAAAATCAGCCGAGAAATTAATCGCAGGAAAAAGTATATATAGGCCGAGGTCGGTTTGCGATTTTTTGGGCATTGACTGAAAAGTTTGTCTTTTTTTGTGGATTCCGCACACCATTGTATATAAAGAACTTGGTGTGGTTGTGCTAGTATGTAAATGCATCGTTTTTCCCTGGTCTTCCCCTATTCGCTTAGTCCAAAGTTAACGGCATTCATCTGCTCTTCCGAGTAGATGTTTTAAATCCTCATTTAGAAATCGTAGAAACAAAAGAATGCAAATGAATTCTGCCTTTTGGTGTTGTTGTTTTATCTTCCGACCTGATCGTTGTTGGTTTAAGCGGTCGATCCATGAGTTTGATCGTGACAAATTTTAGAACGTCTTCAGAACTTGAAAGGGCCTTGGTAGCTAGTGTGAGAGTTTTTTTTTCTTCATTCCTAACAAAAAAAATCGCAGGTGTTTAAGCAGGAGCTGTGGTTTGTAAAGGTGGGAGTTATGTAAGTTTGTCCATTTTAGGCGCAGATCTTGTTACCAAAGAAGAGTACTGCGGAAGGTGAAAATATTGTCTGGTAAGGAGAGAAAGCTAAACACGAGTTTTTGTCGGTCACCCTAAATCCGTTTTGAGGGTATTCCGCAAAGAGAGAACTTTTGGGAGGTTGTCTTCCAGTATTGTATGTCGAGTTTGGTTGATAGGACGAAGTTTAAGGAGGTTGCGCAAGGATGGTAAGCCGTCGTTTTTTATCTGACATAAAAGTTGAGAGAATTTCGAAAAGGAGACTGAAATTGTGGTCCCCTTATGAGTAGCATGGCTTTCCGTGTGGTAGCGGAAATGTTTAATCGGCACAGCGACTGGCCATCTCGAAAAACGGTTCCTGATTGTTAGAAGGTATTGCAACCAAGAAACATTGGTAGAGACCCGACGAGGTCAACGTGGATGTGGCTGAAACGTGCGTCGGGTGTGGCGAATGTTCCAACTGGTGATTTTGTGTGCCTCTGAATTTTGCATTTCTGACATTTAATGCAGGTTGAGACCCAATTCCTAATGTCTGAATTCATGTTGCGTTGGGCCAGACAAATCGATCGGCGATAAGCTTGATTTTGCTCGCTTGCTCGGATGGGATAGATTGTGGAGATGGAGAACTTTTTTTTAAAGAGATGGAGAATGTAGTCCTCGGAGTATCCAGTGCGGTGTCAGAAAAGAGTTTTATCGCTGAACGACACGGGAATTCCTGCAGTTTCAAAAAGTCTCCTTTTCGATGTCAGGTATCGTCGTATCGTCTTTTGTTTGTCGGCCATCAGCTCCTAACAAACATCGTTATCCATGGTATTGACGTCTGTTATGGAAATGTCTGCGACGGTGTTGTTCTGGAATTTGGACGTGTCTGATGTCCGTCGTAAAACTGTGAGATGTAGAGGTGACGTGTTTCACGGAAACTTGTCTGCGCTGACATTCATCACGTTGATCAGTGGTTTGTGATCCGTGAAGATAGTGAAATGTCTGCCTTCCAGAAGATGTCGAAAATGACGTATGGACAGGTAGATCGCCAGGATTCTCGTGAGAAGGTCCTATTATCTTCTCTTATGCAGAGAGTTTAGCTGAGAAGAAGGCTATCGGCTGTCTTGTCATGTTTACTTGCTGCTCCTGCATTGTCCTATTCCAACGTCGGAAAAAGTTCTGTTGTAAGGGAAAATTCTTGTTTCGGGTCGTTTTCGATGAATGAGGCATAGTTTATCAGGCGCTGTCTTTGCCGTTTCGAAAAGCCCGCAAAGGATCTCCCTCTAGGGTAATTTGAATGATGTTTGTTAACGGGAGAATCGAGCAGTTGGGGATGCTTGGTAAAATTTATCGAACCGATAAATCGTCTATTTGCTTTGTGGATATCGGCGTAGGGAGTTTTTTTATATCGATATATGATGGCCTAAGAAGTTCGCCAGATTGGTCTTGCATTTGTCCATGTTCAGCCGGAGTCCATAAAGTGCTATTCTTTGGAACACTTCGTTTAGATGTTTTTGTGTGTTCTCATCTATGCTGGCTACCATATGTCGTCGATGTAGGCATACGCGTACGTAAAAACCTCATCTATGAAGCGTTGGAACGTTTGTGCAGCATTCCTCAGGGGCCAAGGGCATCTTTGAGGTATTCAAAGAGACCAAAGGGAGTGGTTACGGTTGTTTGGAATGTCCTCCGGAGCTATGGGGATCTTGGTAGGCCTTTTAGGTTATCTTCGAAAAGACGCGAGTGCCCTGCAACCTTGAGACGAAACGAATGGAATCGATGCGATCGGGTTTTTAGCGTTTATTCTTCTTATACCATAAAATTGTTATAAATGGGTACGACTTAATTAATGTATTTATCGGAGGGTCGGCAATTTTGGTTGAAACCCTCCGCCGTATTTTTGAGGAGGAATCTCGGGTTGTTTCCACGATGGTGCTGTGTTTGGGGTCTTGCCGGAAAGAGTGCGACTAGAATTCGAAGGATCTTTTCCGTTTTTTCACACTGATTATGTCGAGAACCGGTATTGTCTGATAAAGTTCTCGTCCCAATGTTACAGATCTTGGGCCAAGAAATCTGCACCGAGTATTGGCGTTTTATATGCGGAAAGTCCATGTAAAATCGCGCAATTACCGATATTTCAGAGTAGCGTCTTTCCATACAGAGGCGTCGAGCCGTTTGCTTGGAGTACGTCGCCTTTCGGTCTTGCTGGACTTTTTGGGGGTATAACGCTGATAAACTTTCCCGTGTCCACGAAAGGAAACGCAGAAAAAGTAGGGTTCCAAAAGAAAAGGCGAAATATGTTTTAACATCTACCCGCCGGCTGTTTATTTACTTGAAAATGAGCACCCTTTTTGCCCTGGTGCCGAAATTATTCTGGGTATTATTTAGGGAAAATAATTATTGGTTGGTCCTGTTGTTGTAAATCCACAAGTGATGTAGTTTATGTTATGCAGTTTTAATTATGATTCTCTTCCGCTATCTTTCGCGAAGGTAGAATGAGGGTGCAGACTCAAAAAATCCTTTTAACCATTGATCTTAAAAGCAGTGATATGCAGCTGACATTTTAAACATTTCTGAATGGATTAGGAGCCATGATTAACAACCATTTGAACGTCTCTACAAGGTGAAGCTATTTAAGAACACTACTTTTCAGGTTAATGTTTTGTATTTACAGCAATTTTCTGAGTTGGTGAAATTAACCATAGCACAACCTTTTGTTTGTTTCATTTCCTTTTTCTCATATAATAAATTTGTTATAATTCATCCATACATTGAGGTATTTAAAGTGTTTAATATTTGCTAATGCTACATCCTTAAATATATAACGGATCCAGGGTATATACCATGACTGCATTAAATAACTATCCTGAGTTTTATTTCTTTGAATACTTGGTAGATAATGTTTAGTTTTTGTTTAAGATAATTCTTATTTCAACTATGAGGAACGTCCGATATATGTCATCAGCACACATGGATTCCATTCGACACCATGTATATAAAGTAGTTTCTGCAATTGTTTTTAGCTCTGTTGGATTTTTGGTACCCTGTTATGTTTTGTACTAGTGAGCCAAAAGGAAAAAAATGAGGGGCTGACTCATTTTATAGTTCACCAATAGAAGGGTTAACCAATCAGAAGGCTCAAAATATTCAATTCGTTTAACAAATAAAGGCGATTTAAAAAAAAAATAAAATGGTATTATTAGGAAAATAATTATGTTTTTCCCGAATATTCACTGCCAGACTTTGATAACCATTTTAAACATTTCTGAATGGATTAGGGATGAGGTCTCCAAGGTGAAGCTATTTAAGCCGAAGGGCAGAGTCTCGTTCGGGGAGGTTGATTTTACCCTTAAATATGAACCCAGGGTTTAAATGCGCGTTTGAATAGTTTTTGGAATATTTTTTGACCTAGCCTACCTATTTTATAGTTCACCGATAGAAGGCTCAGAAGGCTCAAATATTCCCGACGTATAAAATTAATCCCGGCCTTGTGCTGCATGTAAACCTCGTAGTCGGGGTGGCTCAATATCACTGCCAGCCTTTGATATCGAAAACTGAAGAGTTACGGAACAGCTGCTGGTAGTATTTGAGATATAGTCAGATTCAGTAGAGTGCCTGACTCGTGAGTATTAATCTTGTTGTTTCATTGAACAGATTACGTACTGTGCTGTATTCTATATTCCTAGACTATGGTGAACATAGTCAACAAGCCCCACACATAACCATTACATCAGGTCCCAGGAAGGAAAGCAGGATTGCTGTTTTCTATTATTTGATTCGCTTTGGATGAGTCATGGAATGCTAAACGATATATGCACACAATTTCCCATCTGTGCTTATAAATGCACTCAGTGGAAAATATTACATAGACTTTTCTCATTGACTTAATCCGGATGAAATTTCAAATATTTGCTGACTGGGGTCTTCGACGGACAAGTATGGATACTACTGAAATGCTAGGGATATTTTATTTACAGAAATATAGGACAAACAGATGGATTAAAAAAATAACAGAGTCAGTACATCAAAATAGAAAACGGTCTAAAACAACGATGTGTCTCCTCACCGTATTTGTCTAACCTTCACAGCGTAGCAATGGTAAGAAGACTAGAAGTTCAAAATGGATTTATTATTGGTGGGCTAAATCTTAACAACCTACGGAGACCGTACTGATGAAAAACACAGAACGTAAACGTCATGAACTCCGAGAAAAGCTAGTCTAGGAAAGCTGGAAGAAAAGACAAAAAATATTAAATAAATGGTTGCAAGCAGGAAAAAGTACCGAAGTTTAAATTTCTGAAACGTGTAAAAAAAAAAAAATAGATATCAGAAAATCAAAGGCAAAGTTCATTAGCAAATTGTATCTTGCAGGAGCTTAACAAAACATCAAAAAAGAGGAAGATTTCATCAGAAATACAATACCAATCCACCTTTATTGTAATAAATGCTGGGTAAATACCTAGAGAGGAAGAGAATACTTTTCTTTAAAATCAGTTCACCTCAAGCAAGGAGATAATATCACTAAGACACAAGGGTCTCCTGACAGGGAAAGACAATGAAAAGACATTAGAGTGAACCGGAAGCCCAATCAAGGGGTAAAAATCTACTCCTGTTCAAAAGACATAAGGACATTTGATTTAAATTAATCTAGTTCTACAGAAGGATGATGGAATAACATGAACGAAATATGAAAACCAAAGAAAATGAAAACAAAAATATCACTTATAGAAAGAGACAAGAAAACTAGACATGGTAATTTGACACTCAGAAGGCATGAAAGCGAGTGGGACACAGGGAAACAGCATGTAACTTAGCAAAGAGGTTTTTGTAAATGGATGATAGGAAAGTGTGTAGGTTGTAGAATGAAAAGTCATATTTTGCAAAGAGCTATAAAATATAGGACATTGCGGAAAGCGACAATTGTGCACGTATTGAAAGGACACGATACAGCATACCGTAGAGAACCATAATTGCCTTTTTCTAAAAGGGAAATACATTAATATACCCAAAAGATAATCTCGTGAACTATCAGGATGGATTTATTTTTAATTTAGAGTCATTTCTTACAACATATTTTATCGAACTTTGTCAAGCGAAGTATCTCGGAGACACGGGTTGCCATTTGCGGTTCTGAGGATGATTATAGTGGGGACATTATTATGTCTGGTTCCAGAATCACTCAGGCAGATATGTGATGAATATTTCTGTTCTTTCGTCTAGCTTATTTCTTTTAATTTCTCACAGTAGCCTCGCATAATAAACAGTTATTAAGATGAACAACGCTCGAAATATAGTTTCCTATTAGCAGTAATATGTTTTTTTGTATTTACTATATAACTTCAGGACGTGGGCAATCATGGTTCTTTGTAATTTCCTTTGTGGCTCTCAGTTAATCGATCTAGAAGAGACTTGAGGCAACAGTGATATGGTTTTATAGAAGGATGCTGAGAATACTATGACCGGAATATATAAGCAAAGAGAAAGTTGATTAAAAAACAAAATGTGTATAACACTGAGCCAGACAAAGAAGACAAGAAATCAGCTTACTTTTGGACATTCCTTTTACTACTGACTGTCATATAAAAATTTCATTGACCAGAATTGTTATTAAGGATTACATTGCGTTCTCATGCATATAGTAGTCTCATATAATAATAAATAATAATAATAATAATAATATATATATATATATATATATATATATATATATATATATATAATTAAAAGAATTGAGCTAGACAAAAGAGCATGTATATGGTAGTCTCATATAATAATAATAATAATATATATATATATATATATATATATATATATATATATATATATATATATATATATATTGAGAAAATTTGCAATCCTTTGAGTCATACGCGGAGGTTCGGCATGCACTCGACGAGGTCAGTCACATGGCCAAAATGGTGGGGATGAAAATTAACGCTTTCAAGACGAAAATTCTCTCTGCGAATTACCCCCTACCTCGATGGTGACGCTGTGGAAGAGGTCGGAAGCTTCAAATATCTTGGCGCCAATTTTACAGTCACTGGTCAAACGAAGGACGAAATTACCACCCGTAGAAATTTGGCTAGAGCTGCTTTGTCCGTCTTTAAAAACGACTTTGGTCTCGCCAGGAGATAAGACGATCCACGAAGTTGCGAATCTACGAAGCCATGGTCAGAACAATTCTTCTCTATGGTTGTGAGACCTGGCCACTGCGCAGAGAGGATCTTCATAAGCTTGAGGTCTTCGATCACTGCTGCCTTTGCGCCTCTCCAACCGGATCCCCAACTCGTCTATCCGCGCCAGATGCAACATTCTGGGCCTGGAAGAAACTCTGCTAAACAAGAGACTCCGTTGGTTCGGCCACGTGCTGCGGCGGCCTGGTGATGAGTTCGTTCTTAAACTGGTGGCGCCAAACGCACCCACTGGTTGGAGGAAGCGCCGAGGTGGTCAACTCAAGACGTGGCTCGCAACGGTCAAAGCAGATATGGAACTCATGTCCGGTCCTCGCGTTTTGGGGGCCCGACGCTGGAATCGCGAATGGCTCGATCGTGCCGTCTATTCTGCTGCCGATCGACGGGGGTGGATGGCCTTGAGGCGCGATGCGGTTAATTCAGTTGGAGCCGGCTCCAACCCACCCCGCGTGAATGCCGTTACAAGACAAGAGAATATATATATATATATATATATATATATATATATATATATATATATATATAACCAAGTACATAATTGGTATATACGGAATCTGTGTCTTATCAAGTGATGATATTTGCAACATCATCACTTGATAAGACACAGAGTGTGTTGAAACAAAATGGCTATTTTTGTAGTGATTTTATAACATACTTATGTTATAATTTTTTAAAAATAATAAATATATATATATATATATATATATATATATATATATATATATATATATATACGGCAGAGTAAACGATCAGTAAAATATTCAAGTTAAACCTGTCGAGCGGAACCATCTCACATTTTATGAAACCGAATGTGGTTCTAAGATATGTCAATACGCCGTCTAACTGCCCATCGAATATAATTAAACAAATTCCCTTAGGAGAGCAATGTAGGCTGTAGTAAAATTATTTTAAGGAAGATATGTTTAACGAAAAAAATGTGCACTTATCTTCATTAAAAGAGGAAGGACATACCGCTAATCAAAATTTCAAAGAAGAAACGAACCCGAGAAATGATAATATTAAAAAAAAAAGAATGAGGAACATAATCTTTCATCACACAGTTAAAAACAAACATAAAGAAAGTATTTTTCAATATATTAGATAAGCACTTCCCTAATACGTCCGGACTATATAAATTATTTAACCGCAATACTGTCAAATTAAGTTATAGCTGCACCATCAGTATGGGAAATCTCATAAGAAAGACTGAATAGCAAAAATTTAAAGCTAAAAATACGCGAAAAGTGAAAATATGTAATTGTAGGACAAAAGTTAACTGTCCTTTACATGGATTATGCCATACTGTTATGGGGTCCTCCCCTTTTTCATACAGGTGGACTCGACCAGTGTGTACATGGACTGATGCCGTTAAATACCCAGAGTCATTCAGAGAGAGAGAGATTGTGATTAAGATTGAGGTAGAGAGTAATAGTGTGAGGGTCGGTGGGGGGGTGTAAACGGTAGTGTCAGAGCTATGCCGCCCGGAACTTCGTTGCTGGTAGGGCCACCCAAGGCGGACAGGTCTGACACACACGCCGGCTAACAAGGGCTCTGGTGAAAATCCAAGGAGCGTCTGCATCGGCAACCGGCGGCTTCTGGTCGTTCCTGTCTCTGCGTCTGTGGGAATCCCGCGGCAAGCAAGAACGTTATCCGAGTAGGCCTGGGTACCCTACTTTTGTAATTTATCCCAAGAATCTTCTTCTCATAACAGGAAGAAGCCGACTCAATCCGCCCAGGGTGAATGCCGCATCAGTACAGTAGTAGTAGTAATAGTGTGAGGTAACCCTTTGTAGAAGTCACAGTTACAAGCACGTAGACTCTAAGGAAGTCCTACGTCGAAACTGGATTTACTTAGACTATATATATATATATATATATATATATATATATATATATATATATTATTGCTACTAACCGCGTTTCTGGATTTACTAACCATATTACCAATTGTATTATTGTGTAAATACATTTATTTGTTATATTTCATTCCTCCGTTTGTCATTCATTGGAGACCGAATTTCATCTCGGAATCCACATCACATACGGAACGCGCGTTGTATATTGTGCCGAAATGAAAAGTGAAAATAGTAACAAAAAAAGATACATCGGTTGCACTGAGGGCCAGTTTAGGAAAAGGTGGTATAATCATACTTCATCTTTTAGAATCTCGGAACGTAGATATAACACGAAGCTAGCAAGCTATTATTGGAAATTTAGGGGGAGGCATAACAAAAGCCCAAACATTAAATGGAGTATATTAAGAAGTCTGAAAACTAACATAATAATCGGGAATACGTGTAAGCTATGCTAAAAAGAGAAACTTGCCATAGCAACGTATAAATACGAAATTTAATTACTAAACCTGAGGCCAGAGAGCATGCCCAAGTGGAGACAAGTTAAGAAGTTGAGTTTGGGGTTATTTGACCCCGGATAAAGTTAGGAATTCTTCTTTATTTGTTATACCTTACCCCACTACTTCCGGTTTCGAACGAAATTACTTAAGTGGCTGACTTCCATTTAGTTGATTTGCTGTAAAAACCACCTGAGGAGACCATAGTGGTCGAAACTGCGATAGTGTCCTGGTCAGCATTCATATTTTTAAAACATTATATATATATATATATATATATGTGTGTGTGTGTGTGTGTGTGTCTGTGTGTGTGTTTGTGCGTGCGTGTATATGTGTGCATGTGCGTGCATGTGTGTGCTTGCGTGTATGTGTGTGCATGTGTGTGCATGCGCTCGTGCGTGTGTTTGTGTTTGTGTGAGTGTGTGTGTGGGTGACAAAATAAGTAATTCGAAACATTTTTAAAAATTGAAATTGCTTTTTTTTATGCTAAATGCTCCCGAAATCTATTGTGTTTTTGACATTTTTCAATGTTTAATTATTTACATTAAGAAACTATTTTAAAAGTATTTAAAATAGGGCACTCTTATATACGTAAAAAGGGTGTTTATTCCGGGAATAATAGAAAAACGGTTCAAATCGTGCAACAGGATAATTGTCCATACCACAAAATGTTTAATATTTAAAAAAAACACAGAAGTAATTGTCTTTCTTTTTACCATGTTTTCAGATAAGACGTTTAGCCATCTTGACACCCTCTGTCATAAGAATCAGTGAAGAAACCTTTGAGTTATTCAGCTAGAAAAGGAACTTGTTTAAAATCGTTTTGTGATTCTTGTCTAAAAACCTGGAAAAAGAAATTCGATTGTTTAGTCGATTTTTAGATATTAAACATTTTGTGGGATGGACACATGCTGTTAAAAAATTGGACAATTTTGCTCTTACATCCGGTAACAGTACGTGTGTGTATGTGCGTATATATATATATATATATATATATATATATATATATATATATATATATATATATATATATAGATATATCATAAAATAATTGCAGTATAAACTACAGGTTGGTTCTGTGAGTTATTGAACAAAACACAAACATGAGCGGGCCTCTGCTATAGGGACTGGCTAACTGGCCTAATAAACGGGTATCCTCAAATACGAGTGACCAACTATTATATATATATATATATATATATATATATATATATAGAGAGAGAGAGAGAGAGAGAGAGAGAGAGAGAGAGAGAGAGAGAGAGATAGATATAGATATAGATATGTGTGTGTGTGTATGTATGTATGTATGTATGTATGTACGTATGTATATATGCATGTTTGTACGCATGTGTTTGACAGATATTACCGAAAAAGTTTTCAAAAAACAATGAAAGTGAAAATGAAAGTACGGGGTTAAGCAGAAAAGCTAGTAAGTGTGAAAGAATACAAGAGAAAGGAATCAGCAGGAGGAGAAAGAAAGAGAGAGAAAGACTAAATAATACAGTGGATCACATAGAAAAAGAATGAGGGATGGGGAAGGGAGAGAGAAACTGAAAGAAAGGTGCGTGCATTAGAGACGCGGATAGGAGCGATTGTGACAGAAAGAATTATGGCGGTGCGAAATGATTGAAGAACAGGTCTCTTCATTGGAGTCTGTTTCCGGGCGATGACTTCCCCAGCTTTTTATTAGAAAGTTGTTTAAAAATTCATTTTCTAATTACGTTGCGAATTCGTCTCTACCCAAATGAGTTTGTCAGCCGATTACTCGACTCTATCGCCTTTCTTCATTTGTAAACAATGACAGAAAGTAGAAACTCGAGGGAAATCTATATTAGTCACGTCACATATGTAAAATTAACTTTTTAAAGTCTCCTTTTCGCTGCCTTGCGCCGGTAATAAGTTCTTCACTTCAATGTCTATTTGGAGCTTGGCGTAGTTTTGACTACTTCCTCGCTACTTATTCAAAATTGAAACAGCTCCTGATCGCCCTGGTTTAAAAATTCTTTATAATCATATTTATAAATCTCTCTTTATTTTTATTTTTAGGCGAATAGATAGATGTCTGCTCGCGGGTTTATATATTTAAGCTTGAATACCCATGTAAATAAAGTTTTATTTAAATACTATTCGTTTAGTATATTCTATTATATAACCTATTGTTAGGAAAATATATGACAAAGTGGTAAAATTTTCGTGTGATACGTTTCGAGGTTTAGGCCTTCATCAGTCTAAAAAGATGCTTACGTTGATGAGACTACACATATGCACGAAGAGGAGGAGATATATTACACAATGTAACTTAGCAAAAATAAAAGTGTTTTTTTTTAAAAGATTTACATCCCAAGCAAGGTGGAAGCGCCACTGTTTCGCAGGAGTTAGAGAGAAGGTGAGAGAAAAAGACTGTGCACAGGAGGAATGACGAAAGGATAAAAGATGAACGGAGTTCAAGACACAAGATGGTGATTGATGTTGAATTTCAATTTTTGAAGATTGTATTTATCAGAGAATTAAGTAAACAGAAGTGAGTTCCGCAGGAAGGTAGTGCGAGAGTGAGAAGCTGTTAAAATAGGAAGTGGCGGTTAAATTTAACTATTTCAGTGGTAAGAAGGTGGGGCCTAGATGCTAGTCTAGTAGCTCACTTAAATTTATGTATTCCGGGCAGCAGGTAAAAAAAGCTCGACAGAACAGTAGCCATGAAAATATTTGTAGAAATGACAGAGGGAAGTCACATCAACGTCTGTGGGAAAGTGACTGAAGTCGAGAAGCCAAGTCACGATGGATTATATTGCAGATCCTTCTTTGGATTTTGTCGAGAACCTCACGATGAACAGTTGGGTTAATAGACCAGATATGGCAACAGTACCCAATGCACAGACGAATGGTAGACAGGTAGATATGTAACATGAACTCTGGCGAGAAAAACAAAACTCTCTGGCACGACACAGTGAGTCAAATTTCTTTGCAACAGATACGGCTATTGATTCAATGTAGTTAGTCTACTTCAAGTCATTTGAAAGCGTAAATTCAAGAAGGCATAGTTAGACACTGGAGTCTAGCTTATAGCGAGCAGGAAATTATCATAATTGTGACTATATGAGAGCAGTTTGGTTTTGGAGGCTTCAAAATTTATAAGCGATTTCCTACCCCAGCTAACCACTGACTGAATGTGCTTTTCGAGAGCAGCAGTCAGGTTGACTTTGTCAACGCAGCCGGATTTACTATTGAGACAGAAGTAAGGATGATTTCACCAGGAATTGATAAGAAAGGATTTTGAGTTATGCCCGTTCACAGCGACGTTCATTTCACAATTTTAAAGGAATGACAGAATTAAGTCAAATATTCGTCCTGTAATACCGTAGCCCTGAAACTTAAGCAGAGGACCAGTATGGCAAACCCTGTCAAACGCCTTCGAGATATCCAGAGCCACGGCTCGAATTTCGTCGTTCTTATCTCACTTATGGCCGTAAGAACATCAGCGGTACACCAGACAAAGCAGAAAGCATTATGTATAACACGTTTAAAGGACGCTCCATTGCTTTACTGATATGCATGAATGCAATGCGTTTAAACTGGTCAAGTCATTTAAGTACATGTGATGTTTCTCTGGGTTTGATCATGGAATGCGTATTTTAAATATCTAAGTAGTGAATAAATGAGAGCAGTTTGGGGTTATCTGAACCCGGATAAAGTGAAATGGTCGGCTTCTTGTACCTCTCTAGTAAGTAAATTGCTCTTCATGCTATCCTCTAACTTTACATGAGTCGGGTCGGGCCGAAAATGAACCACTTCATTCATATTTCAACGGTACAGTCCAAAAGCGTTACCGAGTTCTTGTGAGGGAAGAATTATTCTCCACCCTTTAATTTCTCTCTCTCTCTCTCACACACACACACACACACACACATACGGGCTAGATGTGGAGAGACTCTCACCACTCTACCTCTATGCCCATGGAAAGTGATCGAACTGCATTCCTTCGTTCTGCTAGGCATAAACTTTTCGGCTAGTGACCGCCATACCACTAACATTCTTGCAAATCACCCATATTATATCGTTGTGAAGTAATTTTTTCTCGAGCAGCTTCTACTCGCGAACCACTACTTTATTGAATAGACTCCCAACCTTTGAAGTCTAGAGTTAACAGTTATCTTCCCCTCCTAAACGTATAAACTGCCCTTAACATAAACCTCTATATCGAGTGGCCCTTGGGCCTTGTACAGGGATGGGGAACCTTACTGTTAAAAAATCACTTGCGTAAAAGTTTTGTCGAACTATTATACGCATATAAACTCATATGAAATCTGGCTAGCAATTTTCTTGTGATTCGATGTCTCGTTTTTGGGGTGGAATGGTCCTCGCATATATACCTTTATTTTCGGTGGTTAAAAGATTAATAGTCAACATTAATGGACAATCATGAACACAGTTTGCACGAGAAATAATAACAAACAAAACAGCAAAATTCCTGGAGTAAAAAACATGAAGATTAAAATAGTCTTTGGAGAGAATCTTGGAATAATGGAAATAAATATTCCGATAAGGTGAGGCATCAGGCTTGTTTATCTCAGCGCATTGACGCGTGGAAAACTGGAACATTGTGTTAGTGAAACCTTAAAATCATCTTTCAAGAATGTTAGTTGTAATGGTAGCTTGAAAACCCATCACACAGACGGCATCATTTTGCAAAACTAATCAGGCATAGAAGTCTCATTTCCAGTACTTTTCAAAATCATGTTAAACAGAATTCGACGATTGATGGTGAGCAACGAAAGCTTTGTGATTGGGACCAACTCAAGCTGGGAGAAGCTCAAGACCTCGAAAAAAAAAAACACGTATGTGATCTAAAATCACTTAAGAACACTTCTGTATCCAGCTGTTCGTTGAAAAGAATTCTAACGCTATGAAAGCAAGATATTCCTGGAATCTGAAGGAAGGTGCACGAGGTTAATCAAAACGTATCGGGATGGTGTCTATGCTTACGGAGGCAAACCACGCAGAAAGAAGCCGCTTGGCAAAGACTGATCTCGAACTCTGTCACGTATACACACTTCGGTATAACGTTTTCGCTCATTTCCATTGTTTATAGAAGTCCTTGGAACAGAAGCGTGTAGAATGTAGTCGTCTCACTAAACCACATGATTTCCATCAGTTTATCTACAATCTACCTGATTACTCTTCTATTGTGCGCTATCAATAATAATGTTTCTGTTCTCTAATGCTTTCACGTCCAGTAACCTCTTGCGTTTTAGTATCGTCAATATCTTGTTTGGGGTAAATCTGATTAAATAAAACATTGTTAACACAGCGGAGGTTGTCATGGAGAAACGATAGCCATATTTTTGAGCCAAGTAGAACAGTTTTGAACCAAGTAGAACATTTCGCAAGTCCTACAAACACCATATTCCCTAGATATTGTAATGTTATTTTCTTCATAATTCAAATCCCACTTGAAATCCAATAGAATTTTAGGAATCAGCTGCTCGCTATTCCACAAAAGAAGTTTCAGGAATTCTTCCTTCATTGGAAACGACGCGTAACTCCTGATGGGGACGACTTAAATATCGAAATGATAAGCGTTGCAGTTTTCATTCCCATTTTCCTTAAATCATCCTCGATGATCACATGTTCTGTCCATGGCATTCGCAGTATATCTTCTGTAGAACGACTTATCTGCTGTCTCAAATTTCTTCTAAATCAGTGAATTAACCATGCAACACTGGATTATCACTTCCGTCTAGAATATATCATAACACAAAACGGATTAATTTCCTGATTTTTGCTTTGCTTTATTATCTCAATGTTTCAGCTATTGTGTCTTACTTCAATTGTCTTTTTACCAACGCGCTTAACTTTCAGATAATTTCTAACTGACTGACTTTCCATCTTTAAAGCATTTCACCCCCAAGAAAAAAACACTTACAGAGGGTGAAAGTAAGAATAAAGAATGGTATTTAAAGAAAGGATAAAGAGAAGGAAGGGGATCAAGATCAAGGCATCAGAAGATGTCGATTGACATTATATTTAAATATTAGAAGATTCTAGTCGATAGGGAAGCAAGTAAGAGGAAGTGAGTTGCAATTTAGGTAAGTGCGAGAGAAGAAGCTGCTGGAGTAGAAGAGGCGGGGTTACATTTAACTGTTTCGACAGTGAAAGGGTGGGACCGAGATGCCAACCTAGTAGCACGCTTAAATTCATGCAGTTCGGCACTTATAAAAGTAGCTCGTAACAGCAGTCGCCATGATAATATTTGTAGAAAAGGGAGAGGGAAGCCACATCACGTCTGTGAGAAAATTACTGAAGCCGACATGCTAGGAGAGGATCTACCACATTGCATATCTGTCTTTGGATTTTACCGAGAACCTCGCGGTGAAGAGCGGATGGCACCAGTATTTGCACTTGTAGAGTTTTGTCGTTCCCCTGACTAACGATATCTACTTATTTTAGAACAGCGCAGTTAATGCTCATTCTGTTTTCCCTGAGTCTGTACTAACTTGCCCAAAGACTGAACTCACAATTCCTCTGTCTGCAACTTCAAGAACATATGCTTTAAACATCCAGGCTATTGTCTCAATAGTATGATGCCGTTTCATAAAATCTACGACAAACTTACTCAGTCTTGGAGGTATATTTACTTACTGTATTGGTACGTCACACTTTTATGCATTTGGAGAATTCACGTCGCCAACTGAAACAGTATTTTAAGGAATATTTCGGTGGAAATTGCGGACGGAGTAACTAGAATATTTTACGTTTACTATCTGCTTCCAGTGATTTTAAATATGTCATGGGTCCTTACCTATAACTAAAGAATGAACTCTTCCTAACACTATGTATACTACGCCTCTCAAGAGAGAGGGTCGAATCGAGTCGAGCCGATAGTAGTTCACTCCAAACCAGACTGACAGTCATACTTACACCTTCTACATCTTGTATTATTATTTCGTGTAATATACCTTCGTTATTTCTACTCTTGTCTTCGTGTTGTTCTTCCTTGGTCCTAACCTGGACCATAACCATATACAATAGTGCTACCGTTTCTCCATGACAACCAACGATCTGTTAAGAATGTTTTATTTAATCAGATTTACCCCAAGCTAGACAGTAAAGATACTTAGACGCAAGGAGTGACTGGGCGTGAAAGAATTAGAGAATACAGTAGAGAAGTAATCACGGATATTGTGGATAGCAATTGACATTTAAATTTAAATTTTTGAAGTTCAAAATTAACCGGAAAACATGGAACAAAAAAAGAGTTCCACCAGCGAGAATTTCAAGAAACGAAATTGTTAAGATAGAACTTCCGGTTACATCTCACCAATTAAGCTGTAAATTGATGATTCCTTTTTGCCAATCTAGTACTGACCTTAAATTTCATAAAATGTAGGGATCATAGCGAAGAGCTCATCCGAACAATGACAGTATTCATAGAAAAGGCACAGGGAAGGACTTTATGGTGGTGAGAAAGTGACTGGAACCGAGAGAAAAGTTCAGGATTAATAATATTTTTAATTCCTCTTTGGATTCTCTAAATATAAAACAGAAACAAGGGGCCATATATAGTGGTAATACTTTAAACTTCGAGGAATAGTAAACTTATAGATATGTAAAATAGATTCTAACACAACGCAGAGAACCATCTTTCTTGGCAGCTGGAATAGCAATGGATTTAATATAGTTTTCCCTATTCATATCATCCAGATAAGGTGCAAAGAGTTAATCTACTGGAGGTTAGCATTTGACATGCTGATGTAAGGTAGAAAGGGCTCTCTCAGATTATTAACGCTTCTGTTTTGGATGCGTTAAAACGAACATGCCATTTTAGCTTCATTTAACAACAGACTGCAGGTCGTTTTTGACATCATCCGCCGAGTTGACCTAATCGATCTAATATGACTCACTGAATTTATCTAAGAAACTTTAGATAAGAAGGTCAATGCTCGAGCTGTGGTTTTGGATATCTCGAACGCCTCTGACAAGATTTGCTATGCTGACCTTTATGAGCTCAATAGCTCCGGCGTTTCTGACTCGATATTTGATTAATCGAACCATTCCTAAAAATCATTCACTTAAATTCGTGTTAAACGTCTCCCATGGTTCAATGCTTAGACTCGCGTTATTTATTATCCTCATAATCAACCTCCCCTATGTCATCAGTCGTCAACGAGTTTTTTTTTATATTCCTCTTTTATTACTAAGTCCGATAGATTCGACAAAGTAAAATTGTTAACTGCTCTAGAAAATAAACTTAAATAAATTCTTAACTTGGGAAATTTTAACACATCCAAAATGAGACTGCTATTTTATTGCCTTCTTGAAGAGCCATATTTGACTTCCATCAGTATGACCGATTCTAACCTCGGGATAGGAAGACATCACTCTTGCTTCGTCTCACTCATTGAACTGGCATTAGTTTTTAACTAGCGAGATGCGAGAGTATCTTCTATTCAAATGGTATCTTTTCTCGCACTTCTTGCCTAGCCTATGAAACTCACTTTCAATTTCTTCCTTTATTGCTATCAGGCAAAAATTTTAATGCCACGACAATCTCTATGTTCTGACTTCCTGAATCCCATTATTTTATTGTCCTTTCTCCCCACTAGAGTGTTTTCGTTAACCTCTACTCCCAGTAACCCCTTACATCCTAGTGACGTTATCAGCTTGCTCGGGGGAAAATGATTTATAAAACCCAGAATACTCTTTGTCTGCGTTTTACCATCAGTAAGCACAAACATATTAAAAAGTTTACTCACTATTTCCGCTTGATTATTTCCAATTATTTCCATCCTGTGAGAGTTAAATTTTCTTTGTCTATTTCTTCATTATACGTCTTTTTAAATGACTCTTTATGATTGTAAGTATACATTTATTTCTAGTTCTTATTTAATTATGACTTCCTCGTTATTCAAATGTTCTGTTCACGGTATTCATATTCAACGATAGCGTCTACTCTTTTTCGATCCAAATCTTTTCTTCATCTCTGAGGAGACTGTTCATTAGAAGAGCAGATGTAAAGTAGCAGTCTAACATTCTTTTCTTTGTTGCTAAATATATTTTCCTAAATCTTAATGCTTTACTTATTTGCCGAAAGACATCTTCAGCTATTCGCCAAGGGTTTGTGTGTCACATGAGGCATGGAGAATACAGATGAACCACATTCCTTAGTTCCACAAATCCACATTTACAGAGTTAACATCGGCCATGCTAGGTTCACAGGGGCAACTCATTATTATTCCCTTCAAATTCCATCTGTAAGGTGGGAGTTCCCCTATAATAGATTCTTCTCCCGAACTATTATCTTGTGGAACGGACTTCACCTTGTATTCTTCCCAGATTACTACAATCATAACCTTTGCAAGAATAGAATCAATTGATAACTATCGCTCATATCCATTTAATATTTATCTGTTTCTTTTTTCTTGGACGCGCTTACTGTTGTGGAGTTATTTCGCAGTGGAGGCCTGTATTTGTACTAAGTTGTTCCTAAAATAAGTTCGACGTACAAAACGTTAGGAACTTGATGTAATATGTATGACGCAGAGTAATCTAGTTGTGGTCGCTGATACTTTCGTATTCGACTAACTGTCGTCCGACATCGACTGACCGACTGACTCGTTACTCTTACTACTCCTACTTATTTTAGGTGGAAGAGTCTAATAACTATAGAATAGGTGTGTTCCCCCATAACATTTACATAAACCTCATACAGTAACACTACATTGAGTGACTCTTATGTTTTGCATTGTGTGAACAATGTTAGGACACGCATTTCTCATTCATCTGTTACTACCAAGATGGTTAAATTTCTGTCTCTGCATTGTTTTGATGTCACTATTTTTTGGCTGTCACTTTTTATTAATCCTTTCGTTAATCCTTTCGTCTGTTGCTAATCCTTTCATCTATCGTTAATCCTTAATCTGTCAATATTCCTTTCATCTTCCATTCTATAAAAACGGTGTCATCATGGTTTCTTATGAAGTTAAGATTATGCCCATCGATAATAAATCAAAATAACTGTTTCAGTTCTCTTAAAAACGTCTAGCTATATAGGTTTAAAAGATCTGGAGATATAACTCATCCTTGTCTCAATTTTCCTTCTGTTTTTGTAAATATTGCGACGGGGTCTATTCTATTAAGAATTATAAAGGGAACGAAGTTATTCCCGCCTACTTTACACCCACACATTCTACCAGCCAATCAGCAACCATTTTCTTTATTCTTCAAAAATCATATTCTTTAACTTTTTCTCTTTGCTACTTCACACGCTTCTTTAAAGATATATCGATCGGCTAGGGGGCGTCTTGTTCGAAGAAAAGCTAATAACATTGAATTAAATTAAGGGGAATCTTTCTTTTAAAGATAAGTTTGGCTCCCGCAAACAGCAATTGCTAGTTATTTCTTTGTTTATGTTGTCTATGAATCAAATAAATAACTACCTCCTGTTTGTGTGTCCATATAGTCCCAGTTATTCATTTAGACTTAAAATTACAACAATCCTGAATTATTTGAGACATTATGAATAGCTTGTATCACCCAGAATTGTAAACCCTCTTTTTCTTCATAAGTTTCACAATTGGTACCCTACAATTTTCTTCAAATACGCTCCTTGTGTCATCAGAGCTTTCCCATTTTTAAAACCAAGTTGAATATTTTTGCTTCATGATCGCCATTAGCTACCGCGTGACGATTTTCTTAATCTATATTCCCTGAAATATAATCTCCTCAAATTTCAATTTAACTGGAGATCAGATTTCTTATCCGATCTGTGGGGGTTAAAAATGGCTGATTACATTCAATGCCTAGAAAATCAAACTAGTTATATTTCATTACAGAACTGACCCCGATCTACCTCTAGTGACGATGAACTGATATATCATCAGAGAGGCTCTGTGCCTGTGGGAGACTATTTGGTTAGAAACTCGCTTCTGACATCAAATGATTCGGTATCAGACTTGTCGTTCCCAGCTCGCCTCCAACGGCTGGTTACCGAAGTAACTGCTTCGATTTTCTAGTCTAACCTACCCACGTTGTGATTTGATCTTAGGTAGACGAAATCAATCAGTCGCCGGGCCGCAATACAAGCCGAACTCGAGCAAAGGTGACACCGCACAAGTATATGTAAAAAAAAAAAAAATAAAGTAACAACTCGAAAAGTTCAAATGTGTTAAAAAAAGAGTAACAAATATTTTTATATCTGGTTTCTGAATACAGGACTGCGTCTTTCTCCCAACCCGCTACTATGGATACGTGACACTTTGCGTTTGTTAGGCGAGTCTTAACATCTTAAGTTGTTTTTCGATAACTAGTTTTTGGTGTCTTCAGGCGATATTCGTAAAACTTGTTTTGGTGGTGTGAGTCTAAGTCGTTCTTGAAAAATAAATTGTTTTTGGTTAGAAGTCGAAGTCAGAATGCGTGGATCTTCAGTCAGCTTCCTGTGAGGCTGGTCTCAGAGCTCACAGCTCAACTCTGCGTCTGCGTCTCTGTGGAACTCTGCCGAACTCCAACTCCAACTGCCGTCTACTCGCTGCGACTCTGTTTATAAGGACGCTGACCAAAACCCTGTGTGGGCTTGTCGGGGTTTGATTTCCTCGATAATTCTAAATCCACAAATAAGAATTTTCTTTGTTTTCGGACAGGAACATTTATCACTTTCCATTTCTGGAAGTCCATTACTTTCTGCCCCAGAGGGGTTCTTAAGGGAATCGTCCTCCCAAATTCTTCCTTTCTCATATTGGTATCTCACACCAATCGCCTCAGAGGGCGTCAACAAGCCCCCCTCTTTCTCATTTGTTTACCTTCGCCCACCGCTCACGCCACCACTCAGCCAATGACGCTCCGCAGCGCGGGTGTTTACAATTATCGCTCAAAGGAAAAAAATATCTTTTTCTTTTCTTTCTTTTCCGTACACCAGACACCTACGAGTCGTAGTGTGGTCCTTAATCTCTATCTTAACTGAATGTCATCTGGAATTTATCAACGAGATTTTCGCCAGCGTCAAATGGGTGCTTAACTGGACGTCTTCGCACTCTGTCGCCAATTATCTGTCCCAGTAACAAACTTTTATCATGTCCAGGTCTGGACAATAAAACAGGTGGTCTCTTTCCGAAAACAAATGATATCTCTGAAAGATAGTTAATGGTTTATTCTTTTCCCTCCCTTTTTCTCTGGGGGTGGCCTAAGCTGATGCCTTTCTCGATCAGTACGTGACCTGATTACGATTACCTTCCAGCTCCTGTTTCGTAGGCCACTTGACCAATTTGAAATTTTCATTATTGATTGCTATCTTTTATTCGCCGCGTGATAGCATAAATTAATTCCGACAGATCAGAGATCTTACGAATTTCCTATCTTTCGCGAAAAAAAACCTTTTTTTCGCAAATGAAAATAAAATCTTTACCACTTTTCTTTGTTAAAAAATAACATCGCTTTCGTGATAGCTTCTTCTCGCCTTAATTATTTCTCGCTTTTAATTTTCACGCTAGAGCTAAATAGTGTCATACTGATCACTAAAATCTTAAGCGCTTCAAATTGATGGTTACCTACCTCTTCTATTCATATAAACAGCTTCTTAACATAAGCCTCTACCACGAGTTGCCCCGCCCCGGGATTTGTATAGGGTGAACGTTACTTTATTAATCAAAGTTTGAAAGGATGATATTTCAGAGAGTGGGTGAAATTAAGGAGATTGACACGAGTTAGACAATAGCGATGCTGAGACAGATTCAACGTTGTTTTAGCAATTTGAAATCTTTGATATCCCAGTATTGAAGTTCGTGTTGTTATTCTCTTTAATTAATAAGATTGATATTAAATTTTCAAACTTAGGTTAAAAGTATATCTATTGTTATTCCTACGACATGTGAAACATGCGTTTTTTTTTTTCGAATTCTTTTTTCGCGATTCGTTATTTTATATGCAGCAACTCGAGACAACACCTCAAACGACTTGGCTGCAGCATAATAAATGAATTGATACCGTCGGAAAAAAAATACTTTTTTTTCACACTTCTATTTGTCCGCCAGTCCGTACCTTTTGTATGTGTACCTAAATTTTTACTCAGAGATTTTTCTTTGTTTCAAATCAGCGGAGAATAATGCGATGAATAAACAGAGTCGACAAGGAAATTGTTGGATGCCTTTGGAATTCAAAATGAAGGAAATAGGCCGGAAAGAAATTAACATTTCATTAGGAAATAGCACGAATTCCCACCTAAAATTGCTTGAAGATAGGAAACAGCAGGAATTAGGAAAAGAAGAAAAGAAAAGGAAAAAAGGAATAATAAAACGCGGGAAATGATCCGAAGAGAAAATAACCAGATGAAAAATGTAAGACGGATTAGGCATACAGGGAAAGTTGATTAAAATGAAAAGAAAGAAAGAAAAAGAGATAGACAAAAAAGAATGAAAGAATGATAAAGAAAGAAAGATTCAAAGAAGAGTGATAGAGAAAGAAAGAAAGAAAGAAAGAAAGAAAGAAAGAAAAGAGAGATAGAGACAGAAGAACAGAATGAAAGGGATAAATAAATAAATAAAGAAAGAAAGGAAGAAAGAAAGAAAGAAAGAGAAACACAGAAAGTAATATATAAGAGAAAGAAACAGGGAAAGAGAACGAAAGCAACATATAGAGTGAAAGAAATAAAGATATATAAAGAAAGACAGTACGGATTATATAGAGAAATAAAGTGGGATACAGAAAGAAAGAACGAGAGATGGTGAAAAAGAAAGAGAAACAGAGAGAAAAAGAGGTAAAGAAACGAAAATAAAGAAAGATAAAGAAAGAATGAAAGATAGAAAGAGAAATAGAAAAAGAAAGAAAGCATAAACGAATGAATGAAAGAGAGACAAAGAAAGAACAAAATGAAAGGAATAAATATTGAAAGAGATAAAGAAAGAAAGAAAAATAGAAAGAAATATAAAGAGAAAAAGAAATCAAGATATATAAAAAAGAAAGTAAGAAATATTTATATAGAGTGAAAATAAATGTGATAGAGAAAAAAGAAAGAAAAAGAGAGAGAAAAAAGAGGTAAACAAAGAAAAAAAGAAAGAAAGAAAGATAAAGAAAGAAAGAAAGAGGAATAGAGAAAGAAAGAAAGCATAAATGAATGAATGAAAGAAAAAGAGGTAAAGAGAGAGATAGAGAAAGAAAGATATATAGAGAAAGAGAGAAAGAAAGAGAGATAGAGAAAGATAGGATAAAAGAGAAAGAAAAAAGGAGACAGAATTAGAGAAAGAAATAAAAGAAAGAAAGAAAGAAAGAATGAAAGAGATGAGGAAATTTCTAAAAGTTATTCTTCAAGGAAATAAAATTAATTTTAGAGAATTATATTTTCTAGTTGCTCCTTTAAGTTATGTCCTTTCCCGACATCAGAATCTCTTTCTATCGCTTTCTAAAGTCAAAGTTAAAAAGAGATAAAAGTAATGTGATCGAAGATGAAGAGGAAGACTGATATTGAAAGGCAGTGGGTTGAGAATTAGAAGCATAAAAGGGAATATGGTCAGATGAATTGAGTAAAAGGGGGAAAGAAAGAGACATGATAAAAGAAGAAAAGAAAAGAAAAGAATAAGCAAAATAAAAGAAACAAAAAAGGGGGGGGAAATAAAAAGATGACATGAAAAAGAAATAAATTCAAACTAAAAAAGAGACAGAAAAAAATAAGAGAAAAAACAAGGCTAAGAGAAATGAAATCAAATTAAGAAGATTTTTGTCCTTGTTTGACATCAACAGACCCCACCTGTAGTTTATACTGCAACTATGCTCAACAGACCTAAGTTACAGTTTCTGGGAAATAACGCAAAATCTCAGGTTAAAATATCTTGTGTCTTCTGGCTAGCACTGTTATCGACGGCTTCCAAATCTTTCCATCTGCCAAATTCCCTATACAAAATTTGGATCAATTCGCTGTAATGTTTTTGAGACTCTTCCCAGGTTAAAGCACGCAGGTATATCGACGCAGGTATCCTCCCCGTTAACAATATAAAGCCGCTTCCTGACAAATTAACTCTAACTAGATTCGAACCTGGATCTCATACGTTCTCGATTATTTCAAGGAGACAGTCTTGGAAGAGGATCCAAGCTTGCGGTGTCCATCGAGAAGTATCTCAAAACTTTACGGCCTTTGACTAAAATTTTGTATGTAACAGAGTTGACCAATTTAAGACGGAATTGCAAGTCATCCGAACTAAGAATTAGATTCTTATAGCTTTATTCAGCAACACATCAACTGTTCAGATTATCTCTACCTTTTCTTTACCTCGAAACACTCTTTACTCTTTTCCCATTCTTTTTTTCTTTCTTTCCAATCTCCTGTCCATTAAAAAACAAGGTTTTTAGTTTAATCGCTGTTTTCTTCCTTCCTCCAGTTCCTTTAATATATACTGAGTGTTTAATATTGCAAGCGTTTTCCCGCTTTCAGGATTTCAATTCAACTTTTAATTCCTATATGCTTAAAACTTTATCGTTGCTCATATTTTCAGTCAATGGGACTTTTAGCATCTATCTATATTTGTGAGATGAGGTATTAGGTACACTATTTACATTATTCGGACGATTTTCTACATCTTTGTCGCCATATTTATTACAACGTTTCGGCCGTTGTATGCTCCGGTTTTCTTCAGACGGTTGGAATGTCGAACTGAACCATTTATTTCGCTCTTCTGTTAAATCCCCTCTCCAAGTGCTCCACTGCCTTAACCGGGTATTGAACTCTCGCACTTTGGGCCTTGTCACTGGATCTAACCAACGCCTTTATCCACTGTGCCATGTGTCATTAAGGGACATTTAGCATCGATATGTAAAACCATACTTCATTCGATTCGAGCCATTTGCACACCTATAAGGAGATTGCTTAACATTCATAGTTTATCGGGCAAACATTCTCGGCTTACATGATGCGGTAAGACTATATTCAATCACCTGCAAGGTCAGCTGGTAAGAAAGTTGGGTCACTGGGTCGTGTTAGACAGTTTTCTCCCCAGGAACAATTTTGCATATCTATAAGTCTACCATTCATCCATATTTAGAATATTACTTCCACATATGATTCGGGTCTTCTGCTTTATATCGTGAGATCCTTTATAAAATCCAAAGAAGAATCAGCAAAATTACTGTTTCTGATCTAGCGTCTCGGCTTTAGTCATTTTTTTTCCATCGTCGTAAAGTTCCTCATCGTGTCTTTTCTATAAATAATTTCATGTTAATTCTGCGGATGAGATTTTCGTGATGGTACTTAGACTTTATAAATTTAAGCGCAGCACTAGACTGGCGACAAGTTCTCATACATTTACAGTTGAATTAGCTAAATGTAGCCGTAGGTTCTATGCTAGCCGTTTATTTTCTCGCACTTCTCGTTTGTGGAACCCCTTCAAAAATTTAAATGCAATGTCAGTCACAATCTGCTGTCCATCTGATTACTTTTCATTCGTCCTTGCTCCTTAGTGATTTTTCTGTTTTCCAGTTTTCCCGCACCCAGCATCTCCTTGTTTTTATCGTCTTTAAAAAAAAAAAGAGAATATAAACATATAGGAAAATATATACACTACAGCATTATAGTACTTTTTTTAGTGTTATAGTAAATAAAAATAAAATAAAAAAACATAAATCTTACTTGATACACATTGTCAATTTTGACTGATATCTGCTAAGTCCTGTTGGCAAATCATATTTAGAAAATAATAAAACATTCTTACAAACATTTTGTGGGGGTACTGTTGCAAGGGATATCCCAGCTAATTTTAAAGAATTTCATGGCGCTGTAATCGAATATCATAGTCATTTTTCTCAGTTCTAGTTAAAAGAAATAAAAGAAAACTTCTTTTTGTCCTCAATTCATACTTAACACTACACATTACATATCAAATAAATTCATGTAAAACACCAAATCCATCTTATGTTTATAATTATACAATATGCGCAAAAAATGCACACGTAGCCACTGATAAGACTATGAATAGTTTGATTATGACTAGACTTTAATAGGTTGAATACCGATGTGATCTAAGGTATCTATACACATTGTTAGTTACTTATTAAAATGGTCAAAGCCAATGAAGGGATTACATTTTATAGAGCCAACATTCATATAGTGATTTTCCAAACGTAATTTAGATTTGGCGCAAGGCCGAAAGTAGGGGAGGACCCACCGAGGATCGAACTCACTACTCAGTTCTAGCGAGATAAGCTTGCTAACCATTACACCACGTAGAGGCGCCCAAAGTGGTTTCCCAAGTGTAGCTTAGATGTGGCGCAAAGCCGAAAGTATGGGGCACCCAGTGAGGATCGAAATCACTATTCAGTCGCAACTGATCTAGCAAGACAAGCTTTCTAAACATTACACAACGTCGAAGTGCCCATTCATCACTGAGATATCAGATTAGTATTCGTTAATAAAGATTGATTTGGCTTGATTATGATTATAGATTTTCATTTTCTAATCAGACAACCGTGAATTCATTTGATATAAAATGAGGTAAAATGATTTTTTCCCAAAATGAGACATTATGGCAGCTAAAAGGGTAACTAATATCACATAAAATGAACGTCATATTCAGTGCCAACAAATTAACCATAAGACTGTTTCAATCCTTGCACCAAAATATCTGCTCACCAGGTTTATTATTTATTTAATAATAATATCTTCAGAATATGTCTATATTTCTGAGATGAGGTATTATGTTCACTATTTACATTATTCAGACTCTTGTTCCAACCACCTGAAAAAGGCTGGAGCGTAAAACGGTCGAAACGTTTTGATAAATATGGGAAGTAAAAATGGTTGCTGAAGACATTAGGTTTATAATACCCAGAAATTCATACACAGATGTCCGCAAGGACACATTGCACAGGGGATAAAGGCGTTTGTTAGATCCAGTGACAGGACCCAAAGAGTGTGAGTTCAATACCTGGTTAAGGCGGTGGAGAACTTCGAGAGGGGAATTAACAGGAGATAACTGATAACTGACATCCATTAGACGTGGCACGTGGAATTAGAACATTCTACCTCAGTGAGCGAAATAAACGGTTCAGTTTTACATTCCAAACACCTGAAGAAGGCTGGAACGTACAACGGCCGAAACGTTGTGATGAATATGGTATCAACGATGAGGATAATAGTCCGAATAATGTAAATAGTGCAAATAATATCTTCATTAAACATTTAAATAAAGCGCAAGGATATAATGATTACGTAATGATTGTTATAGTAATTAATATTAATTAATATCATTGTAATAATTTTTATATTAATTAATATTAATTATTTAATCATATAATTATTATTTTCTCTATGGGAAAATAAATGACGAGGCGCAACCATTCAAGTTTTTGATGGTTGGATAAGGTAATTACTCATTTCCCCATAGAAATACTACTCGATGATTGTTTTTAGATAAAAATAAAAATATTGTTTTTTTTTGGCATAAGAACGAAGCGTGTAAAGGCTGATCGACACTGTACAAATTCGTCTAAAAAAATAACGGGACTGATGTCACAAACAATTTATTTCAATTGCAGGAACAAACACACTGCATAATTTTAAAGTTATCCCCCTTGAGTCTAATACACGTTTCCATCTTTCCCCTGCCACGCTTCTATGCATTGCTGGAAGGATTCGCCTTGGATACCCCTCAGCTCCGTGGGTACTGCCATCAAATGCCTTTAGTACGGGTTCCCTTGATGACCCCTTGAACTTGGGAAAAAGAAAAATGTCCCACGGAACAATATCAAGTTTATAGGTAGGCTGGTTCAGTACGACGATGTTTTTCTCGGCCAGGAACTATCTGGTGCTCCTAGCATTATTAGTAGGTGCATTGGTGTGGTGTACAGACTGGTCCGAAAATCTTGTCACGGCTACATAATATAATTTTCTATCTCATTTTGTGCCAGGAAAATGATGGTGTCCATACAAACGTTCTCGATGTGTGACAGCGCCAATGAACTGAATCCAGTACACGTGCTTTGTATTACTGTAGTACTTATTCAATTTGTTCTCATTACATTTTGGTAGGGGGTGACAAGATTTTCGGACCAACTTGTCTCGTGTTTTTCTAAGCGCATTTTAAACGTAGAACAAGGCCGACAGGATGAGAAAGAGGTACTCCCTATTTATTCGTAATTATTCTCGCGAGACCAGCTTGATAACGAATACACCACGTTGATGTGACTAAAAGGTATTCTAAGCGTAGCTCAGATGTGACCAAAAAGGGAAAGTGGGCCACCCAGTGTGGATCAAACTCACAACTCTGTAGTAACAGGTCTAGTAAGACAAGGTTGCTAACCACTGCATCACGACGAAGTATCCGACATATGTATGTATATACTGATTTGATTAAATGGTTTCTTATATTTTACGTCTTATCAACCTGTGCAGATTACTTAAAGCTGAACCATATCTCAAATTGTAGAAAGTCACTTATCCTACCCGGTGTTTTTTAAGAGCTACCCCATTTAAAAACTGTCCAGGCTCGACGTTGCTTAACTTCGCTGATTTATTTGTTTTTATGTATGCATGCGAAATGGATTAGAGGTATAAAACTCTAGTGACTGTGCGTATCCATTCTCGTGTTGATTGAGGCGTATAAGCTAAGATAATGGACACCTTATTGGGTGGTAAAATCCCAGTATCCAACACCCTAAAAAATTAAACAGATTTTCCACAGATAATCATGCACGTAGCAATTCCACACGCCTGCCCATTCTTTGCACTAAATAGAATAAAATAAACAGGATTATTCAGGCTCAGATTCTGAGGGTGTAAGTGTAAGCGAGAAAGGAAGTGAGATATAGCAACAAAGAGTGTTAAAATCAGTAAAGATAAAAATATTTTCTTACGGACTTGAAGAAAGGAGGACTATCAGAAAAACAAAAACAGAAAAAGGAATCTGTATTAAAGAGGAATGATTAAATTTGTAAACAATAAAAAAGGGAGTGAAATTCTTAGAAAGATAACAACAAAATGAAAGAACAAAATATTTTTTAAAAAAAATCTCCAAATGCGTTTAACGTAAAACAGATGAAGGGAAGTAGAGTTAGAAGCTATTTCTGATTAGATAAAGAAAACGTGAAGTGTTACATAAAGATTGATATTTGAAAAAAAAAAAAAACTTTAAAAATAACTAAGACATCTTCATGTAAAAGGCGAAAATAATATTTAAAATATTTAAAAAATAATAAACCCCGAACAATAGAAATACTATACAAACCGGGGAAAACTTATTGGAGAAATGCAAACAATAGAAAACAAAAGCAAATGTAAATGAATAAGCAGACAACTTTAACGAAGATTAAAAGTTAGGAAAGAATAATACACTGAGAAAAAAATCTGAAATTAAAAAAAAAATCAAGAAAAACATTATTTAGCTTAAAGGGAAGGTGGGCACGCGAGAGATTTCGAGAATTGTAACGAGATTAAGCGAGAAGTGTTGAAGTGTATCTTCCATATTCATGAACAGCTTCGAAACGACAATTGGCTAGAAGCGTTCAGACGCACGCATAACGATCGATCCATTTTGTTTCGTTACTGCAGTGCTTACGACTGCACTCGCTGCATTTTTGTGGATTGGGGAAGGAGGTGGATCGAAGAAAATTCGAATTCAATTATTGTTTTTCCCCTTTATTTTTATTTTTTTTTTATTGTAAATATTAATTACTTTTGAAAATAACAATGATTGGAGTTAGAAAAAACAGTTTTACTTCTTCCCCCTTCGAGATAACATTCTTATCTTTATCTTAATTTTTTCCGATTAGAGCATTCGTTTTTAGAGAATTTATTTTTATATTGGTTGTTACTGTCTTATTTATTAGATTAAAAGGTTTCTTTTCGTTCTTCGATCTGATATTAATACGATAATTATTATCTGTACTGCTATTTCAAAATAATCCCACCTGACATTAACAGCAATTTTCGGGAATAATAATTATTTTGGGAATAGTAATTACGGTATCGAAGATTACTGTTAAAATAAAGAGAGAATCAAGAAAGTGTGTGTAACGTTGTTGATATCGTCGTAGTAATTAGAATCTGTGAGCCGAGTTTAATGTCAGGCCTTGTCTGTTGCGTTCAATAAATACCCTTGAAAAGGTGTGAATCTGTTTCTTTTCGTCTCAGTTTCTTTAGTTAAACGGCATGTGAACTTCTAAGGGGTCATTTAATGCCGAAATTTAATTTTCTTGCGGGTGTTAATAATTTCTTTTACAAAAATATATTGCTGTTAATTTTTTTTAATTTCTTTTTACGAAAACGTATTGCTGGTAATTTTTTTTTTTTTACTCTGAAAATATATTGCTGACACCTTAACTATAAAAATGTATTGCTTTACTTTCATAGTGTTTTGACGCCAGTTTGGGATTTTACTATTTGCCCATAGCTGGGATCCTAACAGGTGTTACCACCCCGGGTCCGGGTGAAAATGAGAAAAACAACAATTAAGTGCTGGTTCTACGTTCCATAAAGCATCCTGATCTGTGGCCTTGCTGCCGGGTGTAGAGCTATCGTCATTCTCAAGACATCCTTTTTCCTCTCCATTATTGGCACAAATACAGAGTAGAGTATGATATCTAGACTTGGCAGGCAGAATCTATGAGAAAAAGTAGGTTTGAAAGTCTAGAGAATACAACGAGAAATCGCTCCATTTATCAATATTTTTTAAATATGGATAGCATTTTATATAATAGAAAAATTAGTGTAGGTATATGTATTTAATAAACGAATCTGTATCTCTAAACTATGTTTTCTCCCTTACAATCCCGTCCAGATCCTGTTCTACTTTGCCCTGTCGGCTGAGTCTTTAGAATACGCCGACTGCACCACTGCAGAGGGGTAAGATCCCGACCTAAATGAGGCGTCCTGGGTAAGACGATAAACTACATAAAAAATTATTACCAGCAATGCATTTTTGAAAAAAAATACCATTAATACATATTTGAAGGAACAAAGATATTACCAGCAACAAAAGTCTTTGAATGATCCACTAAGGTTGATATACCGTATAAAAACTAAAAAAATAAAATAACCAAACCAAACGTGTTCTGCCGTATATAAACATACGCATTATATATTATACTAGTAGTAGGCCCGGCGTTGCCCGGTGATGTAACAGTAAGAAATAGATCAAGTATCGACCATCATAAAGACTGAAAAATAAATTTGACAAAGATTATTGTTTAAGGTTGACGGACATGCATGTCTAAATTAGTTTTATTTACTTATTTATTTATTTTACGAATTGGTCAGACCCAAACTCAAACAAAAACATTGTTTTCAATTTTTATGAGTCTACCGATTGAATAGAATTTTATTATAAACAATTGTCTTGTAAATGGAATTTTAAAGTATTCTTAATGTAAAAATAAAGAAAAAAGTTTGCAAGGCAATTAAGAAACACTACATGTAAAAAAAAAGTGAAGTTTTGTTGAAATCGGTTGAAAAATGTAGGAAATCCGATCCCATATATAAACGAATACACATACACACACACAAACAACCAACCTGGGTTTTATAGTAAGTATATCTCGATAACTCGATATTAATAAGTATAACTCGATATGAGTTGTCCCCCTTTCATTCTCGCGATGCCTCTTAATCATGTTTTCAAATTGATTTCGTGCAAAAACAATTTTCGTGCAAAAACAAACAGTTTTTCCAATTTTGGGCGCTGTCAGAACCACTACGAAGTAATTTTTCCTGTGAAGTTTTGTTGAAATCGGTTGAAAAATGTAGGAAATCCGATCCAATATATAAACGTACAGACACACACACACACACACACACACACACACACACACAGCCTGGGTTTTATAATAAGTAAGATTGTATTTCTTTCTGTCCCTTCTTACAGCAAGAACTGTGACAATTAAATGTTCTTCTGATTTTCATTGTATCTATCTGTTGAAATTAAATCCTGATAGGACTTGCTTTTTAACGATTCCCTACCAGCCTGAATATGCGCCCTCCAACAGAATCCGAACCTGCGTTGACCTTTGCAGGTGAAAGCGTCATTAGATCCGACGGACTTTAAAATTCTTCCAATATTCCTCCATTTTCAGACAAAAATACCTATACTGTGTAGAATAAACGCAGCGTCTATTTAAATATTGGTATCCACTAAAAATAATAATTAAAGTGATGAAATATACTACAGTGTACTACTTCAATTAATAAGTTTATTTATAAATCTATTTACTTAACAAAGCGAATTACAGAAAAGACTAATACAACAAATACCACAGACTTTGAATTTATTCTCATAATTATACAAACATTATACAAGTTATTTACAAAAATCTCAGCGCCCTTTTTTGAAATCCCGAGACGAAATATACACTTGAGAATCGACCTTTTCGCAGGAAAATTATATGTGCAATAAGAAATCACAAGGTCCTCGTCACTCCTCCTTAAGAAAGCATCCTGACTACATAAGCACTTCAACAGGGTTAATGCTTGGGAACATTTCATCTCCATCACAATGTCGTCCTTTTACGCTGATTACTGTCCTGCGCAAAAATAGATGCAGTTGATTCCCTAAAATTTAAAAAAAAAAGCAAAACAATAGAAACCTCCTGAGCGACAAACTACAGAGGCTTTGCTGCTTTTTATCTCAACTTTTCAGCTTCTTTCTTCCAGAAAAAAAGGTTTCAAGCTTATCGCTATACACCTGACCAAATTTGCTTTTATATACTATGGTTCAACCAATAGAAAGCCTAAAAAACAACTAAAGAATAAAAGGTAACTAAAAGTGACTGATGTAACATTTTAAGATAATAAAATTAGAATTGCATGTAGTGAGGATATGTTAGATAGACAAAAGATGGGCCTAGACAGGAAGAGGTTAAATGTTTATCCTTTCAGAAGTCTGTTCCATGAAGTAGCTACACCGTGGAACAGTTGTTCCCAAATTTACTTTTTTATTTGGCCGCATTTTCGAAATTTCGCTAAATGTCATAAAAAATGTCATTAAAAATAAAAAAAAGAAACAGAGAAAGGGGTAAAGGGAGATAACTGCGAATTCGAAGTCAGAACATTATCTTTGATAACTCTCTCCTCCAATTTGCGGACTTTAGTTATTATATTGTTACTACTTGATATAATGCAAGAATAACACTATGTTGAAATAGGTCAATAGTTATTTATAACTATTTATACTGGGATTCAGGTAGGCAATTAAAAGTAATCCATAATAATATTTTAAATTTTGAAATCATATTTATTTCTGACATATGATTTTTTAAAAAAATGTTTTTAAATCATTCCGCCTCGTCTGCTCTCCTCTTCTGCGAAACAGTTTGGGAACCAGTGTGTTAGAAGAAGCTTTTAGAATGAAACTGGCATCTTGCCAATGGAATAAGAAGGGAAAGAGGATGGTTTACTACTACACAGTGTTGGGAATATAAACCATCAACTCTATACAACCGCCTTCGCAGATCAGTGGTTAAGATGCCTTTCAGCGTGTAGCTCTTTATGAGGAACATTCTTCTTTAAAATATGTGGACTGGAACTACAGAATAGCAAACAAGTGTACCAATAAGACAAAGCACATCTCTTTAAGATTCTAAACATATAGAACTGGTAGGGCATGCAACTCTAAGAGAAAAAATAAGGACTTAATCTATATGTTGCCATTACACCCTACATCAAACCAAAGTTTATGAAGGAAACCCCCATCAATAATGAAAAGAAAGATAACAGCTCCTGGATTTGAGAAGCGGAACTGTTTGAAGAGACATTCTACAACTTTCATTCGACTGTAGCAATGTCAATGAATGCCGGATGATTCCTTATAAGGTAGCGATGGATATTATGATTATAATAATCATTAGCTGTAAACGTCTGAACTTCTCGAACAAGTGAATGTCACTCGGCGTAACATTTTCCATGGAAATAACTGAGTAGTTATAACTTTGCGACTTTGCGTCTGTGAGAAGTGAGAAATCATTCTTCAACTACAAGTTTGTTAAACTCTATGAAAACTGGAAAATGATATGCCAATACTATTTCATTTTTTTTTGTCTGTTTTGATTCTTATAATGATAGATGATAGCCGGTGGCTTTAAATTAATAGACGCAATATCTTTTAGAGATCCTTCGTGTACATGTGTTCCACTTGAGGTCTGGAATCGGCTTGCATTCCAGTAGATGTTGAAGACAAGTCTTGATTGAGAATATAACCGTACTTGAAGACTGGAAAAAAATTTAGTATCTGCTTCGTAATAAATAAATTTTAGTATCTGGGCTTACACGGCTTTGTGGGTGATTACTTATTTCAAATCTTACACCACCTTCCCTAGAGAGAAACTTTCTGCTTACTTTTCACTAGTCGTTATTTTCATGAGAAATGTCCCGAAAAGATTCATCAGTTTGTTCCACCATTTCAAAACTCCACAGCTTGGACTCACCATGCCACGTTCACAATTTCAGCGCCTCCACATTAGCTTCGTCTTCTATTCACAAAGAAAAAAAATCCTCTTTTGGGGTCCAGAATGATGAAAGGATACTTCCTCAATCGCTATATTGACTTCAAGTCTCGGGTCAATCGTTATCTGTCCTGCATTTCCTCATTATATACACATCTGACGTTCTCTCGTTACGCCATTACAACAAACGTATTTAATAAACCTCTTCCTTGAGTGGCACTTGGATTTGATTGGAAAACTTTAAAAATTTAATTCGTGCATGCTTCTACGGACCTCAGAAATTATTTTCCCTGTATTGAGACTAAGTTGAGTTAACTCAGAGTTCCTTGTTTATTCTGTTGAAAGTCTTTAGTAAATAGTCTCTTTACATAAAATATCATATGGTAATAAAAACACATGGCTCTCACATATATCCCTTTCCAATACGACTGATATACTAATTCATCTACAAAGAATGATCCGTGCTAATATAGGATGATATCCACGGGGGCATTTGTGACTTACTGTAACATCCTTTTCTACTATGTGTAATTCCTGGAAAATGTTAAGGAAAAACAATTACCTGTTTACGGGGTTTTTGTTAATGACATCAAATCAGTTTACAAACATTAAAACCACAATTTGATGATGTTTGTATATTTTCTGTATAAAAAAATTGTTGATAATGTTTAATACGTAACTTGTTAACTGCTTTTAAAAATAATTCCTAAACCTAAAATATTTCATACTTCCAACAGCTGTTAAATAGCATACCATAGTAGAAAAGGAATCGTAGATTTAATAGAAAATTTTAAAAAAGGACATTTATCCTTAACATCAGAGAAAAATTCAAGTCACATAAAGAGGGTTTGGTAAATTTGACACTCACAGGGCAAAATCAGGACAGCGTATACCTCACATAACTAGTTTGTGTATATGTTTAGAGGGCAATAGTCACAGTTTCTAGGAGATAATCTTGCGTGATACCCAATTTGAACGCAGCACACACATTCGGTCAGAATGACTTGAAACTAGCAGAATCGGGTTATGAATCTCACGCACAAGTTTTCGGTCAATCACGCATGTTTTTTTCAGACTCTCCCTAACGGCGCAACACAATGGGTTAGTCTATCCAGTCATATATCAAGATAATGTCCTTGACCAATCGTCTATGTTGAGAATCGAAGTTATCTTTTGGATATGAATATATGCTTTTCTTCATTTTCCTATTTTTCAGTCTGTCAGTTTGTAAGTCCCATACCTAAAAGATAGATATCTTTTTTTTGTTTTCCCTTTTTTATCCGTAGACCATTGCTTTTTAACCCTGCCTGTATGCTTTTCAAAGCACCAACCAGTTCTTGCACCCCTTTCAAACCACAAGCCATTTCTCGCACACCTTTCAAGCCACCAGCCAGTTCTCGCACCCATTTCAAACCAAAAGCCAGTTCTGGCAACCCTTTCATACCACCTGCCATTTCTCACAATCCTTTCAAACCACCAGCCATTTCTCGCATCCTTTTCAAACCACCAACCAGTTCTCGCTCCCAATTCAAACCAAAAGCCAGTTCTGGCAACCCTTTCAAACCACCTGCCATTTCTCACAACCCTTTCAAACCACCAGCCATTTCTCGCATCCTTTTCAAACCACCAGCCAGTTCTCGCTCCCAATTCAAACCAAAAGCCAGTTCTGGCAACCCTTTCAAACCACCTGCCATTTCTCACAACCCTTTCAAACCACCAGCCATTTCTCGCATCCTTTTCAAACCACCAGCCAGTTCTCGCTCCCATTTCAAACCACAAACCAGTTCTGGTAATCCTTTCAAACAACAAGCCATTTCTCGCACCACTTTTAAACCATAAGCCATTTCTCGCATCCTTTTCAAACCACCAGCCATTTCTCACAACCACTTCCAGAATTGATGAAAAACAATACTAATCTCATCTGGAAATAACAGAATCATTTTTTTCCTTATGTTTATTCGTATAACTGACAACAAAATAATGCATTACTAAAAACCCAGTTTACATTCATATGAGCAAAAACATAAAATTCTTTCGTAGTTTATAAATAAACCAAGCAATAATTAAAGCATATTTTTATATAATTCAAATAGATTTCTGAAAACATTAACTAGGTTTTAAATATATTTATGTATAAATATTTCCACCGTTCCCACACATAATTATATGCAAACACAATTAAACAATATCTAAACAACACATTTGAGCAAACACATCTCAGCATTATTTCTGCTGTAGTTTCGCTCTTTATCAGAACGAACTCTAAACTGCAGTGTTTCCAAATTTACCGCAGTTTTACCAGCAGTTTCCACTCGTTTTTTAAGCTATTATGATGGTAGCAATTGGTAAGATTTCTAAACTGTAAACTTTTATGCCAGATCGCCAAACAATACACTAGAGTTTCCTTCATAAACCAACCCTAATGATTTCCTAGCCCCGTAGGAATTGATTACTAAGGGGTGCGAGCACCCCTGTTTAAGAACCATTGCCCTAGAAGAAACTGCTTATTTCCGTCATATTTTCCCAAATTTAACATAAAATCTTACAAAAAGACCCTTACTAATATCTGCGAGACATTAGCCAGAAAACTTTCATACGATAACTTAATTACATTTCTCTATCTCTCTTAGTTTGGCACGAGTAGATCGAATATGACCATGATATAGTGATTTTAAAACCAAAAATATATTTCAGCATTAGTCTCTGATTAATTATCTAACCATATATTCCACGCATCTGGTATCAGCCCGCCTTCGGTAAGTAGACCTCGCCGAGTTCATCCCTAAAAGACAACCAAATACCTCCAAATTGGACTCTTGACAGTAGAGTAATTGATAGCGGCTCGGATTGATGAATCGAAGAGCCGGGTTAGAATTCTATTATGTGATAATACCCTTCAAAAAAGTATGAATCCTCTTATTTTCCCGACAGCTATGGCTTCTATAGACTTGGATGGCAACTGGTCTACTGCAGAAAGAAATGGTAACCTGCTGTTGGAAAAAATCTATCAAATGATACATGATCATCTAAGCGTGTATAACGCATGGCACATATAACTGACTGTTTGAACGTTGATTCAATAGGGAGGGGATCCTGCACTCTGGTCGTTGATTTCAGTCTAAAACGCCTTTCAGCCATCGATACCCTTTCAGTGTATATTCTTGTGCTAGATCAGAGATGGCGAACTACTGAACCGCGGGTCAAGAGATGACTTGCCATCAAAGTTTTAGTGACTAAGATGGAGACAATGAAATGACGCTTTGAATCGCCATGAACTATAGAAAACGTTCCACCAGTTATCCCCTTGATGTGCTTACGAGCGTTTCATGTGTGATGACAAAAAAGTATGAATCACAACTTAAAACATAAGGAACCAAGTTGCAGCAACATGTTTCTCATTATAAAAAGTATCGGCAAATATATGAGTGACCCATTTATGCTTATGAAAAACTTAAAAATACCGAAAATGACCCGGCACCTATAAAGGTTAGCCATCTATGTGCTAAATGCACGTTGCCACTACAAGAATCTCCATCCGTCCAATGACAGGTTTTGTGTTTAATCGAGTATACTTATCTAGCTATCCTTCTCAACCTTCTCGTAAAATTATATGCAGTTCATATCTTCTAATTGTTTTGAGATTTTCATTTATACTATTCTTGCATTATTCTGAAGTAAAGTTCTCATCTTGGTTGATATTGCCATTAGAGACAACATGTTTCGACCAAGTCTTCTCTGGTCATCATCAGGTGTCCATAGATTGGCTGATATAGGACGTCTGTTAATTATTGTAATATTTTGTACCTGTGATATCTGTTATTATTCATTCCTGATAAATTGTTGTGTCACTACCAGATCCAAGGATTGACCTAATGACCACGAGGTGACTGTAATACACGTATAACCAACTGATATACTCACTACGACAATGTCCCTAGTGGTTTGTTTTTGGAGTTTTTAATATTCTGTATCAATAACCATGATGCTGTTATCATAACTTTTTCACGTGCAATAAATAATAGTTTTCCGTATTTTTTGACTTCGGGTATTGCAAGCGAATTCTAAGAATTCGAAATATGTTTCGATTTTAATTAATCTAAAAAGAGTTGATAAGCCGTAAAAAACTAGTTTGCAAAAATTATAGTTTTCACGTATATGTTGTTTTAATTTCAAATCTAACCTCATCTCAAACTACTATACAGGAGACCCCAAATATTTCGTGAAGCTCCGACTGATATTCGGTCAGCTAAGTACATCTACAAACATGGTAATCCTTACCTACAGTCAGTGATGTGCCATGCGTGATACACGCTTTGTTGATCATGTATCTTTTGATACATAACTGACAAGGCAGATTTTTTGCCATTTCTTTCTGCGGTAGACCAACTACCATCCATATCTGTCCTGCTATTTACCCATAGCTGGGGAGAAGAAGAATACTGCGTTCAAAATGATATTGATCAACTCCTTCCTTACATTGAACGCTAATAAAAATTAGCATTCTAACGTTCATTGCAATCTATTAAAGGGATACTTTCTTCAAAAAGATTTTTTCCTTTCCACTAATATATCAGCTAGTTATGTGCCATGCGGGATATAGGCTTAGGCGATCATGTATCGTTTGATACATGACAGACGAGGCAGATTTTTTTCCCGCAGTAAGTTGCTATTTCTTTCTGCACTTGAGCAGTTGCCATCCAAGTCTATAGAAATCGGTCTGTCCTGCTATTTATCCATATCTGCGGGGAGAAGAGGATTCATGACTTAAGTAACGTAAGTGAATGTAATGGGTTCGACTGGAATTCGAACTCGGATCTTCGATTCCTTAATCCGAGATGCTATCCATTACCCCTCCGTGTCTCCTCCAAAATGCTTCCCTTAACCAGCGTAAAATTAAGAGCTGTTCCTGAACGGAGTAGTTCTATGCCATGTTGCGACTCCAGTAATAGACAGAACAGATCAGTTGTTTTAGTGGCGAGATGCTGTTAGAATTGAATTAATCATCTCTGACACAACGAGGATGTTTACATGACATCCAAATCCAGTGATAATCTTTTTTGTTGCATCTTGGCAGGCATTTAGCCCAAATAGCCAGTAGGACTGTTTGCAATGTAAGCTGTTGCGAATGAGCCGTCTTTGTGCTAACCAACGCAAGACAGTTAAACGAAGAGGAATTCTGAGCTTCAACAAGGACCGAACTTCTTGCGAAATATCTCATGATTTATAATTGATCGATTGATCGACGTGACATCGCCGAACTGAAACAGTTTATTTTACGCCGTTTGAGTGAAACGGAATTTTGACGGATTATAACTTGAAAGGTTGGAACTTGCCAACCTTATAACTACCGATGCACCGCTTGGAGCCTATGCGGAAATTAAAAAGAATAATATATTAATATTTGGATTTGTTGAGTCATTTCTCTTACTGTTTGAAGGTATTGGCGGTGGTGTGTAATAGCCGAAATTTGTAGTAAAATAATGGCATCTGCACTGGGAAGAGATTTCGTGACTCGTTTAATAACTTCAACTATAATTTAGTTCGAAACCATTTTTTTCCTAGGTAAAAGATTCGAAAACAATTTCAATTCAAATTACCCCAGAGAAACGGAATCTTTAGTATCATATATCTTTGTTGTTTTTGAGTAAATAAAAAGTAAAATGAGGAACAATTTTAAAATAAGAATCAATGTCTCCATAGATGAATATTTTTATTTCTTTTCTTTTTTTCAGAATATTAGAGATGCCTTTCTGATTATCCTGACTGACTAGATTTTGATACTAGATTTTACATGACAGTAGGAAAATCAGAATTCAAACATTGGCTTTCTCACTGAGTAGTCACCAGTCAGATGAAGAAGAGAAAGTCAACCCTATTATCAGAAATGAAGACGGAGTCTTTTCTCATACCAAAAAGGACAACAGTAATTTGGTAAGTTTAAAGGAGGCAGCAATCTTGAAGACTCGACCTGTCTTTATTTATGATCTTTTGTGATCTTGCAAACCTGATTGGTCATATATACTATTGGCTAAAATATATAAAAAATATCGGCTTTCCTTGACGAACAATAAATAAAATATTTCTGTTAAAACAATTTCTCAAGAACGTAGATTTCTCGAATCCTGTAACTGGTATCGATCTTTCCATTACTGCTAGAATTTTCCTTCCTATCCTTTTGTTCAAAATAAATGTAGAACGTTACTTTTTGATTATTTTCTCTTTGACTTACACTACTGTTCAATAGTTTGAGGAAAACGCTGTTATTTTTTTTTTAAATTGGTTCCAAAAGTAGTGGCTTTTTATTTTAAATAAGAGAAAAATTCTATACAAAAAAAGTGAGACATAAATTTTTTATTAGAAATTTTATTATAACAAAAAGAAAAAAAATATGATTAAATTTTGCTCTCGTCAAAACATCCTCATTAACCATTGATTAATGCATCACAAAGTTAACGTGTTGACGTTGGTTGCAAAATTTGATCAAAGTTTGATAACTGATTTCATTTTTTTCAATGATTCTAAGAGCACTTTTTCTTTTTTGTTTCACTGCTCTGTCAAGTTTCTCCCATGCTAATTCTGGAAGGGGTTTTAAACTTTTAACTGTAGTATACAAGTGCAATTGTATATTTTAGATATTTTTTCTTTTGAAACTCCTCAATATTGCGTTTTTTTGTTACTTCGAAAAGTACATTGTTAGCGATTCTAGCTGAATCTCGATGTTCAAATAATGTTGGTTCCTTGTAAAACCCAATAAATAAATTCCTTTAACTCCTTGATATGAGAAAGTGGCTGTACGCCATTGACAGTTTAGATGTTTCTGAACAAACTGCATGCTACGCATGGCATCGACCTGAAGATATTTAAGATCATGACTCTTGATCTTTGGTTATGTTTTAATCTCGTTGCATGTTACAATATCGGCCAAAACTCCCTCTAGTGCAGCCTATCCTATCATAAATTTCCATATCTTCTATATTAAACTGATTCTAAAAGAGAAAGATGTTAATGAATATTAGCAGGAAATTGTAACATTGTTAGAGGTGGCAAAACGTTTGTTTGATCACACCATAGGCACACAAGAAGAGCGAATAATATTTTCAGAAAAAGAAGAAAACTATTAAAACATAGAAAATGTCGATATAAACAAAGTCGAAAATAAAGTGTTGCTTTGGAATATCTGGTCTCTTAAATGTAATATTGAACCAATTTTGACAGATGAAGGGCAGAGTTGAAACGACGGAGATCAGGCTCCACTGATGAAATTATGCGAATAACATGGACTGAACACTTGATTAAAGGGTCAGTTTTAAAGAAAATACGAACTCCAACGAAACCGACGTTTATATTCAGAAAGAAAAGGGGGATTTCTACGATGCATGATGAGGAAAGCGTATCCGAGTACGCCTCTCTGCTAGTGCGGCTAGCCAAGCCAATCTAATCCCTATTTAAGACGCCTGTTCAGGCATATTTTTGTTTTTTCAATGCCCAGAGAGCCTACGTGTACTTTATACACACGCTGAGCGGGGGGCACCTCAAGGTGGTCTAATGGTTAGCAAGCTTGTCTCGCTCCAACAATTGCGACAGTAGTGAGTTCGATTCTCACTGTGTAATGGTTAACAAGCTTGTTTCGCTAGAACAATTATGACTGAATAGTTAGATCGATCCTCACTGGGTGCCTCATACTTTCGGCCTTGGACCACATCTAAGCTACGCTTGTAAAATCAAATATCATTGGGGGTCAAGTAAATATCTATACACGTTGAGCGGACATTAGTGACAATTTCCGACAGAGATAGCATTATCTGGCGTTATCAACAGTCTGAACAAGGCTAGTACTTTCAAATCCTCGGTCACAATGGCTTGTGATGACTAGCTCAACCATCGATGGCTCCCAAATATCTCCGTCTCTTCATTTTCACTCAAAAGTCTTGGGTCAATCCTTGGCATGGTTTCTAAGCGTTATATTATGGCGAAAGTGCGGATAATATTTGATAGAAATGGTAAAACCACGTTCTATCGGACTCCGCTCTCATACTATAGACCACTGCCATGTTTACAGCTAAGGTTAGTACAGACGAGGTAAAAGGATAACGTGGTGAATGAAATTCTTTTCATCGTTTTTAAATTTATTATTGGATAAATTTCAACAATGAAAATATTTTGTTCAAGAATGCTCGTAAAATCCACCAGATATTTAACGAGGCACGTTAACATTTCAAAAAGCATCAGTGTGTGTGTATGTATGTGTGTGTGCTTTTTTAATGCACCATTCTGGTTAGCAAGAATTAATCCGTTATTGAAATGATCTCATAGCGTAAATTACTGGCCAACTGCATCTATACGAATCTATCGACAGTGTTACCCTACCTAGTGTTCCTTATTATAGGCTTTAATGTAAAATTCGTTAACCAGTAATACACATTTGAAATGGAAGACAATAATACACCTTTGAAATGGAAGACAATAATACACCTTTGAAATGGAATCGAATAATACACCCTTGCAATGGAATCCAATAATACACTTTTGAAATGGAATCCAATAATACCCTTTTGAAATGGAATCCGTACAGCAAGTTTTACCTCATACCATACTTTTTTCATCCTGAGGAAGGCGGGAATGCCACGAATACTCAGGGGATTACAGACTGAAAATACGGAGTGTTGAGGAAGGCACATAAGATGAAAGGGATCCAAGAAGACACAAGATGGCAATTAATGTTGCATTTAATTTTTTTAATCGTGTAATTATGACGGAATCAAGTAAACGGGAGTTCCACTGTTGGAATAGAAGTGGCGGATGCATCTAGATATTTCAGCTGTAAAAGGGTGCTACCTAGATGCCAATCTTTTAGTACGCTTAAATTCATGTAGTCAGGGCACTCGTGAAAAAAGGAGATCAAACCAGCTGCCATGAAAATATTTGTAAAAAAGACAAAGGGAAGCCACATCAAATCGGTGAGACACTGACTGATGTTGAAATCCCTCCTCAAGATAGATTACATTCTTTTTTTCTTTCTATGTGCTGTGTCCTTTCAGGACGTAGGCGATCATGGCTCTCAACCCCCTTCTATACTTTGCAGCTCTCAACAAATTCTTAATCCACATGCTTAAGACCCCAGGTATTTCCTGCGTTGTTTTCCCTTTGTCTCTCTTTCCCTCTATTTGGTTCGTGAGAATCAGATTCTCCAGGCCCTTTTTCCTCAGAAATTTCAGCTGCCTCTTCCTGATGTTAAGTATAAGACTCCTTCTTGTTTGCATCCTTTCCAAGATATCATCGTTGCTCACACGCTCGGTCCATGATATCCTTAGCATCCTTCTGTAAAACTACATCTTCGTTGCCTCGAGTCTCTTCTTCATCTTTCAGAAAATCGTCCAACATTCGCTGCCGTAAAGAAGAACAGACGTCACGTAACAGCTCAGCATTCTTTTCTTCGTTACCAAAGAAATTCTCCTGTCTCATAATACTCTACCCAACTTTCACGATGGCTCCTTGCCTATCTGGCGTATCAAATGTAAAGAAATGACGTCATATATTAAGAAATGGACAATTCATGGAAGGTTGAAGTTTATAAGCAGTAAATTCGACCTTGCCTACTGAACGCTCCTTTGTGGCCGAGTCGGTTAAGCACGTCAGCGTAAATGACGGTTCCGTATAGGATGCAGGTTCGAATCCTGTCAAAGGACGAATATTTTCTATGAAAATCTCTCGGATATTCAGGCCGGTAAATGTTATTTAATACTGTTTATTATAAACAGAGCATTTACTTAAATACTTGTATCTATAAAAAAGAACGTTAAACATAAAAATATCTTTAATAAATAAATTGTCGGACTTTGTCCATTTCTTAATATATATATATATATATATATACAATTCCCCTTCAAAGTGACTTCACGCGTCATCAATTTCCAGCCTTTCTCAACTGTCCAATAATATTTAAAATATGTCAGTATATGAATTTAGCTAGCTTTAACTACATGTCACTATGTTTCTATCCCAGTCAGTTTTATGTGCAGTACTCAAAATTACAATCTCGAAAAATATTGTTCATTTTTTGCCTCAGAATGTTTTATCCAAAAATATTTTGGAAATATTATGTTCCTTCAGAATGAAGTCGATAATTTTTCTCTTCACTTTTCTTTTGAAATTCGATGATTAACTGAGTAATTTGTTTTTTTTATTGCTTATCAAGCCTTTGTAGTGTATTTACGGCCGAAGCATATGTAAGATTATAGGAGGTTGCCTATAGAAAACTGTGATCACTAGCGGTCTCACATATATGTACAGATTGGAATTGCTTTTTGTCTTTGGTAATAGTACGAAGTCCGGTTCTTCAGTGAGATTTGCTCTTCGAATTGCCAGGAATACTTGGGAAAGACAGCAATGTGTTGTTTTGTTTTGTTTTGTTTTTCGCTAAAGCATTAGGATGTTTGTTTAATATTGAAGAAAATAAAACCAATGCAAAAATAGAAATTGCTTCTAGTTAAGCTTTGTTCTTCTAAATAAAATTAAATCCATTAAATTTTAAAGATGTGGCTTATATTTGACCTCAGATTAAGAAAAAATAATATCCTTGAAAGAGATTTCGTTGTCATCTACCAACCACTAATCCATATCAAAACCATAATTTATTTATCTTCAAATTCAATTCCACAGACTTCTCACTCATGCTGAAAAATCCCTTCCAGATCGACCAAATTCACCGTGACTGGCCAGTTACGGGTTGGTGAGGCTATCTGACACAGAATTTGGAGGTTTGAATTCAGAGATGTCACTCTTCTAGACCGGTTTCGATTCAAGGCTCGTCTGTCCCATTATTTATTCATAGCTGGGGGAAATATAGGTTCATACCTTTCTCAAAGATATTTGCGCACAAGTAAATGTAAAAAACGCCAGTGGAATATCGAACTCGGCTCACCGTTTCCTAAATCTGAGCTGCTGTCCGTTAAACTGCCATGTTTAAATATTTTATGTGTAATGTCTTAAAATGTAGAACGCATGCGCATATGCTTCTCAGACAGAAGTTATTAGAATTCGCCTTGTGGCAGCAAAATATTCTTCAAATAAAAAAAAAAAGATATTGATATCATTTATCGTGGTCTCTCTCTCTCTCTCTCTCTCTCTCTCTCTATATATATATATATATATATATATATATATATATTTAAACATATATATATATATAAACATATATATATATTTAAAATATATATATATATATATATATATATTTAAACATATATATATATTTAAACAGCCTGTCGCCTCTGAGTGTTGACTTCAATGTTCACTTTTATATTTATATTTGCATACCCACTATCTGTTATATTGATCACCTTATCCCATAATTATAGCACACCTTAAAACTATATTTCTTCATATATATATATATATATATATATATATATATATATATATATCTGTGTGTGTGTGTGTTTCAATTGTTATCACCCCATGCAAGGGAGTAAAGCCACTAAGTCACAAGGAGTTACAATGTGTGGAATAATGAGGAACGAAAAGTTTAATAATGAACAGGAAGAAAAAAGAGTAATCTGGCGGACAGTGGATAGCGATTGGCATTGCGTTTAAATTTTTGTAGATTATAGTTGGTTGAGAATCATGGAATCGGATGGGAGTTTAACAAGCGAGAAGTACGAGAAAGAAACTGTGAGCATAGAATTTACTGCTATATCTCTCCAGCTCAACTGTAAATTGATGAGATCAAGACGCCAGTCTATTCTTGCACTTAAATTCAAAATAAGCTAGGTTCCATACCTAAGCGCTCATTCGAAAAATTACCATGAAAGTATTTATAGAAAAGACACAGAGAGGCAACCCTACGGCGGTGGGAAAGTTACTGAAGATGAGCCGCCAGATCAGGACCAATAATATTGCTGCTTTATCTTTAGATTTTATCAAGAAGCTCTAGATATATAGCAAGATCACTAGACTATATGTGGCAGCACTGTTCTAAGCATGAACGAATGGTAGATTTGTAAATATGCAAGATAGATTCAGGAGGTAAAGATTGATACAGTGATCCAAGTTTCTTTCAGTTGATCCAGCAATGTATTCAATATAGTAATTTTACTACATGCCAAGTGAAAACGTTAGCTCGAGAAGGTGTAACGAGTTACTCTCTTTCAGGTTAGCATCTATCATACAGTTGGAAGACAGAGAGGGCTTTCTCAGATGATTAAATGAGTGAAACGTAATCGTGGAGCCGTTAAAATTAACAAGCTATCATTTAACCCAGTTAACGTATTGAAGTCGTGTTGGATATCGGCTGCTATTTTGACATTGTCGAAATGATAAGCCTTGCTATTGAGGCAGGAGTAACTGGTTTTGTCATCAGCGTAGATACCAAGTTGAGAGTTGATGCCATCGGGGAGGTCATTAATGAAAATTAAAAATAAAGGAGGAACGAGGATAAAGTTCCATATATTTTTGTAAGAAAGAATTCCGCATAGTAATGATTCAACTGGCAACATCAAAACTGGACCTGAGATTAAAAAAAACAACCTCTTTTTTTATAGTTTGATAAATTCGATCTTATTTAGCAGAACAATGCTTAAGTAGTATCAATTTCTAAACGTAGTTTGTACTTTGTAAAGGTTTAAATATCAAACGCAAAAGTGATCATATAAAACTCCGAACGAAGCAGATTTCCCGCTCAAAAGAGCGCTGAAGGCAAAATATTAATTGATGTGCACTTTCCAAAATTAGCCTAGATCTCCCGGCATATTGCATCAGATAACAGGTTGTAACCCTGGCCATACACATGTTAATAAAATAGGACGTTTGTCTGGCGGATGGTGGGTTCACTGGACACAGAGATTATAATCTAATTTTGGCCTACATCGTCCGAAGGAGAAGAAAAAAAAAACTTAATTTGCAACGCAGGGAGCACGCGAAACTATCAGCAAAAAAAGACAAAAGAAAGATAACGGCTAACAGGGAGGAAAAAAAAGCAGTTATCAAATGTTACTGGACGGTACAACTCATTAGTGCAAAACTTACTTCAACGCCTCGAAAAAAAGGTTCTATATTTGATAACCGCGTATCCATTGGATCGTTTTCTTTGCTAAGGGAAAAAATGATGTAAGTAAGAAAAGTGCACATCGTTGAAATTCACACCGGTTGATACATTATAAACAGCATCGCCATTTTTTTAACCCTAACCTGCTACTCTATACTCTCCCTCGCTCTCGCGCACTCTCTCTCACGCTCACTCTCTCTCATCAAATATATATATATATATATATATATATATATATATATATATAGTTTATGAAAAATTAGGTAATCCGTATAGGTAAAACCTAAGGACGATAAAATCCAGAGAGCTCAATGTAAATCCAGAGCAAATAATTTAAATAAAAACAGACCACTTTAAGGTTCCGTGTAATAAATTATTTCACCACAGCCCTTTTAAATAACAAGCAGTACAGCATTGCGTTTCCAAATTTCTCGCGGAATCAATTGCGTCATAGTGGTCTTTTTCTCACAGACGGTGCTCAATTGACCCTACTATACTACGCAGTCAACAACATAAAAAAACAACGCGCATGCGCGAAGTAAAAAAAAATATAAGATGGCTACAATTTACCCATCTCATTATGTGTTTATATATATATATATATATATATATATATATATATATATAATCCACAGACAGACTGTATAACAGCTCATCAGTGTGGCTAGAGATGCTTCAAGCCGGATTTGAAACACGACCGAATTTACATCAGTCGGAGTCTCTCACCCTTCGACTCTCAATGCACGCAGCAGAGAAAGTTACGAAGATGTTTTAGACTTTTTTATATATATATATATATATATATATATATATATATATATATATATATATATATATATATATATATATATATATATATATATATGGATGTCTGATTAACAAGTATCGGCACCGTTGTTATGTTAATGGAGCTAAAGTATTCGTAGTGAAGATGTTTTCCACAGACTGATCTTGAACTCTGTCATGCATTCACACTTATATGTTGCATTTTATGTCCGCCATATAAGACGACCGTTGGTTTTGCAAATAATCTTTTAAAGGTGGAAACTCGACTTTTCTGCCGCATCTTACGGCATATACTCAAGGTTATTTGGAGCATTATTGTTAACAACTCACTTTTTTTTTGATAACTGAACATTTTTAACGTTTTTATTTTTTCAGTCAGTGAGTAAGCAAAACTATAAGACGTAGACATGCGCTGTGCGACTAGCCTGGTTATCCTGGCGTGTGATTGTATATTTGACACTGTATGACAAGCCGGTGATCAAATCTATGCTAGATGATCGATCATATTTCTAGTGGTTGTCCGTGGAATGGGTTTGCTTTCGTCTTTTGTACGGGTCAACGTTGGCGAGGAAGTTTTGTTTTCATTTTTCATTTGTTACTGCTAAAATATTTATTGTTTGTTTTTTGTTTTTGTTTTTTTTTCCCACCCACTTTTCCGAAACCGGTTTCTGGGAAGTGATGAAGATTTGTGATAAATTACCGTGTCATCTATGTGATAAGTTTATTTCTTACGCTTTGATTTCTCTACGAAATGTCTTTTCTTATATGAATTGCAATATTTTACATCGTTAACCTTCTCTTTTGTTTGTCCTGATTTTTTTTCCATTTATTTTGACTTCATTTCTCCTAGATGCCTTCTACCCTTAGTCTGACGGTGACATCACGTTGAACCACAAGTTCACGTGCGAGTTATCAACGTCGAGCCTGGTCAGTACTTAGATGGGTGACCGCTTGGGCATAGCAAGTACTGTAAGGTAGAATGTGCAGTCGGTGTAATAGATAATGGATCGAAATTTGTAATCGGAGATCCAATTCCCGTTAATGTAGCTATATTTATTTACTCTCAAATGCACTTGGGGAAGATTTGAATCTAACCCTTCTCCTCCACCTATGGGTTAATTATTAAGATTTATATCACTAAACCATTATTATCACCCAAAAAGATTTACAATGTAAATATATTATCTGACTTTTATTAATATGAAAATAGTTAATAAGCTGTAAAAACGAATTAATAAGAAACACTCTATTCACTTTTCTTCTATTTTTCTTTTATGCGTCACCTATCTTCATGACGAGAGCGATCATGGTTCTCCACAACTTTCTATACATCGTAGTTCTAAGTAATATATGTCTGCTTAGTAGCCCTCCCAGACAATTGGTGTCTCAATAAAATCCCCGTGGAGAAGGCAAAAGACAACCGGTCCAATGTCAGACAGCGCCCCACCTGGAAAAAAAAAAATATTCATAAAACTAATATAAGAAATAAGAGTTTGAAGATATATATATATATATATATATATATATATATATATATATATATATATATATATATATATAAGAAAAACATCAAGTAAGTAAAGAGTTGAGCGACACGTGTAACCTGACCGTCCTTTAGACTGTTCGTCAAACAAATATAAGAAAAGACGACTTAAAAGGGTGTCAGATTTTGGGGACTGACTTCTCGGAAGGAACATGGGCGACAGGCGTCTCCTGGCAGTTATCAAGCGACTGTTCAGCTTCAAACATGAGGACGATAGATCAATGTGGCCAGATCGAAAATAGCAAACTTCGAAGCAGGTTAAAAAGCGTAGTCAAACATGCCCCGAAAATGCTTTTTAACCTGTAAAATCGTAAATAGGTGCTAGTATTGTCTGTATTCTACCAGGATATCAAACACGATCGCATGCGGTCTATCTCATTTAATACTATAATATGAGCTCTAGAGCTATTTAACACTATAGCGTATCTAGCAGATTGTTCTCTCGTAAAAATGCAAATGCTCTTTCCTCGGTCAAGATGGCATGCCTATAAAATTCTTTCAGCAACATTTTAACCTGAATTAGGTTATCCAGCTGATGCTAATGTTGTCAGACCTAGGGGTATTCAAATGTGGTAGTTACATTTCCTTCCATTTCTGTTGTTATGGTAATATACCCACGCACCCATGGACTCTTCCAGCTATAAATAAGAGAGGCAATTTTCCAGCAGTCAGCTGTAACAGTCGGACCGAACATTATTGCTGTAACACTCTCGTTTGTATATTTTTGTATTACTGTCTATGTTAATATATTTAACTCAATTTCTCTCTTGTGTTTTTATTTCTGGCCCTAACAAAGCCACAGCATATGTGGCCAGGACAGACGAGAGTTAAGGTGAGGTGATGATAAAATTCATTATGGTAGACCGGAGGAGGACGGCACGAGAGACGAGAGAAGTCACGGTATAAGTTATAGTGCGGTAGACCGTATATTATAGTAGTAAATGAGGTAGACAGTATCCTATAGTAGCACCGATAAATAATAGAGAGAAGTAGAATTCATATTAGAACAACGCAGGAAGAAATGTGTTCTTGAAGGATATCAGCTCTCTGACAGAATTTTTCCAGTTAAGCCAAGGCATTGATTCTCAACCACCGTGCCGTGGGACACTAATATGCCGCGCGATTCTCTCACCTGTGTCGCGAAATATTGTCATGGCATATATATATATATATATATATATATATATATGTACGTGTGGAAGTAGAAATGGTATAGCGTGGCCTGACGATTGCATCTAGCATGAAACAGACTGTTGCTTCTAAGTGTCGACTTATATGTTCACTTTTATATTTACCCACGTTCTATCTCTGATATTGAGCACTTTATCCCATAAATATAGCACACCTTAAGACTATATTTCTTCATATATATATATATATATATATATATATATATATATATATATATATATATATATGTATGTATATTGGACAATTTTGGTGTTACATCCGGTATATATATATATATATATATATATATATATATATATATATATATATATATATATATATATATGACGGCGTGACTTTAGAGACCGCCTCGAGAATTGAACAAAAGACAGTACAGGAGAATGTATTGTATCCAAATGCAGCAGGAACACTGTTAGATGTCTTATTTTGCTTTCTCGTTTCATGTAGTCAACTGATGATTACTTCACAGTGCAGCTATTTCAATGTTATACTTCTTTAGCTCGAATGCAACCAGAGTTGTTGTCCTGGAGATTTCGTACATTCCAAGTGCCAAGATGAACTTGATGCTGCTTTGTATATATATATATATATATATATATATATATAAGCAAAAAGACTAAAATCCTCTATAAATTCAAATGTACAACTGGACAATGCTTTTCTAATAAGTAGCTTTTATAATAATAATTCAAATAGATACATTGATTTTACTACGACTTATTTGTCAGGGAGTATAACATACCACTTATCTAGCAATATCTTCATCAAAACACATCTAATCAATCAACACAATCGAGAGACTGACGAAAAGAGATAAATCCTTAGTAACAAAACAAGAGATATGTTCGTACAGATATTGAGCATAAAAGCCAAGCAACCAAAGATCAAGAAAATTGTATCAAACCTCGGATCAAACATAATAAATACATTTAATCGAAGAAAAAAAAGAATTAATGTGTAAACACGCAAAATGGGATCAAAGACAACGCGTGAATTGTGATGTTCCAAAAACTGATAACATACAACACAATAAAAAATTATTTTTTGAAAATGAATACCGTTATTCAAAAGTTGTTAGAAATATTAAAAATAAATAATCATGACATGTCATTCCTTGGTTATTAAACAAAGTTGATTTGTAAATATATATATATATATATATATATGAGAGAGAGAGAAGTAGTTTCATTAAAACTACTGACAACGTCTTTCGGTTAAGTACGGTTTTCATCACGAATAATGTCGGATTTAATTTTTAGCTGCTATTATCGTCAGTTGATTTTAACGGTAATTGTGTAAAAAGGGTTTTCTGCTCGACTACACAATTATTGAATTGCATGACCAAGCAGCTAACAAGGAATAGATCAATACAACATTCACGAAAAAAAATCCCTCCCTTACGACAAAGGACAACAGCTAAAAATGATATCTAAACTTTCTCATGTGGAAAACAAGGTATTTAATCGCAGTATATTGTGACTTGTTTTTAACTTGCATAAAAGAGGGATTGCTGTTCAACTACACAACTAACCCTGTTGCGCTTTCAGGAGGATTGTCAACAACGAATCTGAAGCACGCGAGATAATATACCAAGATATAAACCGAAATGCACCTGTAAGCACAGTATTGAATGTCCAGACCGGTAGAGGTAATTTAAACTGCATTAAAACGGCATGGGCTTCCACTGAAATAACATTTCTTGATATATATATATATATATATATATATATATATATATATATATATATATATATATATATATATATGAAGAAATATAGTCTTAAGATGTGCTATATTTATGGGATAAAATGCTCAATATCAGGATAGAACGTGTGTAAATATAAAAGTGAATATAGAAGTCAACACTTCGAGCGACGGTCTGTTTCATGCTAGATGCAATCGTGAAGCCACCTATATATATATATAGGCATATATACTTGCGCAGATGGCCTGACGATTGCATCTAGCATGAAACAACTGTCGCCTCGAAGTGTTGAATTCTATATTCACTTATACATATATATATATATATATATATATATAGAGAGAGAGAGAGAGAGGGAGAGAGAGAGAGAGGAATGGCTATGATAGAAAATATACATACATGCATATATACTTGCGCAGGAGTCATCATTGCAGTGCTCAATGTTATGGGTATATATGAGCTATAAGTAGATATTAATGAATAATGAATGAGCTATAAGTAGATATTAATGAATAATAAATGAGCTATAAGTAGATATTAATGAATAATGAATGAGCTATAAATAGATATTAATGAATATACATAATATTGAACGTCGATAGCAATATTCGGAGGTTCATGCACTTCTTGTAATCTTCATATGTTCTGCACCTGAACATTGCAAGAACTGCAGAAAAAGTTGTGCTACTGACGTTGGATATTATATATATATTCACAAATATGCACATAGCTTCGTCGCATATCATTGAACACTGTATTTATACAATCTGTGCAAGTATATATGTGTATATGTATATTTTCTATCATATCCACACACACACACATATATATATATATATATATGCATAATGAAATTTACTCGAAAATATCTATATCTATATATATATATACATATAAATATCAATATATAATCATAAAAATATATCTAAATATATCAATATAAATATAAATATATATATATATATACATATTATAATATATATATATATATATATATATATATACTACATATATATATATATATATATATTATAATATATATATATATATATATATATATATATATATATATATATATATATATATATATATATATATATATATATACTACATAAATATATATATATATATAAAATATATATATTCGTGTAAATTTCATATACCAGAAAGTATTATAAAAGATTACTTAAATTCAATATTGGATACCAAGCGGCATATCGGATAATTCTAATATCCAATTAATTTTTGCGACGTTTTTGCCTTGTTCTCCTATCATTTTTACTGTAGCTATATCATTTCATCCCATTTCATTTCTAATTCTTTTTACTTCTCGTTGTCATTTTTTGTCGTTATAGAAATTGATGGTGTTTTTCGCCATTCTTATAAGGACTGATATCACTCCTCAACCGGAACTATCGCCTCAAACCTTGCTCCCAAATCAGGACTTAACAGCGAGTCGACTATTTGAACATTCCTTTTAAATATTTAACAACTTTTCGATTAAATTCCTTTTGTAATTTCTCGAGTGAGCAATTTCTCTTGTCTTCTACAGAGCTGTTCCTTCTTTTGTTTCTTTTATCTTCACGTTAACCATTTTTCTCTCTTAATATCTTCTGCATCTTATTCTTTTTTCATTTCATTCTTTTGTTGTCCTTCATCGTTTCTTTTTTTTCATTTCGTTCATTGTTTTGTTCTCGTTTTGTTTTTCATAATCTTTGTCGATATTGTTTCTCTGTCAAATTACGTTCATTTTACTGAGATTCTTCGGTCAATACTTTTGCTTTATTTTTGTTTATGTTCTTTGATTTCTATTTGTTTTATTTATATTCAATTTTTCTTTGCTTACTTCCCTTTTCTTTCTTGTTTTGCCATTGAATTATTTTCTATCGACTTTTTATTTTTATCCATGGCATTTCTTGGTTTTCTCCAATATTTGTATCTCTTTTCCTTTATTTTCTTTCATTCTTTTTTACCTCTCTTTTTTACCCTTCTCTATTTTTATTCTTATTTTTGTACTCCGCCTTTTAGTGCTAGTTCTACTTTGCATGTTTTTGTATTCTCATTATTTTATATCTGTCTTCTTTTGGCTTTCTTTTTTCCCCTTTCTTTCTTTTTTCTTTCTTTCTTTCTTTTTTCTTTCTTTCTTTTTTTTCTTTCTTTTTCGTTTACATACTATATTTCTTTCGTTGGCTTTCTTTATTTTTTTTTCCTTTTCTTTCTTTTTTATTTCCTCTCTTTAGTTTCAATTATGCCTTTTCTTTTTATTCCATTTTTTTTCCCTATTTTATATTTCTATTCCTTGCCTCTTCATTTTTTTTCTTTCCCTTTCTTCCTTTAGGCTTTTTTCGTATGTCATTCTTTTTTCCTTTCTTTCTTTCTTTTCTGTTATTGCGTATGTCTTTTCGTTTCTTTTTTTATCCTTCACTTTTTTGTCATTTCTATCTTCCTTTCTTTCTTCCTTTTCCTTTTATTCATTCATTCTTTATCTCTTATTTTTTTTTCTTTTTTATTCGCTCTGTCTTTATATTTAATCTTTTCTCTTCCCCTATCTTTCTTTCATTCAGTTTTTTGTTTCTTTTTTTTTTCCCGCCATTTTTATCTTTCTGTCTACATTTTATCTGTCTTTCATTGCTTTTCATTTTTTATCATCATTTACTTTCCTTTGATATTTTCCTTTCCTGCTTTCTTTCTTTGTTTTTCTTTCCATTTCTATTTTTCTTTTTCCTTTCACGCATTCATTCTTTCTACCTTTCCCTTTAATTTTTATCTTTCTTTCCCTTTTTTCTTTCTTTCTTTCTTTCTTTCTTTCTTTTACTTTCTTTCTTTCTTTTACTTTCTTTCCTTTATCTCTCATTTCCTTTCCTATCTTTTATCTTCTATTTTTCATCTATCTTTGAATGTCGTTCTTTCTTTCTTTCTTTCTTTTCCTTATCATTTAATCTCGCACTGTTGTTTTCTGATGTGTGCCCATCCCCCATGAAAATGTCTATTTCATGATCGCATATATCCGGTCCAAAGTAACCGCATATTTCACTAAAATATTATAACTGACAAAAGCAAATGCCAGGTCAATAAATAAATTTCCCATCATGCCAATCGTAAGAAAACATAAAAAAATAAACATGTAAAACGAAGATGTTCACAAGAATAATGACAGAATTATAATAAACGGTGCGATAAAGAAAGACAATAAAAAAAAAAATATGGAAGGCGACCGGTATCAATAATTTACAATATCGGGTCTCCTAAAATATAAAAAAAAAAAATAACATACACGCATAATCATTCTCGTAGTTACTCAGATATCTTCTTTTCCGTATTCGATGTACTGTGTCCCTTCTGAATGTGGGTGATTGTTATACACCGTACCTATGAACACTAATGCGTACGTTTCAGTCTTTTTAAATACGTTGGATAAAATCTGTAAGTGGGGGTTATATGCTGTCTAAGTAGTTCACCACTAGCAGTGGTTTACCTACTTCCGGCCGCTGACGAATATTGTATTTTGTTGATATAAAGATTACCATTTAATTTCCAACCTCCTTTTTGGTTATTAGTCATTCAGTAATCTTTTCTAGGTTACATTTTAAAAATAATTGCAGATATGCACGAAAAGTATAAACTGAAATGTGTTAAAAGGAAATCAAAATCTTATATACCGTACTTATGAACACTAATGTATATGTTCCAGTCCTAATAAATACGTTGGACACTATTTGTAAGTGGGGGTAATATGCTCCCTAAATAGTTCACCACCAGCAGTGGTTTACCTACTTCATGACGCTTGCGTGTATTGTATTTTGTTGATGCTATAAAGATTACCATTTCATTTGCAAATCCTGTTTTGGTTATTCCTCATTCAGTAACCTTTTCTAGGTTGCAACAGTGATCATGTCTCTCCACTACTCTCAGCAAATAATTGCTATCGCTCACATTGTTGCTATCCATTCGTACTAGCTCTTCAAGTATGTTAATAACTGTTTCCCTCGGCCATTCTTGCTTTCGGTACGTCCCGTGAGTGGTGATTTTCTAAGCGTAGCTTAGATGTGGCACAAGGCCGAAAGTCTGGGGCACCTAGTGACGACTGAACTCACTTTTCAGTCGTAACTGATCTAGCCAAGACGCATTTTCACCACGCTGATTTGCCCAAATACGTCCCATGAGTGTCAATTGTTTCAGCTCTTCTTTTCTTATTATGTCCCATAATTTCCCCCTTTCCCATTCTAAATAGAGATGAACCTTTTGATTCTATTTTTCTTCAAACGTCTTCACTGATTGCATTACCTGTTCATGGTTCAATACATCTTTCTGTAGAACGATTTCTTTCTTGTTTCGATTTTTTTCTTGATCTTGTTATTTTCCTGGTACGACGAATATTCTTTTATAGTTAAATAGTATGTTATATGTTTTATTCTATCACATCTGTTTCAAGATAATTCAAATCGAAACAAAATGAAGACTTATAGTTAGCAAAGAAACAACTGAAATTTCTAGTCTACATAAAGAAAGAAGGCTTGAAATATCTGACAACCACAGGGCATAATGAAGGCAAAATGAATAGAGGAAAATAGAAGAAAACCTACGTTTTCATTCGCGAATCCTGTGACCCACCAGGGTTTTAGGGGAAGCACATGTACTGCAGTTTTATACGCCTTCCTTGGGCCACATATCCTGACGGAGCCTAACCCTCTTCAGGTCGGTTATCTTATTCTAGACTGATTGTCACCCTGTTGTTCATGATGACGGTCGTCTTCGAGTATAGAATCCAGAGGTTAGCAGTGAATATTTCGAAGACAGTAGGAAAGCGTTGTTCAGGTTAGCAGTGGATATTTTGGTAAAAGTAGCAGAGCGTAGTTCGTCCTTCTGTTTCTCTTCGCCTGACAAGCTGGCACTGGACATTCGGATTGAGTAAACAAAATGGCCGCCTTTATACACGACGGATTGAATATTCTACGTCTTCTGATTGGTTAACCTTCTATTGATGGACTATAAAGTGAGTCAAGTCATTTGGGCTAACTCACTAGTAGATACATATACACAAAATACTGCAACACACCCAAGCCTAGTGAACTCAATCTGTACTACTATTTACCCCATAGCTGGGAGAAAAAGAAGAGGATTCATACTTTTCCCAAGAGTATTTGCACATAATTGAATGTAATTGAACCAACTGGAATTCGAACTTGGATTCTGCAGTCCGTGCGCTGGCCATTACGCCATCGTACCTACCTAACGAGCTTCTCTATACTGATGGAAGAACTTAATTTGGATGAGAAATAAAACTAAATAGACAAATATGACTTCCAAAGCCTGAGCAAGAAGGAACATTTCGTAAGAAATAGAAATAATTGTTGAACTTTTATCCATTACCCATCCTCTTTTATGGCCGTGAATGCTGGACAATCTCACAGAAGAAGAAGAAACTTGAAGCAACATAATTTCCATCATTGTCGATCGGACTCCGAACTACCGCCTGTCACGATGAACGGGTGTCTCCTCATGGAGGTACACTGCCTTGGAAGACTATTGGGCCTTAAACCTACACCTGACCTCATGTGGAACTCGTAAATACGAACCATCGCTAAAGATCAAGGTAAATTGATCGGCTCACTGTACCGCTCCAGGAAGTACCAGACACCACGTGCTATCCACTATCTTTACAAGAGCCAGATGAGGCCAAAAATGGAGCTCTGTTATCCCTATTTGAACGGAAGCTGAACAGATAGCACTCTCCAGTCTCGATAGAGTTCAAAAGCGTCTCCGAATCTTTGAGGTTGGCGAATTATTTGCCACCATTCAACCCCTCACAGGCGGAATGTGGCAAGCATCTCGCCGCCCTATCGCTAATTACACGGAAAGTGCTCGGACGAACTATATTCCCCCAGTTATAACAATCACGGCAAGGACACACTATGCCACTTACATAGTAGCAAACCACCCACATTCCCCCCGTATTTCATCAGTGCGAACCAAGTCCCACTTGAACAACTTTTCCCGCGAACCACTACTCTGTGCAACCGATTCCCAAGAGGAAGTTTCCCCCGATCACTACAATCTTAACATGCTCAAGTCCAGGGTTAACCGTTATCTTCCCCTCCAAATCGTAAATACTACCCGCTAACGTAACCTTCTACCTCGAGCGCCTCCAGAACTTGTACAACGTGAACCTTACTTTAAAAATACAAAAAACAAAAGAAAAATAAACAGAAATGTGGCGTAAATATATTTAACAGATTTACACGGTCACGTAATATATTCTGCCGTACTGAGTATGACGATGAACTACATCCGCGTCCAGGGTAACACTATAAAATAAATCCGCGTCCAGGGTAACACTATAAACTACATCCGCGTCCTGGATATTACGATAAACTATGCCCAACAGCAAGGCCTCTCATCAGGTGGTTTTAAGGAGCTTGGAACCACCTCTTAATTGCGCTTTTTCCTAGGTCTACCCTGATCAGGGGTGGTAGCACCTGTTAGGCTCCCAGTTATGGAGTCAAAACGTTTGAAAATAAGTTTTAATACCAGTAAAAGGTTTTTGTAAAAATATATTATTAAATTATTTTTTTGAAGAAAATTTATTACCAGCAATACATTATTACCAGCAATATTTTGGGGGGAAAAAATATTACTAAAAATACTTTTTGAAAAAAGAATATTAACAGCAATAAAAATCTTGTCAGCAGTAAATAACCCATTAGGGTTAATATGCTGTAAATCAAACCAAATCAAACCAAATCAAACCAGACAATATTCAGCGGTCACTTGAGGTGGAATGTTAGGTTAAATGATAGTTTGTATAGATAGGAGGGGAAGGTAACGGTTAAATCTAGGTTTGAACGGGTGAAGATTGTAGTGATCGACAAAACATTCTCTCATTCAGTATAAAAGTGTAAAAATAGGCTTTAATACCAGAAATACTTTATAAAAATCATTACCAGCAATACATTTTTGAAAAAAAGTATTACCAACTATACATTAAAAAAAATTACCGGCAATAAATTTTTAAAAAAAAATACCAGCAGTGAAAATCTTGTCGGCATTAAATAACCCATTGAGGTCGATATGCTATAAAACAAACCAAACGAAAAAATTACCAGTAATAAAAATCCTGTCGGCATTAAATAACCCATTGAGTTGGAATTGTCGTAAAACAGATCAAACCAGAAATATTACCAGCAATAAAAATCTTGTCAGCATTAAATAACCCATTGAGGTGTTGATATGTCGTAAATGAAACCAAACGAAAAATATTACCAGCAATAAAAATCTTGTCGGCATTACATAACCCATTGAGGTGAAATTTTCGTAAAAAAAAATATATATATTACCAGCAATAAAAATCTTGTCAGCATTAAATAACCCATTGAGGAGTTGATATGCCATAAAACAAACCAAACCAAAAATATTACCAGCAATAAAAATCTTGTCGGCATTACATAACCCATTGGTGTTGATAAGCCGTAAAACAAACCAAACCAAACTAAACCAAACCAATATATTCGGTAGTGTTCAGTCCATTCTTTAGATATATGTACGTAACCATATTTTATGCTAATATACATCATGTTGTAATATTTCTTGTTAACAACAGCGGGGAGGAATCATAGTTCAGATATATCGAGATCGTTGTGTCTGTGCATTTGCAAAATGCATTAGCGCGAAGGAAATACAAAGTGTCCCTTCCGGAACTTAAAATCCATTTCCTGCATCCGTTTTCCATGCTGTTAAATATTCGGCCAAATAATTTCCAGCTACTTCCTTTTTTCTCCATCTTCATCTCTGAATTATATTTAATATATACCCTGTGCACGCACGAGAATTTTGATCCCTTTTCCATTTATTCAAACGACTGGTCGTCTCTGGTTGCCAGGATAAATGACGTAAGGTGCAATTGATAGCTGCTCGAAATGAGAAATGGGAAGGCCGAGTTCAAATACCAGTCGCGTTTGTTATTTTCACTTACGCTCGCATATATTTAGGAAAGGTATGAGTCCACCTCCAAGCTAGGGGTCAAATAGTAGGTCTTTTATCTGAAAGAAAATTTGGTATTCTTAAAGAAACTGGTAATTTAATATTCACTCGCAAAAATATTCTTAAAATATTAAACTTAAAGGGCTGATAAACCTTAAAAAATAAACAAATCAGTCAACAATCAATATTTCGACGGCTAATCAGAAATGGTTTACATTTGCCGTCGTAGAACACAGTTGAAACGACCGGAGCAATAAGCGAGCACTACGAAATAAGAAATAGACGAGATATCAATAAACTCGATCATTTCGAAATTCCCTGAATGTTATATGGCTCGACATGAACCTAACGAAGGCCGAGAATACTTGATGCAAATCTTTCGAGAGAAACTTTTATTTACAAAATATTTAAAAAAAAAAAAAAAGAAATGGATGCGTTATTTTTGTATGAATTTCTGGGATGAGGATTTTTTTTATTTTTCACACTGTTTATATTCATAGTATTGTCTTTATCTTTGTAATTTTTATCATAAAGTTTCGACATTTGTACCCTACTGACTTCATCAAGTTTACACCCACCTGGGTAACTTTTAGGGATTTCTAAACTGAACCATTTATTTAAACTACAGATGTAGACAGTTCTCATTTCTCTGCCCATGTCTAATGATATTGATATATTAAGCGTATGGTGACAGAACAAGGGAACAATTTTTTATGATGTCAATGAACACTCGTTGCCACTTTTGCAAATTCAATGAATACTCGTCACTTTCGCAATGCTCGTTGTACTAGAGACTTTTTAATCGCAGATACAAGTATAGTATCGCCGTTGAACAATACTAGTGTCAGGCGACTTCGAATAGCACTCGCACTAATAGTGCTTGCTCGATAATACTCGCTCGAATAGTAAACACTGTATAGTAATCCGTATAGTGATCAGTATAGAGAAATAATATATAGAGAATAGCGATTCGTATAGTAATAGAGGATAGTCTAGAAATAGAGATCCATATAGTAATAGAGGATAGTGCAGAAAGAGTGGTACATATAGTAATAGAGGATAGTCTAGAAATAGTGATCCATATAGTAATAGAGGATAGTGCAGAAAGAGTGGTACATAGAGTAATAGAGGATAGTCTAGAAATAGTGATCCATATAGTAATAGAGGATAGTGTAGAAAGAGTGGTACATATAGTAATAGAGGATAGTCTAGAAATAGTGATCCATATAGTAATAGAGGATAGTGTAGAAAGAGTGGTACATATAGTAATAGAGGATAGTCTAGAAATAGTGATCCATATAGTAATAGAGGATAGTGCAGAAAGAGTGGTACATATAGTAATAGAGGATAGTCTAGAAATAGTGATCCATGTAGTAATAGAGGATAGTGAAGAAATAGTGATCAATTAGACGCCAAGCAGATTCCCATATATAAATTTTCAAACTACAGTGTTGGTAGTGACACTTTACTCCTATACAACACAATTATATTAACGTAAAAATACAAATGATAAATCAGTCTCTCGTTGAAAGAAGAAGATAAGTGGAATTGTAAGAGTCGTCCGCACAGGTGTACGGTAAGAAAGAGAGGGTGAGTTGGGACTTACTGCTGCAACGGCCTTTGACGAGATGTCTTGGAAACGGGAGTTCGCTTTCCGACGAGCGTTGGGAATCTAGGCTGTTACGTCCCCTACCAACGACTGACGAAGTTTATCCCTTTGATGGGGTTTAATATCTTTTTGTTAGGCTCAGATCGGCTCTAAGTTTTATTTTGTTTCTTTAGGTGGGAGAGTGTGTTCTTGGCTTGAAATTCTGGATTATATTTTTCTTTCAGCGTGTGAGGAAAAACGGAAGCTATGTGCGGAGCCTATGCGCAGTTGATGGAATTTTAGTTCAGCCTTGGGTGTACGGAGCGTTCACATCCGGCTAGTGGTGGAATTAGTGTAGCACGAATCAGAAGAAGATTTTGTTTTAGGAAGAATATAGCAATACAGTGTAGTTCTTATTTTTACTTAATACTGTTCAGTTATTGCTCGCCCGTTTGTATATTAATTCCTATGTTTAAAAAAATTCGTATTAATATGCATCTTTATCAAGCTATTATCCTTTCAACAAATCGAATCATATCCTTTTGAATACTATCCCGTCAAGGTGCACGTCTGCTCGCTCAATTAATGGACTTGATGCAAGCGTCTACTAGTCTCGGGTTCACTCCAGTTTTCAATTAAAACTCATATATATCTTGGTCGTCTAATTCTATTCCTATCGAATTCACTTGACTACATTTTATCTTCACAAGTGTCAGTTTGGACAAAACTGGAGTATTGCTGCCATATCTGGGCTAGGGCAGTCCATTCCTAAATTTAAAAGCTGTAAAGTGTCTAAATCTTTTACGAGGTCTTCTTGGGGATGACGTATTTTTCCACTCTGAAACCTCTTTCTAACTGACGCAATGTGTCGCCAACCTGTCGCCATACACAGAGTAGAACCAATACTCATTTCCACCGTACCCCAATTGTAAGGAGTACGTTCAGCATTTCCCCTAAATCAACTGCTTTGTTGATTCTTTCCAAACTATTATAAACTTAATTTATTCCAGAGTCAGTCGTTATCTGTTCTCCATAGTCACATAATTATCACTTCATCATTTTACTCTTCCTTTTATATACCCATCTGATTGAAGCCTTATATTGTGCGAACATTATAAAAATATACGTATATATTTTTTTGGTATATACAGTTATATATAAATGTTCGTGTTTCTTTAAAAATGTTCAAGTTAAAAATAATAAGCATTGTTTCAGTATATTTTAATTCATATGTGCGTAAAATTACGTCTTTATGCGTCTTTATCAAATTTATATTGTCGGTGTGAAGTCAGCCTATAAGTTTATTTGATACTATTTATTACCATTATCACATCACAGCTGATCATTGCACTAATTACATTAAAGTTTCATTTCTTTATAAATTCCATTGGAAACTACCGAACGATAAAATAATATCATTTCCAAATGAAAGTAGAAATGGCGTCCGCGTGTACACTTTTTTTTTTATTCCGGTGGAAAATTATTATTATTATTATTATTATTATTATTATTCTACAACTTCTCGTTCTTCTTATTCTTTTTCTAATTCTGATTCTTATTAGTTTTATACTTCTTATTGTTGTTATTATTTTCTACTTCTTCTTAATCCTTTCCTACTTCTACTTCTTTTCTGTCCCTTCTACTCCTTCTTTTTCTACTTTTTCTTCTTTTTATACCTCGTATTTTTTTCTAATACTTCTTATTCCTTTTCTTTTTATTCTTATTCCGATTCTACTTCTTTCCCTTCTTATTTTATTCCGTTTCTACATCTAATTATTCTGTTAT
>CAHIKZ030004887.1:1092500-1122500 GCA_903632075.3 Acanthosepion pharaonis
TAATAATATATATATATATATACAGTCTGGGAAACTCAATATCGAAGTATGACTTCCTTCTGAGTCTACGTGCTCGCAACTGTGACTCCTACAAAGCGGTTACCTCACACTCTCACTTCCGGGTATTCACCGGCAGCACTCACTAGGCGAGTTCACTTGTATAAAAAGGGGTGGACCCCTTAACACTTCCCTATGTAGCTTATCGACATATCCAGGACGATCAGTGAGTGTTGCAGCAGAGGTCATGGATGAGAAGCCATAAAAATACAACTTTATTTAAATTAATGTGAATATTATCGGTTGATTTTTTTTTTGCATTGCGTATATATTGTATCTTTCATTATAGCGAGCGCTTTATTTTATTTTAACGTTTCAACGAATATTTATCTTATGTTAATAAATCCCATTTCGTTTCTTTTTTTGTGACTTGACGGACGATATCTATAATAACTTAGCACGAATTACCTTTTACCTCAGACGGATAACGGGCAATTCCGTTTGATTGTGAAGAATAACGGAAGAAAAGTAGATCAGAAATGATGTCTCTGTTTAGTCAACAAAATAAAGTATTCATAATAATGAAAAAGAAAGACAGAAAGAAAAGTTAATGAAGACGATAACACCTACTTTTAACGTCTGTTTCATTGAAAGAGAAAACCTTGTCAACTTTGTCTCTTTCCATTTGAGCGTTCTTTCTTTTTCTATATAATGACCAGCATCCATATTTTTGATTCCTGTTTTAATGTTTCGTTACAGTTGATAAGATCAAATATTTAACGACGCAATATTATTTTATACTCGAGCAACTCTTACGCTGAATAATCATTAAATTAATAATTTTTATTCATCAGAAAATCCAAATATAAAAGCCGTGAAATCTTTAATATGAGACTTTATCAATTTAATTGTTTCACTATTTGTTCAGCTTGATGAGATTTTTTTTTTTTTGTGGGGGGGATGTTAAAGTTCAGAGTTATATTTCAGTTTTTACATTCTGTTTTGTTTTCATTCGTTGTATTCGCAATACGTGTATATTGGCGTAAGTGTTTATGTCTTTATCAGTTTTTTTATGTTATATGCTTGTTTTCACTAGTGGTGTGGGCATGCCGTGTGCATATCTCATGATATCGATGTGTCTATTTAAGTTTTTAAGTGTTACCTGAGATTAAGTGTGTATTAACAATTTGTAGTTTTCATTTTTAATCATTTCACTCCCAATCCAGGTGATAATGCCACTAAGACGCAAGGGGGAGTAAAAGTGAAAGAGAATCTTACTTATTATAAAACGCAGATTGTGTGTGTGTGTGTGTGTGTGTGTGTGTGTGTGTGTGTGTGTGTGTAACGTTTATATATTGGATCGGATTTCCTACATTTTTCAACCGATTTCAACAAAACTTCACAGGACTACATAAAATTACCTTGTGGTGGTTCTAACAGCGCCAAAAATGGGAAAAATACAATTGTTTTTGCACAAAATCAATTTGAAAACACGATTAAGAAACATCTTGAGAATGAAAGGGTGATAACTCACATCGGGTTGTTTGTGTGTGTGGGTTCCTTTAAATATGGGTTCGCATTTCCTACATTTTTTTTTTTTTTTGGCAGGTAGTTTTTCTTATTCTCTTGCACACTTTTTTCTTTATGTTTAATATTCAGAATGCTTTAAAAATTCCATTTACAAGACAATTGTTTATAACAAAATTCTATTCAATCGGGAGACTCGTAAGGATTGAAAACAATGTTTTTGTTTGAGTTTGGGTTGGACCAATTCGTACAAAAAAAAAAAAAAAAAAAATAATTAAGACATGCGTGTCCGTCAACCTTAAACAATAATCTAACGATCTCTACTGATTGTACGAATCCAAACATCGGATAATTCATTATCTTTAGGGAAAGATAATGAAATCTAAACATACACAAGCACTCCTAACTAAAAATAATAACCGGAAACTACTTTAGTTTAAATACACATGGTTCCAATTTTTTTTACTGTATTCAATAAATAAAAATCATAAATTGTAAAAGATTATTATTACAGAAAGGCTACTAAATGAATAAGATTTGTTAGATCATAATTAATAAACCCAAATAAAGTTAATATTTTTTGTATCAGAAACAACGAGTGGAAAGTATATTCAAATCAGAATTCTAATTATGAATCACCACAAGCAAAATATGCAATTTTTTACTGTATTCAATGAGTAAAAATCATAAATTCTAAAACTAAAAGATTACAGGAAGGCTACCTACATTTTTCAACCGATTTCAACAAAACTTCACTTTTGGGGGGCGGCATGTAGTATTTCTTATTGTCTTGCACACTTTTTTCTTTATTTTTACATTCAGAATGCTTTAAAAATTCCATTTACAAGACAATTGTTTATAATAAAATTCTATTCAATCGGTAGAGACTCATTACGATTGAAAACAATGTTTTTGTTTGAGTTTGGGTTTGACCAATTCGTAAAAAAAGCAAAACAAAAAAAAAAACAAAAACAAATTAAGACATGCGTGTCCGTCAACCTTAAACAATAATCTTTGTCAATTTTATTTTTCAGTCTTTATGATGGTGGATACTTGATCTATCTCTAATGTTACATCCCCGGGCAACGCCGGGCTCTACTGCTAGTATTGAATATAGAGAGGATTGTGCAAAGGGTGAAAGTTGAAAGGCTTTCAAGAAGACAGTTGGTAATTGACGTTGCATTTAAACCTTTGAAGATTGCAATTAACAGGCAAGGAAGCGGAAGGGTGTTCTAAAGGTGGGAAGAGAAAGAGGAAGTAAACTTGGATAAATAAGACGGTTGCGTTTAGCTATTTCAATAGTAAAAGGGTTACTGAGTTTTGGAGATTATTAAAAAAGAAAAACTATACAAAGCTAACAATAAAATAAACAGAATTATCAAGACAAAATAGCGATTAATAGTGCATCTAACTTTTTTAAGATCAAAGTTGACTGGGAAGAAAAAAACCGAAAGAGAGTTCACAAACAAAAAGTGCGATAAAATAAATTGTTAACATAATACTAAAATAATAAATAATACTAAAATAATAAGACCTAAAATAAATAATACTAAAATAAGACCTAAAATAAATAATACTAAAATAAGACCTAAAATAAATAATACTAAAATAATAAGACCTTTAATTCATAAAGTCTAGCTGCAATAGAGGAAAGTTCCTCGGAACACATTCCTTGATAATGTTTATAGAAAATACATTGGGAAGCTGAGATGCCAGGTCAGGACAAATAACATTGCAGACTCCACTTTGGATTTTATCAAGAATCTCTATATAGCAAGAGCACCAGACTGGTATTCAAAGCAAGAATCTCTATATTCAAGAGCACGAGGCAGTATTCAAAGCAAGAGCGAGTGGTAAACATATAAATATGTAAGATATATTATGGCAACAAATATTGTCTAACATGACATATTAAACCAAATTTGTTAGTAGCAGTTCTAGCAATTGAATCAATATAATCTTTCCACTTCATGCCTTTGGAAAACATCAATCCGAGAAAGAATTATTTTGTGTAGTGAGGCACAAAGATCCAGATATGTCATGAGTTGCATTCCCTTCTTTCTCTTTCTCTCTATTCGACCAGTGAGTATCAGATGCTCCAGTCCCTTTTTTCTCATTACGTGTCCCAGAAATTTCGGCTGCCTCTCTTTTATGTTAAGTATAAGCTCCCGACTTGTTTGCATCTTCTCCGAAACCTCATCGTTGCTCACGTGCTCGGTCCACGATATCCTTACCATCCTTCTGTACAAGTATATATCCATTGCCTCGAGTCTCTTTTTCATCTTTGCGGAGAGCGTCCAAAATTCGCTGCCGTAAATACTGCACTTAAATTCCCAAAGCCTAGATACCATAGAGAAAATTTTTCCAGAACAATTACTGTGACGTCGTCCCCCGGTCGCAGCGTCGACTGTGTCGTTCGATCCCGTTCGCGGCGCCAATTGTGACGTCACGTGCTCCCCAGGCTATGATATCCTGGTCACGGACAGCACCAGTTGTGACGTCTTTTGTCGCGGCGTCAGCTGTTCGCTCCTCGCTGCTCCAAACGTGACGTTCTAACCCTTTGGTTAGATTGATAACAGCCTCGTCGTTCCCAACCCGCTTCCAACACCTGGTTACCAGGGTAACTGCACTGATCTCCGGTGTGCCTACCCACGTTGTGACTTGATCTTAGACAGACGAGATCAAACAGGGCTTGGGGCCGTAATGCAAGTTGAGTCTAACGGGGGTGATAACACACAATTATGTATAAAAAAAAAGAAATAAAATAAAAACTCACAAGGTCCAACGTATCAAGAAAAAGGTAACAAACTTTTATGTCTATTTGCTCGGTACATAGGACTATGTCTACTTCCCGACCCGTTCTGTGGATTGAGGCACGACGCTTTTACTAGGCAACTTTAAGGCTTCCAGTTGTCTGCTCTCTAAGAAATTTGTGTTTCGGCGTGTCCTTGGACGAAAGTTGAAAAAAAAAACTTATTTCTGTGGTCTGATTTTAAGTCGCTCTTCAAACTACTTGTTCTTGGTTGAAGAAGAGTCCAGAAGTGTGCGTGAATCTTGGTTAGCTATCTTGACGCGGTTTCAACACTGGGCGCTCATCTCTGCTTGTCGTTCACGGCTCAAACTGCAATCCGCTCGCCGTCCGCGGCTGATCTCTGATTTCTGTCGGTTGGGGTCCCGCTTTTATTGACACCGTCAAAACTGGGGTGGGTCTGTTTGGCGTCGGTGATTCTCTTTTGATAATTCTAAATACGTATCCACCCTTCTTATTTCTGGTTAGGGATTTTCCAATTTCGGTAACTCACTTTCACTCCCACCTCCTTATTGTGTCTCTGAGGGCGTATACCCACTTCCCCGCTTCTTCGTATCGGTCCCTCACACTTACACCTCTGACAAGGGCGTCGACCGATTCTCCTCGTGCGTCACGTGACCGCTCGGCCAATGAGGTCCTGGTCGGGTATCTTTCCTCCTCCTTCGTGCGCCACGTGATCTTATTTAGCCCATGACGTCCTGGTCGGGTATCTTTCTCCTCCTTCGTGTGTCATGTGATCCCATCTAGCCAATGACGTCTTTAGTCGGGCGTGGACAATCCGTGGCTTTGTTCTGGGGAAGAAACACTTTGCTTAAAAAATAAAAATTTAAATCGCCCTTATCATAAGCGACTGCGATGACACCTTCGGCTTTTTAACACGTGGTATTTGTCAAGCAGTTTATCGCTAATTGGATACGACCTAAGAAAGGGATTTCTCAGACCTGTTGGCGTTTCCGTGAAGGAATAAAAATATTTCACTCTTTTTTTCCGGCCAAAGGCCCGATAATAAAAATTTTCATTATCTCAAAAAAACATTTTCAGCGAACATCATCTTGTGTGGCTTTTTCCAATTCTGGAAATTGTCTGTGTTTTCGTATTAATGGTTTGTCTTCATATCCTTAGATACACTTCCCACCTGTTACCTATCATATTGTTCATTGTCGCTAAACTTCGTTTCTTAAACCATTTGATAACAAACTTTCATTTTTCGTGGACACGGAAGTAGGTCAGGTGCTTGACCTGGATATCTTCCGACATCTGTTATGTCTCAGTCGAGCGTGTGTGTGCTCGCTTATGTCCTGTTTTCGTATTATTTATTTATTTTTTCTTTTTCTTCTGTCTTCTCTTTCTTTCTCCCAGATCGCTTGAATGTAAAGAAAGAATTATTCCTAACCCCGAAATATTTTTCAGCCCTAAATAATTATCAAATGGTTGACAAACCATAAAAAACAAATCATATATTTATGAATATTTCTTTTCAGCTTGCTAACTATGCATGGTGCCACATTACCATGAAAGTATTTATAGAAAAGTCAGAGGGAATCTATGTTATGACAGTGGGAAAGTGACTGAAGTTGAGATGCCAGGTCAAGACCAATAGCATAGCAGATTCTTTGGATTTTATCAGAAATCACTAGCTATATAGCAAGAGCACCAGGTTGGATATAGCAGCAGTATTCAAAGCAAGAACGAGTGGTAAACTTATAAATATGTAAGATATATTATGGCATCAAATATAGTCTAACGTGGCACATTGAACCGACTTTCTTAGCATTTCTAGCAGTTGAATCAATATAAACTTTCCACTTCATCCCCGTGGAAATATTAGTCTTGGAAGGGAAAATGGGTTATTCTCTTGGAAGTTAGCATTAGCCATGCTGATGAAAGGTAAAAAAAGGGTTTTCTTAAACGATTAAAAGATTGCAGTTTTGTTTTGGGGACGTTAAAATAAACGAAACATTACTTGCTTCAGTTAATAGAATGTAGATCATTTTCGTGATCAGCAGCCAATTTGACCCTTATCGAACCGCTCACACTTACTATTAGGATTAAATACTTGTTTCATCTACATAGATACCAAGTTGAGAAGTGATTTTCATAAAATGAAGACATGATTTTTTGCAGTTTTTTTATTTTTATATGTTGGTTTTTCTAGTCCAAGGCACAACCGATTTGAAATAGACAATTGTCCTTCTCCTTGATTGATCTTGTGGTAGTTGGTGGCTGGGTAGAAGATACTGTATCAATGTTTTCAAGGCTTTTTTTATACGAAGGCGAAAGCAAGGGCTAGGACTTGATCTCTATAAGCCAATTCTATTTCCGGCGATGATAGGCGATACGATTATATATATATATTTTTTTTCTCAATATTACGAAAACGAGACAAGAAATGAAATTTAACATGATTTTTATGGAGATTAAAATTAGATAGAAATTTCTTTATCCACTAATGCAAAATATTACTTTGATAAATTTTACAAATGAATATTTATTGAAAACTATGTCGTTATCTCTCGTACACACACACACACGCGCGCACACTTTTTACATTTTAAAACATTTGAAGAAAATTAAAAGAAACAAATTAACTTAACGTGAAATGGCTGCGAATACTGGATAAAATCTCCTCACAAACGAAGAAATATTTTTGAAACAACAGAAATATGGTTCTAAAGAAGCGTGGTGAGAACTGTAACGAACAGAAAATGTGAGTAATGTCGAAGTTTTCCTGGAAATGGGCACAATAAAAAAAAAACTTAACATCAGGAACAATGAACAGTTTGTCTTGGAGGAGATCGAAAGTACTTGGGTAGGAAAAAACAAAGGCGCATTCCTTGACGAATTTCATCTAAACATCAAGAAACTGACTGGAGAACGGGAAAGAGCATAAAAATGAATAGACATAATATGCCTATATTATTCAATGAAACCTAAAGCGGAAAGAGGCTTCGAAAATTTGACACTCCCAGGGACTGGCGAGCTTGAGTAAATGGAGGTGGAACAAGGGTGACGAGAAAACATAAAAAAAGACATTTACTATGAACTACAAAATCGAGGACATTGTGGCGAGCCATGATCGCCAACATTCTGAAGGAAGACGGCCTATAGAAAAAGATATCGCGCAGGGACACTTTCCGAGTGTACAATGAATCGTAAGGGAAAAGGAAAAGGAAGGGAGAGAGATTTGGATCTGCGAAAATAATGGAAAAATAACACGCATTCTTCGTTTCGCAGAAAAATAATCAAAAAGAAAATGCAAGAAATTGGGTAAATTTCAGCAAAGATTGTCTACTTGTGTGGTCTAAACAGAGTAACACACACAAAAACATATATAAATGAGAGAAATATATATAAGAATGAGAGAGACTGAAAAATTTATAGATATATATATATATAAATATAGGTAGATTGAAAAGTAACTTCCATTTTATGTATGATAGATGCTATCGTCATGTAAAAGTTATGGTTAGAGTCCACCATATATACATAAAGAGTTACTTTTCAATCACTGCGTATATACGAATATACATGTCTATGTACCTGTGATTTTTTCGGGCACATACACACACACACACACACACACACACACACACACACACACACACACATGCGCGCGCACACACACACACACATATATATATATATATATATATATATATATATATATATATATATATATATATATCGCGGATTACTGACTTGGAAGCCTTAGGAAATTGATTAAGAAAAATACCAAAATTTTCTCTCAAATAGTTTTTATTTTCCCAAGTATTTTCAGTGGTTTAAATTGTCAGAGAGTTTTTATATGGGTTTCTTTAAATTCAAAGCATTACAACTGTTCGTATTTATTACTTATGCAGTGTTTTAGATTTCAAGGTTCATATGTCTTTTTTGTCCAGTATAAGGTATCTAACTTTTTTTTATTTTTGCTCATACAAATGTATATTTTTGATACATATAAATTTTTTGAACAAAATTTGTTTTTATATGTTTATTTAAACAAAACTGTTGAATATATATATATATATATATATATATATATATATATATATATATATATATATCCAAGGCTATAGAACCCAGTCTATCCTGCTATTTAACCATAGCTGGAGGGGGGAAGAAGAGGATTAATCTCTTCGAAAGGGTATTATTAGCACGTAATTGAATATATTCGATTACAATTCGAACTCGGCTCTCCGATTCCTCAATCCAAGCCGCTAACCTATTATATATATATATATATATATATATATATATATATATATATATATATATATATATATATATATATATATCTCAGTACATAATTTTGTTAAAGTTTTGTCTACTTATTTATTTTAATTACAGACAAGTTTCCTAAGATCGTTATTGAAGAAAGAAAGAAAACTGCCACGTTTTAATCCGAGTACTTTCGAAAATTTGATATTCCCAGGATTGCGAGTTTGATTAAACGGATGGTGGAACAAGATTTAGGAGAACATTTGAAAATATATTTGACGGTGGAATAATTGATAGCGGCTCTGATTGAGGAATCGGAGAGACGAGTTCGAATTCCTGTCGAATCAATGACATTCCATTACGTGCTAATACTTTGGGAAAGTTATGCATCTTCTTCTTTTCCCATCGACCTAGCTATGGGTAAATAACAGGACAGATCGTGTTCCATAGGCTTAGATGGCAACTTGTCTACCGCAGAAAGAAATGGCAAACTACTGCGGGAAAAAAAATCTGCATCGTCAGTCATGTATCACGCATGGCACATAACTGACTGACTGATTATAAGCTGCAATATACAGAACATTGTTGGGAACAATGACGCTAGAATCCCGAGGGAAGACGGCCTCTCAAAGAAGATATTATCGCGTAGGGATGCCGTCATAAGGGTCTTGTTCTGTCTAAGACAAAAATAAATTGTTGTGTTCATTAATTTTTTAGGACAAAATTGTTGTGTTCATCTGTAAATTATATTTTTTACGTGTGAACTGAAAAAGTCTATGCTATATGTACTGTACAATTTTAAATTTTATCATGTAGACACACGTACAAGCTTCAAGGGAGGTAGCTAAGTTATTGTAATGTCTAAATATTAAAAAGAATACTTAAAACTCTGATTTAAAAGCTAAACAATCTACTGCAAATATTTTAAAATATACGTGCAGTATTCATATTTAATTTTTATTGAGGGTTAGGTTCAATAATGGTTTACATATTTTAATGCAGATAGCTTCAAGCATTTTTAGTTTATATTTATCTTTTCATGAAAATTATAGATGTATTTTCGGCAAGAATTTTTCTAAATTGAGAATGTGGACAGGCATGCTGTGGTACATGTTGAGAGACATTAGATGCATCATTCAAACTCAAACTCAAACTTCCAGACTTTGTATAAACTTTCCTAGATGTTTAAGATATTGCTCTGTACCAATCTATCATTTTAATATTTTAAATTAAAATGAACCACTTGGATTATCCTTTCCAATTACGGATCTGATATTATTGACTATATATATATATATATAATTATTTATTTAAAAATATGATTCCATTGCTACATGAGATTCATACTAAAGAACTTCGGATTATTTACCTAACAAGTTCTTTCCTATTTTCTATATATTTTCACACACACACACACACACACACACACACACACACACACACACACACACACATATATATATATATATATATATATATATATATATATATATATATGAATACAAGCTTTAAAGTGTTGTGTTTTTTCTTTTAAATTAAATTATTCTTCGTTCTGACTTAACATTGAGCTCTCCAGATTTCATAATCCTTGGAATTATCCATACGGATTAGCAAGATTTTCGTTACTCATATATATATATATATATATATATATATATATATATATATATATATATATGATAGACTCTCCCGTCTAAAAAAAAAAAAAAATAATTTTGACAAATTCCATCATACATAAAATAGGGAGTTATTTTTCAATTATCCTGTTTACGTGCAGACCTGTGATTATTTTTGTGCAGGTGCATATATATATATATATATATATATATATATATATATATCATATTATATTATATTATATAAGCATACAACCGAAGGGATGCAGGACTGCCACAAGCGCCCAAGGGGGTTACAGGGCGTGAAATAAGAGAAAAGCGGGGTGTTTGTGAAATGGATGAAGAGAAGAGGGGGATCAAGATCAAGGCGTCAGAAAAATGTCGGTTGATATTATGTTTAAATTTGTGAAATTATAGCAATCAGGGAAGCACGTAAGAGGAAATGAGTTCCACTGTCGGGACTTGCGAAAGAATAAGCTTTTGGAGTAGAAGAGTCGATTACATTTAATGGTTTCGACAGTAAAATGGTGACACCGAGGTGTCGACCTATTAGCTTGCTTTAAATTCCTGCTGTTGGGGCACTAATAAAAATAGCTCGTCAGTGCAGTTGCCATGAAAATATTTGTAGAAAAGACAGAGGGAAGCTACATCACGTTTGTGGGTAAGTGACTTGAGTCAAGCTGCCAGGTTAGCACTTACCACATTTTATATCCGTCTTTAGATTTTGTAGAGAACCTCGAAATGAAAGCGGAGGCACCAGACCATATATGGCAACAGTACTCAATTCAAGGACGAATGGTAGATTTGTAGAGTTGGAGGGTGGAGCCAGACAAGGAAAACCTTCTGGCGCCACACAGAGAACCAACATTCCTTGCGGTAGATGTTGCTGTTGATTCAATGTAGCTGTTCCACCTCAGGTCAGTGGAAGACGTGAGACCATGAAGTCGTAGAGAGAGGCGCTCGTAAAGTTGAACACCAGCTATGATGATAGAAGGCAATGAGGTTTCTTTATGGTGGGTAAATCAGAGCAGTTTCGTTTTGGATGCATTAAAACTCACAAACCATTTCTTGCCCCAGTCAAACACAAATTGGAAGTAATTTTCAAGAGTAACGGCTAGGTTAACTTTGTTAGCAAAGCTGGATTTATTACTGGGACGCAAGTAAGTTGTATCGTCGTCTGCATAGATGCCTACTTGAGAAATGATGCTATTACGAAGAACGTTGATGAGGAGCAGAAAGAGTGTAGGAAAAAAAAAGGATTTAACATTGGGAAACACCAGCCTTCTTATGAAAGGAACTGGAGGAGAACATGTTTAGAATGATCTTTGTTTCACTGTTTGAAAGGAATCATTTGATTAAATCAAATAATTGTTCTGTAATACCGAATCCCTGATGCCTAAGTAGAAGTCTGGCACGTCAAACCCTATCAAGTGCCTTAGAGATATCTATAATATTATATTATCGCTGTTATTATCAAGACCTTGGTATACAAATCCAGTTATGGTTGTAAGCACGTCAGCAGTAGAGTGGGCAAAGCGGATACCTTACTGTTTGTCAGAGAATAGATCATGGGATGTAAGGTGCTTAAATTTATTAAAACCTGGTAGACTTTGCTAAGAATGGCAGGTGACTGATAGGACGGTAGTTAGATATGCAAGAAGGATATCCAGAGTTCTTAAAAATAGCAACAACAAATGAGGACTTCAAACTAGTTGGAAAACAAGATTCAGCGAGGCAATAGTTATATAGTTTGGAGAGAACTGGAGCCAGCTCAGGAACACACTTCTTAAGAACTACGGCTAGTATCCCATCACCGTCACTTGCTCTATGAAAGTGAAATTTAGAGATGATCCAATACCATCGACGGGGTTATGCTCATCTCACTCAATAGAGCCTTAGTTCTATGGGGAAAATCAGGTGCAGGTACACCGGACGAATCGAATTTTGAGTTGGATGAGAATTTCCGAGCAAATCATTCGGCCTTATCAGCTGGGGAAGTTAGGGCTTCAAATTCATTGAATAGAGGAGGGATTGTGGTCTTTCTGTTGTTCAGCACACTCAAACTTAAGAGATGCAATACGTTGTTTCATTCTATCAGTAAATAGTAACTTTGCTTCATGGAGGACACGCGTGCACTCATTAAGAGCAGTCAGAGAGACGTGTGTTGCAATCAGACATGTCCCTCGGGTACAGACGGAAGAAATGATGGCTCTGGGCAAAATCAGCTGAGCAAGCAGATCAGAAATGCAGAGATGAGCGCGATTAAATGTTGTATTTTCTGGCTGGAATGCAACCCTCGACGCCGGCTTTTACACAGGATGAGATCACAGACGCACATTTTGAATGCGATGATTAAAAACCACATTCCAAGTGATGCCGCGAAAGAAATCATGGAACGAGTTCCAGTCTGCGCATATTCTATTGATAGGAGGTTTTTGGATGAAGTGGGAGTGGAAGGAGATGTTAATAGATACTATGGTGTTATCAGAGTTGTCAAGAGAGTACAGCTGCGTACTATGAAAAAATCAGGAATAGGGGTAAAGCAGAGATTGGGAAGGGAAGCTTTAATGTCAGGGTAGCTGGGTAAACGTGTACAAAAGTCAACCACTTGCATGAGGAATTGAATGATTGAAAAGCTATTTGGATGCCAGTAATGTCGGGTTACGGTGAGTTTAAGCCACATGGTATGGTGGCGTTAAAACACCAAACATGAATATGTGTGCAAATGTATGTAGAGAGATGACCTTGTGTATATTATCGTAAATGCTATCGAGTACACCACACTTTTGAGTGAAAGGGAAACGATAGAGATAGCTTACTGAATGAAATAGCATTAGACGAAGAAAAATATATGAATGATCTGGAGATTCCAAGGAGAGTTCCCTAGGTGGCGGTAGATGATCGCAGGATATGCATGTCGATTTTAGAGCGCTTTCTAAGGAGAGTTTGGTAGCCGCGAATCGAGAAATCGGAGGGTGGGATTGACGAGTTAACGTTAGTCTCTCAGAGAGATAATATATCAGCAGACTTTTCGAATAGGAACGATTCCAGACTGCAAAAATTGGAACGAATATCACGGATGTTGCAGAAGGGTTTAGGTGTTTAAGTGTTAAAGTGTTTAGGTGATATTTTTAGTTTAGGTTTATATTTTTGAACATATATATATACATACACACAAACACATATGTATATGTGTGTGTGTATGTATATATATATATATATATATATATATATATATATATATATATATATATATATATATATATATATATATATACAGAAAGAGCGAAAGAGAAAGAGAATAAGATAGAGAGAGTAAGAGAGAGACGTATATAAATATTTCCCTAAAGAATTTATATATTTTATTCGTACATATTTTTTCTTACATGAAGCAATATGCATATTTGACGCCGGAAAATACGGTATATATATATATATATATATATATATATATATATATATATATATATATATATATATATATATACACATTAGAATTAAACATATATTTATTGTTTGCGTATTTTTGACGTTGGGGCACTGTCTCATTTCTAGCAGTACTCATTATGCGTCTATCATATATATATATATATATATATATATATATATATATATATATATATATATATATATATATGTGTGTGTGTGTGTGTGTGTGTGTGTGTGTGTGTACTGCATTTGACGCCGGAAATGCGCAGTATTTCTCTGAAATATGTCTCGAAAATTTACATAACTTTACAGGAATTCATTTCTCCGTCTGGCATAGATAACCTTCCTCTGCGGTTAACATGGGTCTACGAAAACACTAACCCTCGTACAGAAAAATATCGATACTTATTTTCAGTAAACACTGCCTCTGGCAAATGCGTATATATATATATATATATATATATATATATATATATATTTATATATATATATATATATAGGGGTTGGACAATATAATTGGAACACTTGTTAAATTCAAAGAAAATTTATTTAATATAGAGTTTGTCATCCTTTAGCCTCACAGACTGCTTTAATACGTCTAGGAATGAAACCATGCAGCTTCCTGACTTCATCCAGAGGAATTTTCAGTCATTCTTCCATTAAAACCTTCTCCGGCTCTTTACCACACGATGGTGGAGGATAGCGGCTCCTAAATTGTTGCTCCAAAATGCACCACAAATATACAATAATATTGATATCTTCATATTGGGGAGGCCACTCCATGTGTTTCATGCTCTTCATACCAATTCTTAACCACTCGAGCGGTATGTATTTGATCATTATCGTCTTGGATGATACAGTCACTATAAGGGAATAAAGTCATTGGATAAACATGATCTCCAAAAATATTCAGGTAATGTTTGCTGTTGATTCTACCATGCAGTGCAACTATTGGACTGAGACTTTTCTACGATTTGTGCAATTAATATAAGTTATATATATATATATATATATATATATATATATATATATATATATATATATATATATATATATATATATATGATAGTAAAGGCAGATTGTCCATGTCTGTTTTTTACAATATGTAGATATAAGGGACCAATGAAGAAATTCGAGAGATAAAATGACTAATAGATATTATTCTATATTAGTAAGACAAAGCACAGCAAAAAAAAATGTTAAAAATCGGAATTTTACACACGCTGTATTCTTTCCTAAGGAGATGGAAAGAAATTAAAAAAAAATTTTTTTTTTTCCTCGTGTAGACATCTATTAATTTGTGGCTTGTTGCTTGATACGATTAGCGTTGTAAAGCGTTTGAAGAAGGCTTTTTTTTTGTGGAGACTGTTTACACTGAGTATGTCTAAATTTCAATTCAAACCGGAAATGTTTGAATTCATTTTAGAATTTATTTTAATTAGGAAATTCAACGTTCTTGTTGGTATTTAAATGAAGGCGCTAAACGAACGCATTTAAAGTTATCAATGAAATGGACAAGCTGGTCGAAATGTGGAGCTCTCGTGAAATCGATGGTGTTTTCCTTGATAGTTTTCCTTATGCTTATTAAAGCGAAGACGAATTTCCGTATCAGTTTCACCGAAATAATTTCCTGTTTTGCACATTTGTTAGAATTATATATATCTATCTACCTATATATCTATATATCTATCTATCTATCTATCTATCTATATATATATATATATATATATATATATTAGATAATTTTAAAAGGGAAAGTAATTTGTAGATGTGAAACGTGTTTATTGCGGATGTTGCCATCATTAATCTATTAACTGGATAGATGATCGCTTAAATACGCGTGACATTTACATTTCATTTCATGACTTGGTAAATTATTTTCCCGAAAGCATAATTTAATGAATAATAATAATAATAATAATAATAATAATAATAAACTAATGATATTGATAATATCATTAACCCTAACACCGATATTATTTTGGGGAAATGTGATCTAATTATGTTATTTATTTCCTTTTAATGTTTTGGTATTTAAAATTTCAGTTGTTTCTCCTTTTTCTTTTTTCTTCTTGTTTACAAACAGATATCTAAATTCCATTATCTGATTTGAATAAATAAGGTGCAGGCGATGTTCGAACTCGTGTCAATTCCCCTTGCATTAGCACGCATGCGTACTTCGCGAATTCACAAAAGAGAAAATGGCGGACTTGATTCGTTCGACGCCATTATAGGTCGGCATCGTTGTCTCGATGAGAAACATGTTTCTCTATTCAAACAGTAACCATTGTTTACGCGATCAACTATTGTCGCTCCAAGAAAAAGAAAGAAAAACATTAAGGAGAATTTTGAATTCCCCCCCACCTTCTGTTTCTTGTTTTGCTCATCTTCAGCTGACTTTCCTATACGTTTGCCGTTATTTCGTATCAAACTCGAAGAAGCTTACATCAACAATAGACCGAAGCGGCAACATGTGATTATGTATCTATTTGTTTATTTTATGCCTTAGTTCCGCCTACACTATTACTTTTTTCTGAACTTTCATCTTGTTGTTCGATTGAATTTAATTTCGTTCTAGTTTTCCTCTTCGGTTTTTCCTTTGCCGATAAAGCTATTTCTTCGTTTAGTTTGTTTTATTCAAGCAAAATACGCGGCAAATGTAAACAACGTTTATCTTTTCTTTCGTTCAACTTTACAAGGAGATTCAGCAAGAGGAGTTTACAATCGGATTTATAATGGCAATAATAATAATAATAATAATAATAATAATAATAATAATAATAATCTAACAAGCTGACGTAGACAAAGCCTGTACCCAGCAGTGGCTACGTTGTGCAGGGTTGAAAGCTGAAACTGAACGTCTGCTGCACAGGACCAATGATTGTTAACTAGGAATTAACAAGCACATATGCTAAAAAATTGTGTTAGCCCAAAATGCAGACTCTGTGATTCAGAAACAGTTGATCATCTTGTATCAGGTTGCAGGGTATTGGCACCCACTGAATATAAAACCCGGCAGGACAGAGTGGGCCAATATATGCACTGGAAAATATGCACCTTATACGGGAAGGAAACTGGTATGAACACCACCCAGACCCGGTTACGGAGATAGGACCTGTTTCAATTTTATGGGATTACACAATACACACTGACAGAACAATCAAAGCCAACCGCCGAGTCTTTGTTATTAGAGACCACAAAAGAAAAAAAAGTGCCTCCTTATTGATATGGCAGTCCCTGCAGACTGCAATGTATCATTGAAGATATTCAAAAAGCTATCAAAATACAAGGAACTTGAAATAGAAATCTCAAAAATGTGGCTTATGGGAACATCAACAATCCCTGTTGCAGTTGGAGCCCTAGAACTGATTGGAAAAGATTCCAGTAGACTAATTAAAGGGACTCCTGGAAGTCCATGCCTCAAGGAGATACAAACAAATGTTTTGACAAGTACAGCCCACACTTTACGAAGGGCTTTATCTATGTATTTTTTTCCAGTCGAAAGTGTCATCATGCCATTTCTAACCTTAGGTTCCTGGGCAGGACCCGGAAAGAAATGTGTAAACGCCAGAAATCAAAGGAAATAAAGCAAAAATAATAATAAATAAACAACTATAGATAGTTTAGATTTAACAATTTTAAATTATAATAAATAACGGAAAATTAGAATAATTAAATCAGCACAAAATAATAATTTATTTAATGATTGACGACATTGTTTATCGGCTGAAGACAGTTTCTGTTGAGGTATATACCTATAATATCGTCCATGGTTCCTGCTATCATTTGTTTGAATGTAAGCGTGCTACTAGTTTGACATCTAGGCTCCACCATTTTAGTGTTGAATTGCTACACTTCTACACTTACAGCTTCTTTCCTTACACTTCCCGCCATTGAAACTCTCTTCCGTTTAGTTACTTTCCTGAAAGCTACAACCTTCAAAACCTTAAATGCAACGTCAAACGCCATTTTCTATCATTTTAAAGACCGTTTATCATTTGTCGTTCCCTCAACACTCGCTATTCTTAGTCTACTTTTTTACTTTCTCTCTTGGTGACCTCCTGCGTACTGGTGACATTGTCGCCTTGCTTGGGGTGAAATTATTCAAAAAAATCATTGAGCTCAAATAAATCAGGATAAATAAATCAGTGTATTCATCTCCCTTATTATAGGATCACTTTAAGTTTCAATAAATCCGGTGAGAAGACACAATATTGTCTTTTACACTTTTCTCTTTTTGTATACCTAATCAATTTATTTTCTGTCCGTAAGCAGACAGTTTTCCCAGTAGTTCTGGTTTTTTCTCACGTCCTTGTCAAAATAGGCGAGGCTTCTCTAGCAGTTCAAATAGTTCAGTGAGCGTTACTTTGATGCAGTCAGTCCCTGAGTATGTCAGTGTCCTTTAAATCAGTAGAAGACATGTTCCGCTATTCCAATGCACCTTCTGAATTCGGTGCCACATTTTACGTCCTCTCTTAAAATGGTTCACATATATTTAACTTTTTCTACTAGCTTGGTTCTATTATCTCCAGTTCGTAGTTCACCTCTTGGCATCTTCCTCTTGCTGACAGCCATACATTTTTTTTATTTACAATTGATAGTTAATTCTTTCTTCTTGCTTTCTTTTAATACATGATGTAGTGATTCCTGTGGTTTCCTTTCTGTGTCTGCTACCAATTGTCTCATCTGCATATCTTAGGTTGTTAAGATTGTGACCGGTAATAATGAATACAAGTTGGTCATTTAATTTTCTCCCGATCGCCTTGCTTTAAGGATTAAATAAGTCTGATAAACGCCCCCATCTTGTATAGTCCCTTTATATTTTTGAAATCGGAACAAATATAATTTTTGATACATGCATTTTGATCATTGTCCTATAAGGTCGATATTTTCTTCAAATAAAGAACCCAGTAACAAAGAATACAAAAGAAAGAAAGACGATATTGTTGACATATTGTAAGAAAAAAATTGGAAATAAAACGATCTTTATCGAGACCTGTTACAATTTTAGAGCTGAACGTTTAAAAAAAAATCATTTCATTGTTTTATCCGTCTGCAGATGGTTTGGTCTTAATTTATAAGTTATAAGTTTTTCTTCTAGTTTTAACAAATATCCCAAACTTACCTTAACAGTTTTGGCAGTTCTTCGTGTCGTACCTAATCGGACGCTTTTGTATGGTATATAAAACATAGTTATACATATTTCTGCATTTGTATTGCTTTTTGCATTTCCTTTTCAATTTAAGGAGACTAGTCAACACTTAATCTGTGAAATACAAACATTACTTCTGACGTGAAAGTTCAAAAGGCAATAATCTCTCAAAAGTAGCATTTATTTATTATAGGATTAGAGAAGTGAGACTACATAAAATTTAGATGTGAGAAGATTTTAGCGATTTACGCTGATACTGTGATGTAATTTCATGAACCAGACTCTAAATATTGTCTCCCATCATGTTTTTCTTATACCATTTTTGATAACCAGAACGTTCTGTAAAAATTCGGGAAAGTTCTAGAAACTTCTCTAACTTTCGTGAAATTCTCCTGCAGCTACCCAGCAAGGAATCTGTCTAGAATGTAATGGAAAATAGGTTAATTTCAAAACATCGATGTCCAGGTCATAAAGGTAAAGTTTATAGAGAATAAAAGCCACTCTTTTAGTTTCCTCGACAGAAGTAATTAGGAAATAAATGTTATTAACAAAAGACAAAAAAATGTCAAAATTTTGTTACACAAAATGATTTTTTTTTTAAAAATCTGTATTATTTATAATATTAATAAAATTATTGTTAGATTCTTCTAATTACTCATTTAATGCCTGATGTCAAATTTAGTGGACAGTGGGCATTAATGTTTTAACCTCTTGATGTACAAAAAATTTTTAGAGTGTAATTATTTCCTTAATTTCACTGTTTTTTCTATCAATTAATCTACGCTATGTCCTGTTTTGCGCTGTTTTTTTCTGTTTCAGCATTGATGTAGTTAATTTGCATGCATTTGTTCTAATGAGTAAATCTGTTTCGCTCTTTAACTGTCCTCTGCGCAAATATGTCTATGATTACTATTAGTAATGTTTCCCCAGTTGTTGTTTGGCGTGATATAACGGAAGAAATGTGAAAGAGAAGCTGGAATGCTAGCTCATGTATTCATTACTGTTCAAATATTTTTGTTTCTTGAGACTCGGAAAACTTCATCTCTACATATGCACCAACGAACGCTTAGTACGATTGCGTCAATGTTGTCATGGGAACCCAATCAGATTAAAGAAATATGCTCAGAGAATCTTCGCAACAACTACAAAAATGTAATCGAATAAATATTTTTTCGAAAGCAAATTCAAATATCAGAATTTATTATTAAACAAAAATGAGTCTTTGAAATGATTTAAAAAATATCGTTGCGTTGTTTTATCTATTTTTAAAAAATATATATTTTTTTACTATTTTTGAAGCTATTCACCGTCTTTCGAATTCTGGATCATTAGATTCTCGACGTCTTTGCTGATTATGTCTGTGATACACATAGCTTATGGGAATGCTTTGTGGCATAAAAAGATAATTACGATTAGTTGGTTGAGAATGCGTTTGATGCTGGAAAGTAAGAGGCAAATAATTAAATAACCAAGAGAGAATTCCAATTTAAAATAATGGCAATGTATATATATATATATATATATATATATATATATATATATATATATATATAATATATATTATTATTTTTATCTTTGGCGATATTTCACTTTTGGAACAGCTTCATTTCTATCGTACTCTTCTTCAATATATATATATATATATATATATATATATATATATATATATATATATATATATATATATATATATATATATATATATATGCTTATATATATATATGCTTATATATATAAGCTTATATATATATATATATGCTTATATATATATTACAATAAACGTGCAATCAATTTACAAATTCATGAATTATTCACACAAAAAACAAATGCAAAGGTTAATGATTTAATTGGCGAGAAATCCATCGTCGCAAACAATTCAAATAATATACAAAAACCTCCGAATCCGTTATGAATGAAATGATCCTTGTTTCTATAAATTTCTGCCGTATTAGTTCTTATTTTTACTACAAGCTTTCGTCTGTTCCTACAGACATCTTCAGGTATGGAATAGATGTTGTCCTTGTTTTTTCTCTTAGTAATAAGAGGACAACGAAAATGTGATTGAAACATAACTCACTATTTTATGTATGAGCGGCCAGCCAGGAATCCTGACTTAATATCCTAGTGATTTTTCTTTGTGCTTGGTTAATGGCAAAAGTCTTCTATACCATATCAAGACTTTGGAAGAACACGAAGAGCGAATACAAGAAGTCATGTCTTTCATAGCACAAACGTTTCGAGGAAAATCGATTGACTCAATTCCTGCACGGATCGTTAAGCTGGTAGGGTATTCTGTTGCACATATCAAATTTTAAATGAAATCAAATGCTAAAGGCTTTCATCTAATATCCATGTCTTGTAAAAATTATAGTTAATAAATAAATTTTAAGAATTTTAAATGTGGAGTTATATTTTTATATGTATATATACGCATTTTTAAGGCAGGCATATTTTCTTTTTTAAAACCACTGAATGGTCATGTCGATAGACACATTTAGACTGTTTAAATCCAGGGTTTTCTACTTAACCTAAATATAACGGTTAAAATAATAAGTCAGTTTCTTCTTGTTAGGTGCCTTAATTTTTTCCTATCCAAAAACTTTTGATCTCCTCGAAGATCATCCTCAGGAGTGAATTAAAAAGAAAAACTTATTGTAACTATTATAAAATATGCATTTCGTTGTGATGATGATTTTTATGTAATTGGATAGGAAAATCTACGACACCTTACTTGATGAATTCCATCTTAGCATAAAAAAATGATTGGACAACTGGAAAGAATCATTATAAAAAGTAAACAGACTACATGTCTATATTATTCAATGAAAAAATGTTTGAATGAAGATATTCTGGCTAAATAGACATATTTTAAATTACATGATCCAGAAACTCATTACGACACCAACACTTTACAATTTAAGCGTAACCTTGTAAAAATGTAAATCATAATTGTGAATGACAACTTAAAAACTCTCAATAAAAAAAAAAATAACACTGGATATCCACAAAAAACTTAAACTCTTAACCCTAGAACACTAACCATCAATTAAAGTTACACCACTACTAACCATGGGTATATCATACCCGATTTTGAAAATATCAAAAATTGTTAAAAATAAATCTTTATTTGAAATATTTTACATGCAAGCACTTCAAACTTTGTACTTTCAGTTAACAGTGTCTTACATGAGAAACAATATATTACTAGATTTATATAAAAAAAATAAAAAATATAAAAAATAAAAGTTTACTAAATCAGTGAAATTAAGTAGCTATTTTTGCCATCATTGTCATAAATTTTACTTAAATAAGATTTAAATATAAAAAAAATATTGTTACCTAATAATATACATATTTATATTTGATGTGAAAATAATTCTACATACTGTAAGGAATTCTAATACATTTAATTGTTCTTAAATGAAATATAGTATATTAAAAATTAAAAATTAAAAGTGAAAATATTTCAAATCGTAGTTAAATAAAGCGTATTCTAACCTAACCGCCCCTCCTCCAAAAAAATCTTTAAATATACAAATAGAAAAAAATGCCGTAAGAATTTTTGCCGTTAACAATAACATTTTAAAAAAATTCAGACGACATGCATTTAACGGATATTAGATGTCATTGAAAAATACATCCCTACCCCCTACCGAAACGTAACTAATAACAGATACATGAAAATACAGACATAATGAACACGCAAACACCCCTTTGTCTAGTGGAAGTAGACTTATCAGTAACCTTGGAAACGTGAATTATGATTTTAGCTGTGTCTTTAAAACCCACTAATTTTAAAAGTTACTCCAAAATTCGCTTGAGGATGAAATGGAACTAATGTCTTTCATTTAACTGCAAAATTAAATTCTGAGCTTTTAGCTTCCATTTTTGAAACATGGTTAGAACTGTGTAGCGAAAAAAAACATATTTTAAATCAATTAATTTATAATATTAATGCTCTGTAAATTTACATTGAGCACTATTTTGTAAAAATAAAAATATCTATAAGAACACAGGATTATATATCTTACTGTTCTTTCTTTATATATATATATATATATATATATATATATATATATATATATATAATAAATCTTAATGAGCCAGGTACTACCTACCTAAGTTTCATCGGCGGATCATCAGAGTGAACTTTGCTCTACTTAGCGTATTGAGCACTCTTCGTTTTAACTTATTACTCGGTGTTTTTGTATTGTTTTTTTTTTTTTTTTTTTTTTTTTTGTACCAGAGATTTAATTTACGGGTCGATTTCTTTAGCCATGTTTGTTTGCAGGTTTTTGGTTCTTTCATTTTTTTCGAAACGTTTTCCTTGGATGACAATTTGTTTGAATATATATATATATATATATATATATATATATATATTAATGAAAAACAGGCCACTTTAAGGTACCATTATAATAATTTATTTCATCAGAGCCCTTTTAAAGGACGCCGGATCATCAGATAGCACTTACAATAAATAGTTTGTAATTTAACCGAGAGTGTAAAAGGAGTAGTTAAAGAGACATGTTAGAGTTTAGGGAGGGTTTAATTTCATATCTCTCTCAATCATACTTAGTATTGGGGGAGGAGGTGTGACCAGACCTTGACCTGTTTAGACGGTTAACTTAACGGATGAGATATATTGAAATGGGAGAGGAGAAGAGAGAAAAGAAAAAGGAGAAAGAAAGAAGAGGGAGAGGGAAGTAAGGAGAAAGAGGCTGTAACTGGGTTTTAGCAATTTATGTAAAGAATAGATGTTAATGCTTGATAGTAATTTAGTTGTCTAAAAAAACCCGAAGAAATTAATTTGATGCTTGCTAGCAATTTAAATTTTTAACATTTTACAAATAGTTTAGGGATTTAATATAAGTTAAATACTGTATTTATTAACACATTTATAGAGAACATATTAAAAAAAAAAAATTAAACTATAACAGTTTATTTACCCGACCAATAGTACTTTTTAATATTGTAAAAGGCAGTTACGGTAATATCTTCATCAGTTTGAATCTAATTTATGAATGTAATTTGTAATTATTTTTAGATGGTAATCTTTAGAGAGAGAAGGAGGGAGAGAGTGTGAGATTTGGGAAGCGGCTAGAACTTGATGTATGACCTTATTGAAGAAGTTCTTCTCAAGAGAGTACGCTTTTAGTGAATCCTTGTACCAACTTCAGAATAAACATATATAAGTGTATATTGTCATATTGCTTCCCAAGAAACGAACTTACCGAATTATTAGCGGATATATTTTTTAACTATTTCAATGAGACAGGAGAAAAGATGGCTTCGTCAGAAATATTAAGAGAATGACAGATAATTTATAACGAGATATTTCATTTTATTTCATATTTAATTTAAACCATGCATCTTTAAGTAAACGACTCGAGGCTCTAATCACCTGATTTGGTGAAACATCTCACACTGCAAAGCCTTCTTTCAGACAGCCAATATGACGTTCGCTTCTCTACATCAACTGCTTATATATTAAAGGTTATTCCAGAAAATGTATATCAAGCTTTAGATAAGACTTGTGACGCTCGGGTTGTTGCTACGGACATCTCAAAAGCGTATGTCATACTGGCCTTCTCTACAAGTTGAAGAAGGCCGGAGCGTACAACGGCCGAAACGTTGTGATAAATATGGCAACAAACATGAGACCAATAGTCCGAATAATGTAAATAGTGTATATAATACCTCATCTCAGAAATATAGACAAATATTAAAAAAATCTTCTTTTGTAAGTCAAGATGGAAGTTATTATAGGTGTAACGTCTGTCGTCTGCACCTATCTGACAAGAGCTCAGTTAATGCTCACTTGAACACACACAGAACTCTACTTAATTCAATCCTTCTGGCACTAAGAGAAAATACAATAATAATGGCCTCATCCACATGTGAAATAGTTTAAAAATAATTGATGCCCTAATAATAAGCATAAAAAAAACTAACATTCAATAAAATTAACTATGAACAGGGACAAAACGTTCTGACTGTGTTTGGAAAATAAAACATTCCTGTAACTTTAGTTGCATACAAAAAGAAATCAAATTCAGTTAAAAAATCGTCTTTGATATTGGCTAAAAGATTAACCGAAAGCTCTCTGATATGGATAATTTTTGGACACTTTGTGTCCAGAAACGAAAACACAGTAAATTGGCCACAACGATCGTCCTTCAAATTTCTTCCTTTAGGGTCATCTCAAAAGTAAGGTCTATGCCAACAATCTAACAACAACTGAACAGTTGAAGGATTAGTTAATAAGGTTTTTTGGTGAGATCGAGAAGCAACTACGCAGTGACATCATCAAAAATTTTGACAATCGAGTGGAGGTGTGCCGTTGAAATCTTGGCGGACATTTGGGCGATATAGTTTTTCACACATAATTGCCATGAAACCAATGACATTATCTAATAGAGAAATAAATAAATTTTCCCGAATAACACTCATTTATTTTCTGCTGACTTTGACCCATCTTAATAAAACACCCTTTACATATATATATGCATGTGTGTATTTTCGATGAACCTTCCAACACACGTATCCTTCAAGGATTAGTAATATGCATTTATAAACCAACCATTACTGCTTCTTCACATTGAAGTCACATGAGTCTGAAGTTAATGTCGTGTTGAATCATTTTTCTACAATATCTTTGAATGACAATCTGTGTAGTCATTTTTACATTCTGTAAGCAATAGGAAACTTTTATCACGATCACGTGTCTTGTAAACTATTAGGATTGTAGAGGCATCACAGGTACTGCAGCAGCAGTAGCAGTGTTGTTCCCTGGGCAAAATAGCCTGACGGATCATGACTCTATCCATGCAGGTTTGAATTCAGTGTTTTCCTTCTCGTAGACCGCTTGTCACTGAAGGCTATAGAACCCCTTCCGTTCTGCTATCCGCGGGAGAAGTGTTGTGTCTTGCGTAAGATAGCCTGACCGAGCCCAACTCTCCCCAGGTTGGTTAAAATACCGACTATCCTTCTCGTAGACTGGTTACCACCGAAGGCTATAGAACTCAGTCTGTCATGCTATCCGCGGGAGAAGTGGTGTGTCTTGCGTAAGATAGCCTTACGGAGTCTAATTCTCCATAAGTTGGTTAGAATTCAGAGTTTTCCTTCTCGGAGACTGGTTGTTATCTAAGTCTATAGAACCCATTCTGTCCTGCTATCCGCAAGAGAAGTGGTGTGTCTTGCGTAAGATAGCCTGACGGAGTCTAATTCTGCATAACTTGGTGGAATTAAAAGTTTTCTTTCTTGTAGACCGCTTGCCCTTGAAGGGTATAGAACCCAGTCTGTTGTGCTAGTTACCCATAGATGGTGGGGAGGAGAGATGAATTTATGCCGTTTCCAATTGTATTAGTACGTAAGTGAATGTAATGAATTCGACTCGAACTCGGTTCTCCAATTCCTCAATCTGAGGCGAAATCTATTAATCCGGCGAAGTCTAAACTTTCCACGCAGATATGAATACCCCTGAAATTAAAGTAAAAGTCAATGAAAGTCTTACCCCTCAGAAATTTATCATGAATATTTTATCCAATTAAAATTCATCTTTCATATTGCATCGGGATTCGTCAACCAAACCGTGTAAGATGCAGGTAAAATGAACGGCTCCCTGTATCGTTCTAGTAACTACCTGACTCTTCATGTTATCTTCTACCTTTAAAAGAGCCAAATCAGGTCGAAAATGGAATACTGTGGTCATATTTGGGCGGGATCAGCTGAGTCCTCATTTTCTAGTCTTGATATAGTTCAACAGCGTCACCGAGTGCTGTTCAGTGACAAATTATTTTCCGCCCTCCAACCTCTCTCACACAGGCCCGATGTGGCGAGCCTCTCTCTGTTTTATCGCTTCAACCATGGGAAGTGCTCGAACGAATTACATTTCTTGGTTCCGACAGTTCTAAGCTTCAGGGATAGAACCCGTTATGACACTTACAGTGTAGCACACCACACATATCCCCTCCATAATCCACGGATTCTATGAGAAATTAGAGAAATTCTACTCAAACAGCTTTTTTACGCAAATCGCTGCCCTGTTGAACAGACTCTCAAGATGATGTTTCCCTGATCACTACAGTCTTAACCTGTTCAAATCTAGAGTTAACGTCACTTTCCCCTCCTATTCATATGAACTACCCTTTATCCTCACATTCCATCTCGAGTGGCCGCTGAACATTGTTTGGTTTGTTTTACAGTGTATCAAACTTAAAGGGTATCAAACTTTAGGGTCCTCTACATCACACAGTCTTGGGATTCCAACAGGTGCTACCACACCTGCTCAGGGTGGATCTGGGAACAGCAGCATGTAAGAGGTTCTACCATAGCCTCAAATCCTCCTGATTAGAGGCCTTGTTGTTGGACGTAGTTTATCTTCTTACCCAGGAAGCGGATGTAGCTTATCGTCATACACAGGACGAACACCGAACATTTTAGAGAGTGAATCATACTATAAAAAAATAAAAAAATAGACTTCATCTAATTAGCTTATTATTCAAAAGTGAATCTGTTTGGGCTATCATCTTCTTGTAATTTTGCAAAAGCAGCTCCAATAAAATCTGATAGTTTTCTGTTCAAACTGTATAGCATACATTTCTAAACTCTGACGCAGCCATATTTTCGTATTCTTAGATTTAATCCTGTTTTCGTATCCTTAGATTTAATCCTGTTTTCATATCCTTAGATTTAATCATATTTTCGTATCGTTAGATTTTCGCTGCATTCAATCTGGTTCTACTAATGTGTCGTTTTGCAGCACATTTCCGAAAAACTATCTTAAATAATTTCTGTTAATATATTTCAACATATATAGACGTTTACACACAAAATACGATGAAAAATTGACTACTGCACAACAGTCATATACAATCAAGATAAATCATTTACAACTCGTTGGAAATTAAGTTTTCGCACTTACTTAATAAAAACGTCTACAACAAGAATTTAATCACTATTTATGTACTTTATCCGGAATAAATTTCTACTTTTGATGACACAACATTTATCTTACTTTCGTTTCGGCAGAAAGAAAAATTATTTATATAAAGACTGGTACGTTTTTGATTGTCTTACACACGTATTTAAAGCATTAAACAACACATTCAAAATCAACTTTAGTAACAGTTTATAGTACTGTAAACCAAGAATATAATCGTTGTAGAAGTGCATGAGATTAAATGCCCTATGTAACAAGCACTCAAGAAGATACTTCCCTGATCACTACAATCTTAACCTGTTCAGTTCTAGAGTCAAACGTTATGTTTCCCTCCTATCCATATAAAATACACCTTAACGTAACCTTCTACCATGAGGTGTTTCTGGGCCACAGGGTAAAACAAAAAAATCTGCGTAAGTGAATGTAATGAAATCGAGCGGAACTTAAACTTTCCCTCTCATCCCTCATTTCGAGAAAGCCCGTGAAAATTTGTCACTTAGCTGTTTGATGTTGCCTTCAGCATCCCTTATATATATATATATATATATATATATATATATATATATATATATGTGTGTGTGTGTGTGTGTGTGTGTGTGTGTGTGTATGTATGTGTGTATATTTGGTTGGATATATGTGAGTTTGTGACCCTGGGTTTCACGCTTTAGCGATCGTCAGACAAACTGATTAATGTTTTAAAAATTTGAGTTTATGTAGATTGCGTATATTGGTGTTATTGTGGAAGTGGTGGGGGAAATTTCGTCGTATATATATATATATATATATATATATATATATATATATATATAAATTTCGTCGTATATATATATATATATATATGTGTGTGTATATATATATATATATATATATATATATATATATATATATATATATATATGTGTGTGTGTATATATATATATATATATATATATATATATATATAAAGAAAAACAGACCGCTTTAATGGAACCTTTTTTTTTTAATTATTAACTCTGGACTTCCATTGATCTCTCAGGATTTCATCCTCCTGGAACTACCTATACGGATTACCAAGTTTTACATAACTTATATATATATATATATATATATATATATATATATATATATATATATATATATATATATATATATATTATGTATAACGAAATAACCAATTTTTTTGTATCCCACACGGGGGAAAATAAGGAAAATGGGACAATCTAATACAATTTATTTAGAGAAGCTTCACTGCTTTCACAGTTCTGCGATTTTCAAATGTTAAATTGAGGTAGAGAGAGGAGAGGCTTCGCCATAACATATATAACGTGTGTAACAGCAAAATTGTTCTAGCTATCTTGACACCATAGAAAAGAAAATTTGGATCAAGAGGTCACAACATGAAGAGAGACCATCATTTCCACTGAGAGCTAAAAAGATCAATTGGGACAGATATAACTCAATCCGTAAACGCTTAGCAAATCAGAGAGTAGTTGCAGATATGACAGTCCAAAAAGACTTGAAAATGAAATCGTATGTGAAATCTGGGAGGCAAATTGTTACTTCAGGACAGGAAGTTAAAAGGTTAGAATAACTTGCATAAGTTGGAAAATGATCATGGAATAATCTATCTATCTATCTATCTATCTATCTATCTATATATATATATATATATATATATATATATATATTGACTTTATTTCAATCCTCTATAAGATTTTGATCTTTAGCTATGATTAATTATTGATGAACATGTCATTTTCGTTTATGATCGATTTCATCATGATACGTCTGTTATCTTTGAGAGCAATTATATATTATATTGCTCAAAGTAGAGTCCAGTAGTGTTATAAAAACCACGCAGAATTGCAGTAAGATATCTTTAATCATTTCTAAGATACAACGGTTCAAATCTTAATCAGACAATTTTGCTGTTACACGATTTGGACAATTTTTCAGTTACCCCGTTCGTATATATTTGGGTTTATGTAGATTGCGTGTATTGGTGTTATTGTGGAAGTGGTATATATATATATATATATATATATATATATATATATATAGTTATATATTGTTATATATATATATATAGTTATATATATATATATATAGTTATATAGTCATATATATATATATATATATATATATATATATATATATTATGAATAAAAATGACAATAGGAAAACTGGTAATTGCTGACGCGTTTCGTCCAATGTGGACTTTATCAAGCAGAATACGAAAATAAAGTCCACATTGGACGAAACGTCAGCAATTACTAGTTTTCCTATTTATTTTTATTCATAATATTATCTTCTCTACCGATTAAATCGG
>CAHIKZ030004887.1:1127500-1130000 GCA_903632075.3 Acanthosepion pharaonis
TCTCCGATTCAACAGTCCGAACCGCTGTCCTTTACTCCAAACTGTCTCTTGAACAAAAAGTAACGTTCAAAAACCAGCTACAGATGCGTTTATACGTCGATCTTGATTCTTTTTAGGCCCTTCTGAGCTTCAAAGGAGTCCAGTTGTCAACACCTACGTCTGGTAAATGTGACAGTCACCGCTCGGGTACTTGAAGGTGCCTAAATTTCTTAGTCACTATATTAAAAAACAAATAAAACATTCGTCTGAAAATGAAACGTTTTTCTCAAAATAATTGGCTGGAAAAGTGTTAATTTAATGATAAATCTCTATGTTACTACATTTAATAGAAGATATTTTCGATTGGTAAACTAAGCAGTGGTTATTGGGATCTATACTAAGTTAAAAGTATATAGCTTTTTCACTGTCTCAGCTCACAACATATCCCACAGTTCCAACTCCGGTCCTTAATCTTTCTCCCTGCCCCTCGGGTAGCTTGTTCTAATGGATTCGCTAACCATCAGCTCTACCTGGTGCCTGTTTACAGTCGTAGTGTTACATTTCTTTTTTTTTTCTTCATTTTCTTTTATTTCTTTAAGTAAAATGGAGGTAAGGGGCACTTACCTGCACTCTCAACGGGCCTTCTAGCTCTCATGTGCATGAGAAAGCATGTCATGGTTACTTACGTCTCTGGCCCAAGAAAGAGTTCTGTTGCCATGATAAAGGATACTGTTATAGCAGAATATCCGGACGATTCAATCCAGATTACTTATCCACGCAATTGTTGTGGGTATGTCTGTTTCACTGCTTACCAATATATGCACACATGAATCGATTAAACTGAAAATGAACAAAAAAACTGAAAACCCAAAAACACACAAAAAAGAAAAAAAAGTAGACCCAAGTTATGTTATCTTGTACAAAAATATGAGGGGTCTACGTTCCAACTTTGTAAGCGCGTGTGTGTGTATTGATATAAGAAAGAACTCTTAGATCGGGGATCCGAAGTTTTTTAGTATTTGGTAAACAGTGCTTGATACAGAAGTAATTCCTAGATTATAGTTCTTTTTTAAAAATATAATTCCATTGCTTCAGAGAAATTACTACGTTTCGAAAATGGTTAGCAGGATTCAAGTTTAATTTCAATATTAAACCTTAACTATTGGGTGGCAGTTTCATCCTCAAGCGACGGTTGGAATAACTAAGCAACGAAATGTTTTACTCATTTATTGTTCTAAAATAGGGGTGTGATCTAGGGTTTGTTTGTCATTATCAAGGGGTCTCTGCTTTGATGGAAGTTGGGGTCTTTGTTATATGTCAAGGACAATGTTTTGGATTTGTGTAAAATGGAAAAAAATAAATACAACAAAAACTTTTAAAATGTGGGATGACCCATGCCCTTTATGCCTACATGAAAAACTACACATTATTAAGTTACTAAAAAACAAAAATTTCTCAAATCAAAGAAATGAGATCGCAGTTTTTTGTAGACACCACCAAATATTCGCCTCAAATAATTAGCATTTTATAAATAAACAAAAAAAAAATTCAATATCATATAAAAGTTACAAAATACCATATCAAATCTATTAAGAAATTCAATAAAAACAATAGGACTAAAAATACAAGCCAATCATAACTTAACGCCACTTTCAGGAATCATCAACAAAAAAACAAAGAAAAAAAAGTAAATATACTCCAAAAAGGAAAGGAACTAGAACAGCAATCAGTCTTAGCAGGGAGCGTGATAAGATTAGCCATTGCAGATAGACAAAAGAAAAACAACACAACGTTACACAACTCCACAAACTTGACATATGAAAAACACCCCTACTTTCATCAAAGCAGAAACCTCCTGATAATGAAAAAGAATGCCTAGATCACACCTCCTTTTCAAAACTATAAAGAAGTTTAAATATTCTAAACATAGCTTGCTTCAATAATATTGAAATTAAACTTGAATATTGCTGACTAGTTTCGAAACAGTAATTTCTGTGTCGCGATGGGATCATATTTTAAAATAAAATATATATATATATATATATATATATATATATATATATATATATATATATATATATATATATACCTGATTTTTCAATATATAAAGTGAAATATTTTGCACGAAGGCGCCATTTATTTTACTTAACGCGAATGAAATATAATTTTATTTTACTAGACAGTTGATAAGCGTGAATATCATTCAAAATCAAATAACACGAAAGAAGCCAGCTTTTTTTTGTACTCTTTATCTTTTATTCCTTCTTCTTTGCGCTGAAACCTTGCGGAAGTGCCACTTTATTCATTAGTTGATCGCCTGCGACACTCCAAGAAAAAAAAAGTAAATAAAACCAATCACGGTTTCTTTTCAACGTCCGAATAAATATGCAGACAACTTGTGTCACGAATGTTCGCCATCTTTTAACATGCGCAGATGGTACGTGACGTCACGCACATGAGACACTTTCGTAAGATCCGGGTTAAAAATTAGTCGTCAAACACCTTAGGCACTTTATTTATC
>CAHIKZ030004887.1:1135000-1242500 GCA_903632075.3 Acanthosepion pharaonis
AAACGGTTTTTATTTAAAGGCCGCCTACCTTCAGGATCTCTGCGGTCATGCTCCTTCACCTTTTCTTTATATTATTCGTAAATTGTCTTCATTTGCTCGAAAATATGATGGGTGTTTTCTAGTTGACTTCACGGTTTTGAATTGAGTGTTTTCGTTCTTTTAAATGTGCGGCAAAATGAAAGAAAGAAAAGAAACGACTATATCAGTTTACTTTGATATTCATGCCCAGCATACTGTAGGGGAAGAGATCAATTTATGACCTTTCCAAGGAAATATTGGCAAAAGTGACCCAAGCGCTCTAAACTAGAATTGGAAATCATCTCATCAATTCCACTTTCCGCTGCAATAACTGCCACTATTATTAATTGAAACAATTTAACCAATTAGTGTCTTTCAATCTCTTTCCAAACGTTCAAAACAGAAGAGTCCATTATTTATGAGGCATTGGCAGGGCTTAAAGTTCCTGCGGACCAACAAAACGAGCTCTAAGTACAATTAAAACACAATATATATATATATATATATATATATATATATATATATATATATATATATATATATAACTTTAACGTTTAAATGCCAGTATTTTGTTTTTTCCCCATCTTCGAATTTTCTTGGCAAATGTTCGTTCTTCAGAAAGTTCTGTTATTTTAAATGATATTTCCAGTTTTTAATTTGTTCCGCGTCATTTTCGATCCGATGCTTTTATTCCTTTAATTTAGAATTCTTTGACACGCATACATTCATGAGTTTTTACTTTTGTTTACGTCTTCAGATGTAGATTTTTTTTCTCTAGTTCTAATTTTCTTTCTTCAGAATTAAATTAAACCTTTTATAGTGATTTTCCAAGAGTAGCTTAGATGTGACACAAGGCCTGAACTAGGGAGCAACCAGTGAGCATCCTGCGCACTACTACTAATTGTTCTAGCGAGACAAGCTTGTTAACCATTACACCGCCTCGAGGTGCCCTAAATTTTATAGTTTATATACAAGTTGCCATATTGTGTTATGTTATATCATTAATTTCTTAATTTGTATTATTAATAAAATTCTAATATTTCATATTTTTAAGCATTTCACCCCAAGCAAGGCGGGAAGCCACTAGGACGCAAGGGGTTACAGAAAATTTAGAGCAAGATCAGATAGGAGTGATAGAAGAAAGGATGAGGGTAGTGGATAGATCAAGGCAACTGGAAATGTCGATTGACATTACACTTGAATAGCAGGAGATTATAGCTCACAGGGAAACAGGAATAGGGAAGGGAGTTCCACAGGCGAGAGGTGCAAGACATGAAGCTATTAGAGTAGAAGAGACGGCTACATTTAGGAGTTTCGACAGTGAAGGGGTGAGAGTGGGATGCCAGCCTCGTAAGGCGCTGGAACTCATGACGTCTGGGAATCGGCGAATGCAGTTCCTCGGAGCAATTTCCATGAAAGTATTTGTAGAACAGACAGAGGGAGGCGACGGCGCGTCTGTGAGAAAAATGACTCTAGACGAGACGCCAAGGCAGGGCCAACTACAGTGCATATCCGCCTCTGGAGCCTATCAAGAACCCCGAGGCAAACAGAAGGGCACCAGACCATATATGGCAGCAATACTCATGCAAGGGCGAATTGTTGATTTGTAGATCTGGAGGATCGACTCCGGGGAAAAAAAAACTTCCTGGCGCGGCTCAGGGAGCCAACTTTCCTTGCAGTGGACGAGGCAACTGACTCGATGTATTTATTCCATCTCAGGTCAGCAGTCAACGTGAGACCAAGAAGCCGCAGAGAGTTGCTCTCGAAGTTGAGCGTCAGACATTCTAATGAGAGAAGGAAGGATCTCTGTGGTGATTAATAGAGAGCAGTTTTGTCTTCGAAGCGTTGAAGTTGACCAGCCAATTCATGCCCCGGTTCACAATCGATTGGAGGTCCTTTTCGAAACGCACGGCCAGGTGAGTTTTGTCAGCGAGACTAGATTTGTTTTTTGAGGCAGGAATAAATTGTGGTTTCATCCGCGTAGATGCCAACTTGGGAAGTTATGGCGTCAGGAAGGTCATTTATGTAGATAAGGAATACAGTGGGGCCTAGGATGGAGCCTTGAGGAACACTTGCGTTCGTGGGATAGGAACTGGAGGAGAATCCGTTGAGAACGACCTTCAATTCACGGTTTGACAGGAATTATTGTATTAGGTTATATAATCGACCCGTTATGCCATAACCCTGGAGTTTGCGAAGAACGCCGGCATGCCAAACCCTATCAGATGCTTTGGAGATGTCTAGTGCCACGGCTCGGGCTTCCCCATTATTTTGAAGAGCTCGGTAGACTGTTTCAGTGATGGCCGTAAGCACATCGGCTGAAGATCGGGCAAAGCGGAAACCATATTGTTTGTCTGAGAGCAGATTATGGGATGTGAGTTGGTTAACCACCCCGGTATTGATTAGGGCTTCGAAGATTTTGCCGAAGAGGGGAAGGAGACTGATAGGACGGTCGTTGGAATGGTCAGAAATGTCGCCGGAGATTTATTATCTTATATTATTACTAAATTAATGAAATATTTGTTATCATATCGCCATCGACCTATATATATATATATATATATATATATATATATAAAACTTGGAGACGAACTACTTGTATGTCGACCGAAAGATGTTTTTTAAATATCTGCTATTATTGACGGTTGTGTAAGATCTCGGAACGTGTAAAGACGCAACGCCAAGTTTTTCAAAATTTTAAGTGAGAATTTTATTTAAATATTTCTTGTGATGTGTTAAATCCACGTATTCTATTTTTACAAGTGTATTCAGTTTTTTCCAAGTTTTTGATTTTATAAGGAAAAAAACACATGCCTGGTGATGAATAGAGGACTATTCGTAAGTACTAGCATTTTAACATCAAATAAACTGAAAACTACAGACATCAAGTTTATCAACGAGGATCACTTCGCACCATGGATTAACAGTATTTTAATGCATATATTAGGTTTCTAGCGTTGGATGTCTCCAATAATCGCATTAATACTTCCTGATTGATTCTATGCGTGATTATTTCTTTGTATATATATATATATATATATATATATATATATATATATATATATATATATTTATACACGTTTCATTAAATAATATAGACAAGTGTTGTCTATTTATGTCTTATATGCGCGTGTTCATCGTTGCTTAGTGATCCACTATGTAAACTAAACAATGACAGACTATCATCACTGTCGTGTCCGTATATTGTTTGATATGTTTGTAATTACATCTTTGATAATGGCTTTGAGTAAGCCGAAAGCTTAGATTATATTTAAAAAAAAATAATGGATAAATATTGTGAATTTCTTTTTTTCGGTTAATGATAATGTTATCAACCTTATCAGAAGATACGAAAAATTTTACATAAAATAAATAGACAACACTTGTCTATATTATTTAATGAAACGTGTATAAATGAAAATATGCTGCCTAAATACACACAATATATATATATATATATATATATATATATATATATATGAAGAAATTTTATTTAATCCGCCATTTGTATTACTTCAACTGTTATTTTAATGAATATTGGTTTTTGCTATAGATACCTTTTTTTTTTTAAACAGTGTGTGTTATGTGTATCAGCCTGCGCACTCTAGAAAATATAATAAATAAAATGTGATATCCGTCAGTGTTCGAACCTGCATTTCCCTTTGTAGGAGAAACCGACTCTAGCGACAAAGCGCCTCCCAACAAGCTTCTATTATAAATCTGAACAAGGGAGTGTGGATTTAATATACTTGAAAACATCTTCGGAATATGTTAATGATAAAACGATGGAAGAACACAAATGCAACAATCAATTGATTTAATAATATTACCATCAAACAAAACTGTTCTTTCACACAACACGATATAAAAGACCTTTTGCCGATCTATTAAAAAGAATACGTAAGCTTAACTAATGTCAAAAGATCAATTGACATATGTTATGTGATACAGCTAAACAGTCCGGATGAAAGGGAATTCGTCGGCTGCTGCTAATTAACGGTTAAAGATCTTGGCTATGATTTGAGCAATCTGGTATCCGGAAATGTTAATATCTCATTTATAATGCGTTAAAAATTTGATTTTTCCGTTGCGTGCGTTGATATGCATTTAAATAGGGTTGTATTGAATTTTTTTGTGAATTTATTTTCTCTCAAAGGAAATTTTGTAATTTCTTTTAGGTTTTGATATCAAATCTGCGGGGTTTCGATACCGACTAAAAGCAATCGCATGTCTCAACACACTGATGAGCTGTGATACAGCCTGTCCGCATATATATACATATATATATATATATATATATATATATATATATATATATATATATAGCGCCCATAATATAAGGAACGGAAACAACAAAGACATAAAATGTCTATTACTTAAAAAGTAATACATGATTAGCAATGAAATTTTTACCGAATAAAGTTTAGGGTGTAATGCATAAATATACAAAGTTACAAACATTTACATAATAGTTATTTTTTAAATAAAGATTAAATGGAACAAAGGAAATAAGCTACTGAACAAAAGTTAAGGAACGATCTTGTTAATACTTGATTGTGAACAAAATATCAACAAAAAATAATATTTGGTAAACATCCCCTATTTTCAATGGCTTCTCTGCATCGTCGACCACATGATCTAATTAATTTCTTTCAAAAATCAACAGTAATTCCCTCCCATTCGTCTTTCAATAACTCCCATAGGTGATCCTGGTTTTTCGGGTTCTTTTCTGAGCCCTTTCTCCAATTATCTTCCAAAAATGTTCTTTTGAATTCAGGTCGGGGCTCTGGGCTGGCCACTTCATTAGGGCGATTCCTTCTTCTTCAAATAAAGCCATAACCTTCTGAGCCTTGTAGCAAGGTGCATTGTCCCGCATGAAAATAGGAGATTCATAAAGAATATGGTGTAATCTTGATACCACATGCTGTTGAAGAAGCCTTTTGTAAATCTCAGCATTGATATTGCCATGTACGCGGATGATAGGGTCAACTCCTGCAGATGAAATCATTCCCCACACCATCACACTGCCGTCACCAGACTTAATGGTTTTCTTGGCACATTGAGAAGACAGTCTTTTACCTGTTCTACGGCGTACGTAAGTTTTGCCCTCAGAACCAAATATAGTAAACTTGGACTCGTCACTGAAATGAACTGTATCCCATTGTGCGTCAGTCCAAACAACATGTTCTCTCGCATCCTCCAGGCATGCAATCCTGTATTTTTTTAACCTGCAAGCAACCGTTTTCCTTGAGATCTTATCTGTCTCTTCATTAGATTTACGGGCAGTTGATGTAGCAGTTTCAAAACGGTTTTTGTAGATATTCTAACAATTCTTCGATCTTCACTTTGCGATGTTTTTGGAAGTCTGTCGGTTATTGGTTTTGCATCTAACGTTTTATCGGTTTTATACCTACTAATTACACGATGAACGACACTTTTAGACATATGAACAATATCAGAAATTTCTGAAATTGACTTTTTTTCTTGATAGCGATCATGATTTTTTTCTTCAAAAGAGAGCGTTTTGTGTGTAGAATTTGCCATATTGCTTAAAAATAAATTACTAATGATAAATGAACTTTTACATATTGTTGAAAAGCTCCATCGAGTTTTTAACAATGTAAATTAAAAGTTTATGCAAATTATTAACATCGTTCCTTAACTTTTGTCCAGTAGCTTATTTGCTTTGTTCCATTTAATCTTTATGTAAAAAAAAAACTATTATGTAATTTTTTAATATTTATGCATTACACCCTAATCTTTATTTGGCAAAAATTTCATTGCTAATCATGCATTACATTTGAAGTAATACACATATTTATGTCTTTGTTGTTACCGTTCCTTATATTATGGCCGCTACTCTCTTTCTCTCTCTCTCTCTCTCTATATATATATATATATATATATATATATATGTGTGTATATATATATATATATATATAGATAGATAGATAGATAGATAGAGAGAGAGAGAGAGAGAGAGAGAGAGAGAGAGAGAGATCCGTTATGGCATGCTTAATTTCGAGTAAATTTTTAATTTCACCTTCAAATAAAGTTTTCCATTCATTACGAAGAAATGCAATAAGCGCCTTTTTGCAACTTTTAAGTGAATTAAATTTCTTGACCGCGGCCACGATACCCAGTATAGGACGAAGACAATTTCCTCTTTGTGCTTTTCCACGGTAATTTTCGGGTGGTGTAGAAAGTATTATACAGCTGAGGTCTTCTTTTTAAAATAACTTTTGCCAACCCCTTCAAAAGACAAATGATGCTCCCCTTGGCATTCCGGTAATGGGATTTTCACCCGTTCTGTACATGTACTAGTCGAAGATACAGGTAAAATTCTGTGCATTGCCAAAAATATTTTATGGTGAAGGTTTTCTTTAAAAAAAAACGCCCTGACTCTATTCTTTACAGTTATTGATCCTTTGCCAACCCGCTTTAAAACCTGAATCTGAAGAAGTGCCGGTTCCTGACAGTCTGCTCATCTACATGCGTTTGAAGATCAATTGTTCTCAGAGATAACCGTATTCCCTGGCCGTGTACTAGGCGCCTGAGGATATCATACTTGGCGAATCAGTTGCTTAATCAATCCTACGCCTCATGGTTGGTTTCGACTCTTGTCTGTCAATAGAGTAAAATGTTTATGATAAAGTGTGTTAGTGTAACCATTTATTGCTTATCCTTAGCAATCTTTCAATTCAGATGTGAGCATATTCATAGATCTTGAATGACGAAACCATTCCTGGTCGATTATGGTCAGGTCTTGTGCAGTATGCCGAAGTTCAGTGACTTGGAAAACATTGCATCGGCATCTTTAATATAATTTGAATATAATTAATTAGTGGGGGGACATAGCTGTGTAGTGGACATTGAAAATCAGAGAGCCGAGTTCGAATTGTAGTCGAATTCGTTATATTCACTTACGTGCAAATATCATTGATAAAAGCAAGAATCCATCTCTTCTTTCATCCCGCAGTTATGGATAAATAGCTGCACAGATTGGGTCTTATAGCCGTGCTTGAGAAGCGATCAAGGAGAAGGATAATTGTGAATTCAAAGCCTCCAACTATGGGTTAAGTAGACTCAGCAATCCAAAATTGCCCATGCGTTGAGAGAACGGTAAAACTCCTGAACGCAATGGTCAAATGGGGATAAGTTCCTCCATAAGGAATGTGTAGGCCCTGGATTGGAAATTAATACCAATATATCTCAAAGCATTTTAAAGTTAGGAGGCAGGGTGGAGTAACTGATAGCGGCTAGCATTGTGGAATCGGAGAGCCGAGTTCGAATTCCAGTCCAGTCTATTACATTCATTAATAATCTTGCGAAAGTTATGAGCTCTCTTCTTCTACCCCTATAACCTTAGGTAGCTGAATTCAAAACCAGTCTGGAGAGGGTTGAGCTCCGTCAGGCTATCTTGCCCAAGAAACAACACTTCTACTGTGGCTGTAGTACAAATGATGTCCCTACGGTTCACGGGGTAATATTAAAAATTAAGTGTAAATTTAAAAAAAAAATTCTTTAACAATCTGTCTAATTTTCTATACGCGGTTTAATTTATTTACATTATTATCTTTATTATTCTTACGAGGTTTCGACATTTTAGCTTCTGGCCATCTTCAAGTATAAAATTTTCATACTCGATAGCCTTCGATAAAGGAAAGGAATGATGTAGTTATATATTTGAGTTTCTGTAACCAATTTTTCAGAATTCAAATGTATACCCTGACAAAGTGAATAATTCTAGTGATGAGGAAAGCTTCTCGGTCTGAAAATGAATCTTTTTAATCGGACAGACTGGAAAGTAGATAAGGAGAATAATTTTTAAGCTACCAATCGCACAGTCTGAAAATGTTCTGTTTTCTTGACTTTTTTTTTATTGTACAGATGTATACCTATTGACACTAAATGAAAAAAAAATGGAATACCCATCAGAATTTATTCTCGGTAGATTTGATCTGAGTAGATGTTACGAAGATAACATTGTGTCGATGGTAGTTCCATAAATGAAACTAAAAGAACATTTAGAAAATAGGTAGCATCAAGAAGAAAACTCTATGAGTTGGTGGAATTAATAGTCGTCACTAAAAGAGGCAGTCTAAATTGTGGGTTACATACTGGAGAGGTCAAAATCAAGCAGAGACAGAAAATAACTCACTTGTTAGCGGAAAACAATCGATAAAAAAATCGTAAGAATAGGTTAAGATAAAACAGAGGATATGAACTCGTAAAAAAAAGCTTTAAAATAAGAATAATAAATATATGACGAAATACTACGTAATATCTAATCTTCCAAGCTGCAGTGAACGTCTGTCAGTCTTCTCTTTTGGCTACGTCATGTTGAAACACTGGTCCCCTTGCGATCCCCTAAATTAAGCAACATCGAGAGTAATTATATGGGTGAACGCTTAAGAATAACATGTGCTGTAAGCTTGCACGTTCGGTTGGTGTAATGGACAATGGCTCGGAATTGTTAATCGGAGATCCGAGTTCCAATTGGAGTTGGGTTCGTTATATTCACTTACGCACAAATACGAAAGGTATGGATCCACCTCTACTCCCTGCTATGGGTTAATTTGTAAGACGTCCCTTACAAAATCATTATTATCTCACAAAATGTATCTTACAATCTAAAAAAAATTCTGGCTTTAAATAATCTGAAAGGGTTGTTAAGTCGTAGATAACGAACCAAAAGAAATTCTTCTTACATCATTAAATAACAGAGATGTGATTCTACCGACATATACTACAATACCATGCAAATAATCTATGAACAAGGAAGGAGGAAAATTATACCTACATTCACAAAATTGAAGCTGTCATTTTTGGGACTCATTAGGAGGACCTTAAAAAATTAACTCTTACAGGAAACGTTGCAAATTAGGGAACAGAATAATCACACGAAGGTTGGTAATGAACGATAATACTTCGGACAAGAACAACACATATAAGATTCGCCAGCGGCGCGTAGAAGAAGTAGTCAGCTGCTAGAAATGAGTTAAGTGAATTCTACAATGAATCTCCAACTGCAGAATATCTAACAACCGCTCCACGCGGTCAGATGTGGCACAAGGCTGAATTTAATATGCGGTATCCGAGCCCGTAGGGTCAGCCAAAAATTGCTGATGTGGCATGGATGCTTAACTATAGATTTAAATTTAAAATTCCTGGTATCTGATGTGCTTAGATATAGTCTACTTAACCTTGTTCAAATTCAAATATATTTTTTAATGATTACACCTTGCTGTAACCTAGAGAAGATTACTGACTAGAATAATCAAACGAAGGTTGGTAATGAACGATAATACTTAGGACAAGAACAACACATATAAGATTTGCCAGCGGCGCGTAGAAGAAGTAGTCAAATGCAAGAAGTGAGTCAAGTGAATTCTACAATGTATCTCCGACTGCAGACCAACATACAGTATTAACTACTATATTTGTGAATAGGGGTATGCCAATTATCGTCCGTAGGTATGCTACAACACACAAAAAAGATAAAAGTTTGTATACTAGTTTTTTTGTGAATCGATGGTAGAACAGTGACACTGATGGGGTTATTTAACAAAGAAAAATCACGAGGTCGTGGAGAGCTATGATCTCTTACCAGCTGACAGTTTTTGACACAAATGCTTTCGGGTCTACCGCTTTATTACATATTTTCAACCTCCAGTTTTCACAATTCACAAGAGAACTGGAACACATAATGTGGAAAGACGGTGTGGAGAATTTAAAACTCATACTGGAAAGAAGAGAAACATGAGATAAATGGATGTTAAAACATAAATAACGATTGATGTCAAAGAGAAGTTCACTTAGAGGGACAAAATATAAGAAGTTGTGGAGAGCCATGATCTCTTACTTCATGATTGATTTTAGCACAAATCCATTCAGATCTACCGCAGATTTATATATTTTCAATCTCGAGTCTTTCTAATGAGGAAAATTAAAACTCAAAAGACATACTGGACGCAAGAGAAACAGAGGGGAAACGGATGGTAAAACAAATAAATAGGAATGTCAAAGAGATGTTTACTTTGAGAGACAAAAGATAAGACGTTGTGGAGAGCCATGTTTATGTACATTCTGAAAGGTCATAAAAGAAGAGCCGTATTTTTGACCTTCACAAGTGATCAGAAGAAAAGTTGTCTTAACTTTGAGTTGACTTTGAAACTTATTTCGCATTCATAAGGCAAAAGTAAACAATACTGACAAAAATAAGATAAAAAAAATGTTAACGGTAGGTAGCCTGACATTGTTCGAACATTGTTAACCGACATAGACTAACAGAGATAGAGAGAGGGTCTGCGAGAGAGTGTTAAACAATGTATTGGAAATGCAACCTGTTTATAGTGACATGAGAACTGTGCCTTTGTCTGGTGACATTCTTGAAATCAGTTTAAGATCTTCTAATCGAATGTTTCTAACGAGAAAATGCTATTAGCGCTGACAAATTCCGTGCGTTGCTAAGAACTGTGTAACTGAAATCAAATTACCAAAATTAATGATTCTTGTCGCAAAAGAACAGGAATTTAAAGAAGACCAAAAAATAAAAAAAATAAAAAAATAAAACAAAATATAACACACATATGTGGGTGCGCACATACACGCATATATAAATGACGTGTTGACGTATATACTTCAACGACTGATCGGAACGTGGTTTAGCCTCGTTCGACACGGAAGAATCATTCAAAATGATTTGAGAGAAATCATTTTACAGATTTGCTAAGATTATATTGGTCTTGCACAAGGTTATAATATATCCCGAAAAGTTTGAGAGGAAACATTATTATAGAGTGTTATGGTCCAATATCCTTGCACCACAGTTATGGTCCAAGGTTGGAACCAAGGAAGAACAACACGAACACAAGAGTAGAATAACAAAGATATATTACAACAGAAATATAGTACAAGAAGTTGAAGGTGTTAGTAATGACTGTCCATCTGGTTTAGAGTGAACTAATATTGTCTCGACTCGTTACACCATTCATTGTATTTAATATCCCACCCACGAGGAATATATATGGCACGAGGCCGAGATTAAAGTGGGATTCTCCGAGCCCGTAGGCTCGGCCAAAAAATATCCCCTTTGAACCCGCCTAGACGGGTTCAGGGCCTGACTACCTCCCCGGACGAAACCCTGCCCTTCGGCAAAGCTTCGTCCGGGTTCCTCTCTGCCAAAGCAGTCATGACCTGGTGCTCGTTACACCATTCATTCACTCTTGAGAGGCGCCGTATTTATAGTGTCAGGAAGAGTCCATTATCGTTATAGGTAAGTTTCTATAACATAAAAGGAATAAAGTGTCGCTGTGGACACTTGAGTTTGAACAGAGAATGCCGGTGAACAAATACAGGCGATCGCATTATTGTATTAAGTAGACCACGTGACGATAGAGGAAACGCATAAGTAGGAAGTCGCGTGGCATCTAATTGATCGCTATTTCTAGCCTCTCTATTACTAACGGATCACCATTTCTATTCTATCCTCTATTAATATACGAACCGCTATTCTCTATTCTATTCACTATACTATTTCTCTGTACAGATCCCTATATGGGTTACTTGTTGATATGTCCCGGAAATGGATATATTTGATCGAAATAGCTAAGTAGTTTTGGCTACTGTAACCAAGTAGTACACGGTAGCAGTAATCGACTGGTTCTCGTCCTAGTCACAAGTAATAGGTGTAGACCAATAGAATAGCCTTTGGCGTAGTCCAATGGTCGTCGTCATAGATTTAAATTCTGTCGTACCCACACGTCCGTCTGTATTTATGACGGACACCAGCCGATCATATTCCAGTGAGATGGAACATGCATATTCCATTATATCACTTGTATTATAGAGTAAATGCTATTAGTGCGAGTGATATTCCAAGGCGTCTGGCACTAGTATTGTTCAACGGCGTACTTTAGTTATATCTGCGATTACAAAGTCTCTACTACAACGAGTATTACAAAAGTGACAACAAGTATTCGTTGGCATTACAAAGCGGCAACGAGTGTTCGTTAGCATCACAAAAAATTATCAATATATGAATTTCTATTCGGATTTAGTTGTTATACTCCATAACGGAATTCCTTGTACTTTTTCTATGAATAATTTCATGGTAATTGTTCTCATGAGATTTTCGTCTATGGAATCTAGACTTTATGAATGTACGCTCAATACTAGATTAGCTGAAAAGTTTCATTATTTTGCAGTTGAAATATCTACGTTTAACCGTAAGTTCTATGCTAACAGTTTCTTCTATAGCACTTCTGGTTTGTGGAAGGCTCTTCTTGCTTCCCAGTTAACTTTGAGCTTCAAAAATGCGGTGTCTGTCTTTATCTTCTTACGTCTTATTTTATTGTTCTCTCACCTTAGTAATGTGTTTTGTGTGTCTTAGTGGCTTTATTGCTATGCTTGGGGGTGAAATGATTAAAAAAATAATTTCAAAGCAATGTGAAACGCAACTGAGACGTAAGGTTTTAGAGCAACGAAAGAAACTGGGAAAATATTATTGTGCAGAAAAAATACCCAATAAAAACAGGATTAAAACGAGTGAAGGTGACGATTGATGTTACTTTTTTTTTTCATAGTTGCTGAAAGATTGATTCATAGTTTAGAAATGCAAGAAATTATCACATCAATCAATTTCACCAGTTAAATGTTAGGACCAAGCTTCTATACATCAGGTTGACGCACTAAATAGGAACTCTCCCCATGAATAGCAGTCTTCTCAATAGGCTTCTCCTAATCGCTGTCCTTTGAGGGATGATTCATCCTGGGTATGACGATAAACTACATCCAGCATCAAAGCCTCTGATCAGGAGATTGGCGGTTTCGAGAAGCGTTTAACTACCTTTTAAATGCTGTTATTTCCAGGTCCATCCTGACCAGGGATGGTAGTACCTGTTAGAGTCCTAGATATGGACAAACAGTGAACCCCTAAAAAAAAACATCAGCAGTATGTTAAAGTATAATGACTAACAAGAAAACTTTATAGTAAAATGACAAAATATAGTTTTTTTTTGTAAAATTAGTAGAAACATATTTTTATAACAGAAATAAGAATATATTTTTGTAGTGAAATTACCAGGAATATATTTTATGATCTACAAACTATATATCTAAAAAAAACATAGTTTTTGTTATGAAACTATAAAATTATGTAAAAATATTTAAATTTCGGCATTAAATAATCCATTGCGATTGATGTTGCGCTAAACAAAATCAACCAAAACATGTATACACACAAAAGCTTTTATCACTTACCATGTATTCATTTGTAAAAGCAGAATAACACATAACGTATTTTATTACTTTAAAATTTCCAAGAAAATTTAATTTGGGCATTAATTTGACTGAAAGGAGTTGATTTGCCGTTAAACAAACAAATCAGTCAACCAGTCAAGGTTATATTTGAACCCCTGAAAACTGTTGCAAGGTAGAGCAGAAAAAAGGACCCAAAGAACAGACTAAATCTACGCTAAGGTTAAGGCATCAATGTGGTTTCACATTTATGTCCAACTAGCAGCATGGCCCGGGTTTGCACGTGCTTGATTCAAAAATCGTACGACTCATACAACAATCGCTATCACTTGACTTAAAATATTTTTGCCTTTCCTTGCCTTTAAAGGATTGCCCTTTGCCGTGCTGATGTTGCTACAAGCCTTACTTCCTGCCTATATCACACTGCGAATTTTTTCTAAGCTCTATGCTAGACAATCAATCTGTTACAAAAAAAGAACTAAACAAAATGAACACAAAACGATCAGCTTTAAAAAGGACTCGTAACTGGAAAAACCGAATGAAAAAAGAATGTTAACGGCAAATACTTTTTCACACCCAACCCAGTTCTGCGGAATCAGAATCAACGTTGAGTTTAAGCAAGCGAATGAGCCAATTGGAGTAAAGTGCCATGCAGATTTAAATTTTTCCCACTTGTGACGGATGCAGCTATCGATTTTTTTTCATGCTAGTTAACATTCGTGTCAGTCAGCTGTTGTTCGTGCCTGTTGCTGCGATCAACAAGTTTTTGTTGTTGCAAATCTCAAAGCATTTGCTGATTACACTAAGGAAGCCGACATGGCTACTGGTATGAGCGCTCAAATAGACAAAGTTCAACGGCTAAGAGGACGTACTTGTTGAAAGCTCTTTGTTATATAGGACACAGGCGATCATAGCTCTCTACATCTTCCAATCTCATGTGCAGCTTATCAATTTTTCTCTCTAACCTAAGGCCCCTGACAACGGCCCCCATTCACGTAAGCTCGTTTCCTTCCTCTTCTTCTATGTCTCTTGCTCTTATTATGTCCTGTGGGGGTTAGATTTTCCAAGTTTTTCTTTCGTCGTTAGCTGTGCAAGGAATTTCAGCTGTCTTTTCCAGATTCCGAGTATAAGTAATCTGCCTGTTGGCATTTTCTTTAAGATTTCCTACTTACTTACTCTGTTCATGGAATTTTCAGTACCATTTTGTAGAACCGTGTTTCAGCTGTTTCTAGTGTTTTCGTGTCCGTGGAGAGATTTTCCAGCATCCATTGCTATATAAGAAGATGGATGTCACATAGCAATCTAGCGCGGTTTTATTCTCAGCACCTTCCAGTTTTTCAGAACATTCCTTAACTTTTGGAATGTCTTGTTCGCTAGTCCACTGCGGATTTGCGTCTCTGTACCACATTTTCGATTCTTAGTTAAAACGCTTCCCAAATATATTAACTTCTGCACCTGATTATTTTTCAAATTAGTGCCTCCCTTTTTGGATTTTTTCTCTTTCTGATAACCGTACATTACGCTTTCTTTAAGTTGATACTTAGTCCATTTTTCTTCCTTTTTCCGAACACATTTTCTAAGGCGTCCTGTTTTCTTTCCGTGTCAGCCATTAACCCATCATCTGCATATCTGATATTGTTAAAAATTATGGCTATCTATAATAAATCCTGGTAAGGTCTCCAGTTCCATTCGGTTTAGAAGTTGAATAAATCTGGAGAGAAAACACATCCTTGTCTCACCCAATTTTCTATTTTTGTGTAACTTCTCAATTCATACACGAGGTTTGCTCCCAGTGTGAGTTATAAACTATTGTTGCACTGCAGCTCAGAACATAAACTAGGTTCATTGACAGGGTGCAAATTCTTTACCCACGAGGGAAGAACAAAACAATTCCTAGCAGTAAACTAGATTTTATTCTTGGGTTGTAACTTATAAGCGAACTAATTGGAGATTAGGCGTAAATTACGTGTGGGAGGTACACAGTTCAGCGGCCATTTACCCTATCCGTTCTGTGACGCCCACTTTGTTCTTTCTGTGTGCATTTTCGCGGGAAAATCAATTTTATAGATAAACATTTACTTTGTCTTGTCATCTCCGTCTAAAAAGTCATTAATCTTCTTTTCCTGACTTTCTCTCAGTCTGCACCTCTTGCTCTGTACTTTGAAGTTGAATTCACTTACTGATACCGGACGAAAAATGTTCTGTATCGAGTTTTGTGACAGGTCCTACAGTTTTTTCATTTTAACAAGACCTCAGATGACTCATATTGCTCTACTATTCTAACATCTTTTCCAAATAGATCTAGTATTCCTAACAGATCAAACAGATCCAGGCGACGTTCCTTGTTAAATTAATCTGAACAGTCACGACAAATGACCACAATTCATACGCCCTGTGGTCATAGGAAGGGAGCATGAAGAGTAAGAGAGGCCCACAGGTAAGGCGGAACGCACTAGAAGTGATCACCGGTGGAAGACCGGTGTTGTTAAGAGAATATAAATACTGTGCGATTTTGGTGAATGGGGACACTTGACTTCGAATGAACACTTCGTTACACGTTTTACTTTTTGTATGTTTCTTCTTTTTTCTTTCTTGTTTTTTCTTTCTTTTCCTTTTTTCTTCCTTCTCTTTTTCTTTCTTCTTTTTTTCTTTCTTTATTCTTTCTTCTCTTTTTCTTTCGTTTTTTCTTTTCTTCTCTTTTTTCTTTCTTTGTTCTGTCTTTTTTCTTTCTTTGTTCTTTCTTTTTACTTTTTGAGAAGAGAATATAAATATTATAAGACCGAAGTGTATATCCTTTTGCATTTTTCTTATGATCATGAATAGCGCATTTATTGTTCCGGTCTCCATATCCTTACTTCCGGTCTAATTCTACTTCACGCTCTATTAATCAGGATTCGCATTATTAGTTTGGTTATGTGTCTCATGTTTTTCATGTGGAGATCGTGTTTGTTTACACCTTGTCTCTTACATAATGTTACGAAGATCAATTTTGTGAGGTCCGCTAGTATGGCGCCAATGTGGTACATTTCGTTCATTATATGTTTTTATATTATCAATGTCGTAATCATCTAAGCCTGAGAACTTTCGATTTACGATTCTATCAGTCCCTGCTGCTTTGTTTTAGCAAAGAAAAATTAAAACGAAAGAAGAGAATTCTCAAAGACAGGAAATGGCTGTTGTTGTTGCATTTACAATTTTGATATTCGTGGGTGGCAGAGAAGCAAAACACCGAAAGTGATTTACACAAACGGATAGAGAAAAGAAACGTAAATTTTTAGATGTAAACATGTTTATATCGAGCTGTTTCAATTGTAAAACGTAGAGACGTGGTCACCAGTCTAGTATTAGGTTTACAATAATGGAGTCAAGGTATCATAGAAGCCTCATTACGAGAAAAAGTGCTATCAAAATAATAAAATAGTAATGTTACAAGTAAGACGAAAAAAGTTGGCTCCCTGAGCCGTGCTAGGAAGTTTTTCTCCCCTGAGTCGATCCTCCAGATATACAAATCCACAATTCGCCCTTGCATGGAGTATTGATGCCATATATGGTCTGGCGCCCCTTCTGTTTGCCTCGGGGTTCTTGATAGGCTCCAGAAACGGATATGCAATATGGTTGGCCCTGCCCTGGCGTCTCGTCTACAGTCACTTTCTCACAGACGCACCGTCGCCTCCCTCTGTCTGTTCTACAAATACTTTCATGGAAATTGCTCCGAGGAACTGCATTCGCTGGTTCCCAAACTTCATGAGTTCAAGCGCCCTACGAGGCTGGCATCCCGCTCTCACCCTTCACTGTCGAAACTCATAAATGTAGCCGTCTCTTCTACTTTAATAGCTTCATGTCTCGCACCTCTCGCCTGTGGAACCCTCTTCCCTTCTCCTGTTTCCCTGAGAGTTATAATCTCCAGCTATTCAAGTGTAATGTCAATCGACATCTCCAGTTGCCTTAATCTATCTACTACCCTCATCCTTTCTTCTATCAATCCTATCTGATCTTCCTATTTTCTGTAACCCCTTGCGTCCGAGTGGCTCCTCGCCTTGCTTGGGGTGAAATGCTTATAAAAAAAAAAAAAAAAAAGACACATAGCTGTGGGCAGAAAGTGCCAGGTAAAGGACGAGATTTTGTCAAAAATTTCGTGAGTCTCACGTTATTATTGTATATTCAAAATGAAAATCCATAACTCAAATTATCACACTTCACATCTTTATTCAAGACTGGACTTCTTCATCAAATACAACGGAGATTGCTCCCTCTTTCTTTGTGGTCTATTTCAAATACAGTACATCCAATTTTAACATTTAAAGTAATATATATATATATATATATATATATATATATATATATATATATATATATATATATATATATGTAAGCAAATATATGGATATAAACTGATAGTATGAAGAAAAATATATGCGGAAAAAACAAACAAAAATCCTTATATGCAATTATGCTCTTTTAATGTTAATATGTCAACGCCGGACGTTTCGGTCTAATAAGCGCTGATCTTATAAAACCTTCAGTTATCTGTTTGGATAAGACTTATGTACATCATCTTTGTCATGTTGTATTGATAATGTTATAATTTATGAATATGTCCTGAATATGGTTTATTAGACCGAAACGTCCGACGTTGACATATTAACATTAAAACAGCATAATTGTATATAAGGATTTTTGTTTGTTTTTTCCGTATATATTTTTCTTCATATTATATATATATATATATATATATATATATATATATATATATATATATATTATATATATATATATATATTGATATCAGTGTTTAAGACTTTTATTATATCCTTACTCTGTCCTGGACATTGAGTTCTACCTGTATTCTTCCTCTTGAATTTTTATTCATAAAATATACATGTATGGGCATTTATATATTTTGCATATGTATGTATATTTACTTATATATATATATATATATATATATATATATATATATATATATATATATATATATATATATATATATGTGGGGTGAAAGTTTTTCAGCCCAACCTAAGAATTTGGCTGAGATTCGTTTTTTACATATGTATATATGTATATACACCTGACGTATACATAGATGTTAAAACGTTTGCTTTCCAAGCATGAGTCTTTGGATCGGATATTACACGATGGTCGATATGTCGGGGAGCGTGATTCTTTATGGCATCAAGAAGTAGATGCGATCCAGAGAGCGGCGATTTTAGGGAGAGCCTGAAAAATACATCTCATATGTTGAGCCAAGCCATCTACGTGAAATTGTATAGACCGAATCGCTCAGTGGGTATTCGATTGTCGTGTTAGCCATATGTCACACATCATAGTGACCGAGGGTATGATAGCACGACTTGTTTAAATCTGTTGATCTCCAGAGATGACTCTCTACTCTCTCTCTCTCTCTCTCTCTGTTTTAGGTATACCTGTTCATGTATGTGTATTTTCAAGTGACGTATCGAAACTTAATCGTATCTATCACTCATAGGCACAGACTAATCATCAAAACAGTTGAGAATTTTTTTTTCACTGGCAAGAAGATTTGCTAATAGACGAGACAGAATAAAAACGCTCTCAACCTTTAAAAAAAATCGTTCATCCGTTTTCTTCTTTATTTATTTCACCTCTTAAACATTCATCGAAATCAATATCGATGAGAAAATAATTACCCACCGCCAAACGATTTTATGCTTAAGTAAATGTTTGCTCTTCCATTTCGATAAAGAAGAGAAAATATTTTCTTACTATAAAAAAGAGAAACAATGTAGCAAATATAAAAACACAGCAAAAAATAGAAAGAAAAAGCGGACATAATATTCCTCGAAGTATATTTCAAGTCGGAAAAACATTTCTGTCTCCCGCCGAGAATTATTGTCTGAGAGTTAAACAACGGAAGTATATGAACCATGACCAATGACCGAAAAGCACATACGTAGAGACACACTCAAAAATACATATATATATATATATATATATATATATATATATATATATATATATATATATCAAAACATATAAAACAATAAAAATATACACACACATATATATGAACGCACATAATCACTCACATACATACATGCATATATATATATATATATATATATATATATATGCGTACAAAAAAAACAAAAAAAAAAAAATAATATAAATGTAAAATAAAAAAATAGGCGCTTTCAAAAATGTACAATTATGCGCACCTAAATACCTTCATTCAAATATTCAGTTAGTTTTACAGCCATGAAATGCAATATATATATATATATATATATATATATATATATATATATATATAAATATATTTGTTGTTATTATTATTATTATTACTACTACTTCAAACATTTTTTTAGTGGATACGGGTATTTTAGGAGATGTTCCGTCTTTTTAAAGAAAGTTGCCTTCGCCTACCAGTCTGCGCACTCGAGAAAACGTAATAAAATAATTTAAATGTGCCTATATTTTTTTAAGTATTTTCGAATGCCCAGACAGGTAGACGAATTAAACGCTGTTTAAACACACAGACCGTTCACTCAAATTCGGGTAGTCACTAAAAATAACTTTTCAAGTAATAAAAATATGTCGAATTAAACAGTATAATACATTCATTATTAGAATTCATTAAGTCTTCGTAATGAACAGACCATTGATTATATGTTTATATATATATATATATATATATATATATATATATATATATATATATATATGTGTGTGTGTGTGTGTGTGTGTGTGTGTGTGTATGTATGTGTGTGTATGTGTGTTCTTATGTATGTGTTTTGTGTGTGGAAACGGAGAAATAAACGATCTTCAAACAATGCTCTATAAATATAAATAAATTTTATTATTCAGTATGTGATTTTTTTCAAATTAAAAGAAACCAAGTACAAAGATACCTGTGAATGAAATTCAGAGAATGTATATTTGTTTGTCTTTCTTTATGATACAACCGAATCAATTTTGTTCGTGTGATAGAAAAATAATTGACGAGAGAGTGAAGTATTTACATCGTTTCATGATCGCGTGTAATTTTCCAACAGTAGCAGCAAGCAAGAGAACGATAGCTGTATTATACTACTACTTTATATTTTGGTTCACAATCGGATGTTTTAAATGTGCTTAGATTAATTTCAAAATCGCTAGTCTTTGCAAGAAGCTACTTAGAAAAAAATTATGAAATATTAAGTAACAAAATATACGAAACGTTTCAGAATTCAGCTTGTCTGCAACAACGAACAACCGACCGTGATCAAAGGTTTACGGAAAAACTGAAAAAAAATAGTTTTCTTAATTTACGGAATCGTATTTATACAAAAAAGTCAGCAGATATTTAAAAGTTAGATTTTAATAAATTCGGAAGTTTATTGGTTAATAAATATTTTTTCCAAATTTTTATTATCTATTTTTAAGATGGAAAATATTGTTCATCATTTTCTGGAGTGATCTTACAAATTTCGTAGCAGACGATAAATACAGTTGTTTGGTTTTTCAAAGGCTTCAACTTGTTTTACATTAACGTCGCTGACATATTCGAATATAGAAATTAATATCTGAGTCACTTTTCGCAAAACATTGAGTGAATTTTGAGTTTTAGCTGAGTATAATATTACTTAAATATATTGAATTTTTCTTAAATTTTTTTATAGGGTTCAACATATGTATGGTAAACGGTCTGTTCATTATGAAGATTGTCCTAAAATTTTCGCACCACTATGATTTTAGAGACCCTTCCTCGCACAGTTTAGACGATTAAGTAAGGGAGGTAATCTTTCAAATTTGAAGTCCATACTTTTATACAACCCCGTTGCTTCCATATTTATTATCTGCACATCCCAGTGATGCTTTATCTGGTGATTGTGGTGGACACTTTAACATAGATAGCTCATTGCTCTTTACTTCAATCCAATTTGTTACTATTGTTTTTTTTTTGTTTTTTTTTAACTAAATGTGTTGTCCAGGTGGAATCGGTAACCAGAAGACAAATTGTATTGTAAACATAATTTTCTTGTATATTCTTTTCTTGTTGATAAATGGTATTGTAGACATAATTTTCGGCAACTTATCCATCACAATACCTAGGCCGATTATGGTATTTAAATGTTCTGTTATTAGTACCATGCGTTCTTATTTACAAGAAATTATTTCCTATAGAATGACACCACCACAAACCGGAACGGATCATTGATACATTTTAAGATGGTGCCATACGTCCATGTTGTTTGCATGAAATTCATTCGGTACCATCCGAATGTGACAGGAGGAATCGAGACTCCATAGATTAAGCAACGTTTTTCCCATATTTTTTGCCCAGTTTGTGTGATATTTAACGAACTGTACACTCGGTTTCTTTACCTTATATGACAGAGGTAATCCCGTTTGGTATTCTGTGGCCGTATCTCATCTGTTTCAAGCTTCGATGTGTTCTGCATTCGGATATGCTTTTCTGTATATCACCATTTTGATTATTCGTTGCATTTCTCTTACCATGAACCTGTTCATTACAAGATTTTGTAGTACTGAACTGATATTACATAAGACAACCGATTCACAATAAGTAATGAATCCAGATATTAAAACAAATGTCAAAAGCATTGATTTTACAGCATTGATGTTACAGCATTGATTTTACAGATATCTTTCTTCAATTTTGTTTTATATTCTAAAGTTCCTACTCAGTGATTGATAATGACAAGATCGTAACTTTTGAAATGAATTAAATTAATGGCCTGAACTTGCTAAAAGCGGCTAACGTTGCGTTTTATTTCATTATCGACTTAAATATTTCAAATATGATTGAATTGTAAATCGGTACTTTCTAAATTCAATCCAGAATTATTCAGATTGCGTACGTTTTAAACTCCAGATCTTTGAGGTTCACTCAGTCAGTAGAAGGAATTAACGTGAACATTTACATTTTGTTTGTTTATATCGTGTGAATCAACTAATGAGATGTGGCCTACAGTGTGGCAGACATATACCAAAATTACGCACGCTGCTAATTTACATCATCACATATAGGTGTTCTTCGTTAAATAATTCAGACGTTTTGTCTACTTATTCTCGATCGGATCTTTTCATACTCACGAATGAGCTTTTTTGTGTGGATATTGAAAGACGAGAGGGAAACGCTGTGTTTGTTCATATTATATTTATATCCGAGTACTTTCGACATAGCATAATGTCATCGTCATCGTATTGGTAATTATAGGGTAAGTATTCTACTGTTCTTTGTTGCGGAAGATAAAATTTGTTGTGTCATGCTATGGCTAGTGAGCACCGATTAAGGGGAGGTAACTAGGTATTGTTATAGCAGATTTTCCGACGTGAGTAGTCGAAAAATAGAGGAAAGAATATTAGTACGAACACTAACATTTACCGACTATTGTACACATTTCAAAATGTTTGTAGAGTATTCATAGTTAATTTTATTAACGTTTGGTTTCAATTTCTTTATATAAATAGCTTAAAGGATTTCTATTTTGTGTTCAGTCTATTTTTAAAAAAGTATGGAGGTGTTTTCAACTAGGATTTTCCTGAATTGGTATGTTGTTGTAAAAGTTTAGAAATATTGGAAGTGTTATTCAAATAAAGACTTAGTCTACGCGAAAGTGTTGTTGTCATGCGTCCAACATAGATGTTATTTTTATCGTTAGAGGTACAATCTCCCAGAGGACATTTCAATTTATAAACAATGATGGTTTTCTGTAACATTGTAGTGTGTGGAAAAGAGTAAAGATGATTTTGTTAGTTATAGTGAATTTAGTGCAGTATATAATAAATTTTATTTTTTTTAACTAGGATCTGTAGTGGATGCATTTGTTTTTATTAAATTTTTACGATGTTTTCTTCTTCTTTATGGTTGGCATGCATATGGTTACGATATAGGAGGTTGATATCTTTAGGATTAATAGATTAGTATTATGTTCTATCGGTTTAGTATCGAGATCTCTGATGGAGTATCTTCTTTGTTCATCAGCAATACAGTTAATGAAGTTATTATGAATGCCTGTTTGTTTTATATTTCTTAGTTTGCTGTAGAAAGTATGTTTTGTAGATTAATTAATTTTTGCACGGTATATTAGGTTTTATATAATTGTTATTTTATAGTAATTTGGATATTCTCTCTTATAGTTAAGGGCACAAGAAGTTTTACTGGTGTTTTTTTTTATATGGAGAGATAGAGAACTTATTGTTATTAGTGTTTATCAGTATATCAAGGAAGGGAATTTTGTTACTATTATCAAGTTCATATGTAAACTTAAGGACAGTGTTGTCTTGGAATTGTTTTTGGAGTTTATCAATTTCTTTCGTATTCTTGACTAATAAAAAATATCGTCAATCTGCAATGTTGTTTTCGAGATTGGACATATAGAAGGCTAAAATTTGAACTGAGTATTGAACCCATGGTGAAGCCATCGCATTATATATATATATATATATATATATATATATATATATATATATATATATATATATTATTGTTGTGATCACAGAATGGGATTTCAGTAGTGCAAGTAGTATTTTTCGAAATATATTAGGCCTAATTTTAAATGTTGGGGTGGATATAGATGGATTAATATATATATATATTCTCGTGTAGTCATGTGTGACGTCATGAGATTAAAAAATAATGGATAAATATTGTGAATTTCTTTTTTCGGTTAATGATAATGTTACCAAACTTATCAGAAGATACGAAAAAATTTTACATAAAATAAATAGACAACACTTGTCTATATTATTTAATGAAACGTGTATAAATGAAAATATGCTGCCTAAATACACACAATATATATATATATATATATATATATATATATATATATATATATATATATATAATCTGGACAGTTTCGCGAACAGGGACATTAGTAAATAAGTTTTCAACCTCTAGTAAGGTTTCATTTTTGGATATTTCATTTTTTAGAATTTGGATTGCCTCGAGTGTTGATTCTATACTGTATGCATTATGGTATGTCGAAAGTACTCCGAAATAAATACACTATGACCAACACAGCGTTTTCCTCTCGTCTTTGGTTACTATGAAAGAATGCTATCGAGAATAAATAGACGGAGCGTGTCTAAATTATTTAACAAAATCTGCCGTAATGAAAATATGCTGCCGAAATATTATATATATATATATACACGTTTATGGCTGCCAAGACGTCTACTAGGGCAACTAGCTAATCGCTATTGCAGACGGTTGCTCAGTCATAAATTATAAAACTCTTTATATTTCCTTGTGTAATCTACTGAATTCCTCTTTAAACTATCATATATATATATATATATATATATATATATATATATATATATATATATATATATATATATATAGCCCTCGTGTTTTAGCTATAAAATTATTTTAAACATTTCGCTTCTATTTCCGAAGATGAAACAGTTTTGCTGTAATTTAGATGGAATTTTTTTAATACATATGACGAGCAATAATATAATAAACATTGTTATGGTCTGTAAGATATAACTATTTACCCTACAGCATATGGATGGATAGCTCTTTCTTTCTTTCTTTCTATCACGGCATCTATCTATCTATCTATCTATCTATCTATCTATATATATATATATATATATATAGACCAGTTTCCATCTATCCATCAAGACCAGTTTCTATCTATCTATCTATCTATCTATCTATCTATCTATCTATCTATCTATCTAAGCCCGTTCTTATCTATCTATCTATCTATCTATCTATCTATCTATCTATCAGAGCCCGTTCCTATATATATATCTTCATAGATTATAGTATTGACTTTCAGATATTTCTACTTGTTCTTCTTCCTTTTTTACTCATTCTTTTCAGTGAGTTGAGATCGAGCAGTCGAATGAAAACACCAAGCGATGTAATACATTATCAAAGAACAGCTAATTAAACAGAAAAATACATTCTGGAATAACATCCAGCAGAGAAAGTGAATTCGGCGTGAACAACATATTTTTCCTTGTCTTGCCTCCTTTTTTAATATAATAACATAATAACAGACACGCGCACACAAAAACACGAAAACAAACGCAACATTTTTTTTTAATATATATGTATACACTACAGTTCAAAATTTTTAGGAACCCCTGTTATTTTTTTTTCCAATTGGACCAAAAAATATTTGTTTGTACTTTAAATAAGAGAAAATGTTTATATATAGCTAAAAAATGTGGGACATGATTTTCTATTAGAAATTTTATTATGACAAAGAGAAAAAAAAATTATTAAATTTTGCTCTCGTCAAAATATCCTCTGGCGACAGAAATCTTTGGCGTTCGTTGCAAAAGCTTAGCATAGTATAACATTTGATAATTGATTCCCTTCTTTCTTCATTAACTCTAAGAGCTCTTCATTTTTTTTTTTTTTTGTGTGTGTGTTTACACTCTCCCTCAATTTCATCCCATGCTAATTCTGGACAAGGCTTCATACATCAGTTAGACCAGGTCTACAGGAATGTAGGACGCCCATGTCTAAGATACAAAGACAGGCTGAAGAACATCTTGCCAGCTGTCAATATACCTCATAACAACCTCGAGCGCTTAGCCTTTGAGCGGGTAGAATCGGGATCAACGTGTTTTAGTGGACTTAACAGTTTTGAACCAGCTTGTCTGAATCGTCTTCAAGAAGCGAGAACAATATCTAAAAGGTCAACCAATGTAACAGTGATCTCATCTCAGAATGCTTACTCTTGCTCCATATACGCCCTCCTTTGTAAATCACTAGCGGGTCTTAAGTGCCACTTAAGATTATCGCACAAAATTTCATAACTGAATCAATTAAGTTGACAGATCCTCATACGTCGAAAACGACAGAGACTATTTTATATATATATATATATATATATATATATATATATATATATATATATATATTTATATATATATTATATATATATATATATATATATATATATATATATATATATATATATGTATATATTTATATATATATATATATATATATATTATATATATATATATATATATATATATATATATATATATATATATTGCAAGCTTTTGGGAGAAGCATAATAAAAGTACAATCATTAAATGGAGGATATTACGAAAATCTAAAGGCTAACATTAATAAGGTATGCGTGTAAGCTATGCCAAGAAGAGAAACAAGCTATAGCAACGTATGAAGAGAGCACTGAATTACTGAACGAGATGTCAGAGATCATGACCAGGTTTAGACACGTTAACAAGTTCAGTTTGAGTTTTGAGATTATTGAACCCAGATAAAATTGGAAACCTTTTTTTGCTGCATCCCCCCCACTACTTCCGGTTTCGAATGAATATACTTAAGTTGTTGGGCTCAATTTTATTGATTTGCTGAACACCTGAGGAAACCGTTGTGGTCAAAACCGCAGCCGTGCTCTGATCAGAATTCATATTTTTTTTCTAAAATATTAAACAGCTCTGCAAGTCTGGTCTTCAAACTTGATATTGTGCACTTTTAATGCATACGATCTTAACAAATATTTTACTGTTTGTTTACTCTAGTATATATGTTTTTTCAATGTTCATATTTTACAACTGTTCTTTCAACTATTGCAACTATCACAGTCATTATTACGAACTGGGTATTGACAGTATCGTCAAAATAGAGTTTGTTTTTCTAATCTAATGTTTTTAGATCACTGGAAATGGAAGCAGTTAAACTAACATCATAAAAAACAGTTAAATAGAGAAAACAAGATTATAAGTGGTATACACATAATGCTAGTTACGTTTGTTTCAGGCATATTATTGAATACATATATATTATATATCCCAGTCTGGGGCACCTCGGGATAATGCAATGGTTAGCAAGTAAGTTTGTCTCGTTAGAACAATTACGACTGAATAGTGAGTTCGATCCTCACTGGTTGCCTACTACTTTCGGACTTGTGCCACATCTACCCTATGTTTGGAAAATCAATATATCCCAGTCTGTCTTGCTATTTAACCTATTAGTGGATTCATAATTTTCCAAAAGTAAGTCAATATATTGCACGCGAATTCGAACACGGCTCTCCGATTTCTAATTCCGAGTCGATAGCCGTTACACCACAGCGCACACCCACAGTATGCAAAATTAAAAATTCGTCCATATATAGTTTGGCTGCAGGACACCTCAACACCGCCGACTCAACACCACCGACTGAATGCCGCCACAACTCAGAACAAAGACAACTCCACACCATTTTTAATAACCGAATAAAATTAATTTCAGTTCATGAATATTTTTACTTTTTTAAAAATAAAAAATTTGTTTGCGATTTAATTTATTACAAAAAAAATCATTAATTAAATTATTAATACTTACTAAATTACTTTTATTTGATGATAAAAAAAAAAGTTTTTTTTTTTTTTTCAAGTGCTAATTTTTTTAAAGCGATTCACCCCAGGTAAGGCGGGAGTGCCACTAGCACGCAAGGGGTTACAGAGGACTGTGAAAACGATTAAAGAGGCTTGTTTGAGGAAAGGATACAGAGAAGGACGGGGAACACGCTCAGTGTATCAGATGTCAATTGACATTACACTTGACTATTTGAAGATTATATTCATCAGGGAAGTAAGTAAGGGGAAGTGATTTTCCCGGCCGTAAAGTGTTGGAGAAGAAGCTGTTTGAGTAGAAGAGACGGTTACATTTAACCATTTTGACAATGAAAGGGTGGAACTGAGATGCTAGCCTGGTAGTTCGTTTAAATTCAAGTAGGCCGGGAACCAGTGAAAGTAGCTCGCCGGAACAGTTGCCGTGAAAATATTTGTAGAAGAGACAGAGGGAGGCCACAGCACGTCTGTGGGATAGCGATTGTAGACTAGATGTCAGATCAGGACCTATCATCTTGCATATTCCTCTCTGGATTTTGTCATGTACCTCGAGACGTACAGCGGGAGAACAAGACCATATGTGAGAAAAATACTTCATGAGAGGACGGATGGTTGATTTATAGATTTGAAGAATGGACTCAGACGAGAAAAAAACTTTCTAGCACGACACAGAGAGCCAACTTCCTTTGCGGAGATGAAGCTATTGATTCAGTGTATTTATTCTAACTCATGTCATGTAGGGGAATCGAGGCGCTCTCGAGAAATTGGGAATCAGCCATTCTGATGGGAAACAGGGAGGGTTCTCTGTAGTTGGTAAAGGAGAGAAGTTTCGTTTTGGAGTCATTACATTTTTCAACCCATTCCCTGCCCCAGTCAACCACAGATTGGAGGATGTCTCAGTCCTGAGTTGTTACGGCTCAATTCTGCAGTCTTGAGTTGGCGGTGTTGATTTGGCGGGTGTTGAGTTGGCGGGTGTTGTGTTGGCGGTGTTGAGTTGGCGGTGTTGAGTTGGTGGGTGTTGAGTTGGTGGTGCTGAGTTGGCGGGTGTTGAGTTGGCGGTGTTGATTTGGCGGGTGTTGAGTTGGTGGTGTTGAGTTGGTGGGTGTTGAGTTGGTGGTGCTGAGTTGGCGGGTGTTCAGTTGGTGGTGTTTAGTTGGTGGTGTTGAGTTGGCGGTGTTCAGTTGGCGGGTGTTCAGTTGGTGGTGTTGAGTTGGCGGTGTTGAGTTGTGTTCAGTTGGTGTTGGAGTTGGCGGTGTTGAGTTGGCGGGTGTTGTTGGTGGTGTTGGTGGTGTTGAGTTGGTGGTGTTGAGTTGGCGGTGTTGAGTTGGCAGGTGTTCAGTTGGTGGTGTTGAGTTGGCGGTGTTGAGTTGGCGGTGTTGAGTTGGCGGGTGTTCAGTTGGTGGTGTTGAGTTGGCGGCGTTGAGTTGTCGGGTGTCCAGATATGGTTTTATCTCGGTGTTCAGTTTTCTTGTTATATTGGTGGTATAGTAATGTGCCAATTGGTGGTTTATAGTGGCGGTGTTGAGTTGGTGTTTAACTCTCATTGACAGAAGAGACAGATTTTATCTAGAATGCTAATGCATTTCAAGTGATTTTGCAAAGGCATCCAAAAGTGTTTAGATTCCCAAGAGCTTTCAAATCGCTTTTCAAATCTCGCTTGTATCTGACTACAAACACTGTTTGTGTAAGTAGGCAACTACTTCAGCCACATAATCGACAAGAGTACATATGCACTGAAGTAGTTACCTACTTATACAAGCAGTGTTAGAATCCATGTAAAAGACCGTTGTGTCGGCTTTCTGCATTGATTAATTCGTTTATAATAGGACCTCTTTTCTATTAATGCGAACTGTTTCTGCGCTAATCACAACTTAATTGTCACCGATAACTGCAACTTATAAACTAGGATCAATTTATGGAAGAAAATAATTGATATATTGATTCAAAATAAATTATAAGTGGAAATAAAGAAAGAAAGAATGGCCGAAAGAAAGAAAATATAAGAAAAAAGAAAGAAAAATGAAGAAAGCAAAAAAAGGGAGAAAAGAAAGAAAAATGAAGAAAGCAAAAAAAAGAGAGAAGAGAAAGAAAAATGAAGAAAGCAAAAAAGAGAAAAGAAAGCATCCAAAATGTTTAGATTCAAAAAAGAGCTTTCAAATCGCTTTTCAAAGCAAAAAAGAGAGAAAAGAAACAAAAACTGAAGAAAAGCAAAAAAAGAGAGAAAAAATAATCGAAAAGAAGAAAGCAAAAAAAGAGAAAAGAAAGAAAAAGGAAGAAATGTAAAAAAAGGAGAAAAGAAAGAAAATTGATTAAAGCAAAAAGAGAGAAAAGAAAAGAAAAGGAAGAAAGCTAAAAAAGGGAATTGAAAGAAAAATGAAGAAATAAAAGAGAGAAAATTTATGGAAGAAAATAATTGATAAATTGATTCAAAAGAAATTAAAAGAAAAAAAAAAAAAAGAGAGAATGAAAAAGAAAAGAAAGAAAAAAAAAGGAAAAAGAAAGAAAAATGAAGAAAGCAAAAAAGGAGAGAAAAGAAAGAAAAGGAAGAAAGCAAAAAGAGAGAAAAGAAAGAAAAGGAAGAAAGCAAAAAAAGAGAGAAAAGAAAGAAAATGAAGAAAAAAAAGAGAGAAAAGAAAGAAAAAAGAAGCAAAAAGCAAAAAGAAAAGAAAGAAAAGAAAAAGAAAAAGAGAAAAAGAAAGAAAAAGGAAGAAAGCAAAAAAAAGGAGAAAAGAAAGAAAAAGGAAGAAAGCAAAAAAGAGAGAAAAGAAAGAAAAAGGAAGAAAGCAAAAAAGGAAGAAAGAAAAAAAGAAAAGCAAAAAAAGGGAAAAAGAAAGAAAAAAAGAAAAGCAAAAAAGGGAGAAAAAAGAAAAAAAAGAAAAAAAAAAGAGAGAAAAGAAAAAAAGGAAGAAAGCAAAAAAAGAGAAAAGAAAGAAAAGGAAGAAAGCAAAAAGAGAGAAAAGAAAGAAAAAGGAAGAAAGCAAAAAAAGGGAGAAAAGAAAGAAAAATGAAGAAAGCAAAAAAAGGGAGAAAAGAAAGAAAAAGGAAGAAAGCAAAAAAGAGAGAAAAGAAAGAAAAAGGAAGAAAGCAAAAAAGAGAGAAAAGAAAGAAAAAGGAAGAAAGCAAAAAAAGGGAGAAAAGAAAGAAAAATGAAGAAAGCAAAAAAGAGAGAAAAGAAAGAAAAAGGAAGAAAGCAAAAAAAGGGAGAAAAGAAAGAAAAATGAAGAAAGCAAAAAAGAGAGAAAAGAAAGAAAAAGATAGATAACAAAAAAATAAACAATGAATAAAGAAAGACAGAACAAAAAGAAAGGAAAAGAAAGAATCAAAGACAAAAGATAGAAATAAGAAAAAGAAAGAAAAATAAAGAAGAGGAAAGAAAAAAGAAAGAAATTAGAAAAAGGAAGGAAACAGTGGAAAATAAAAAAAGACAGAAAGAAGTAACAAAAAAGAACTATGAAAGAAAACGAAAGATAGAAAAAAGAAGAATAAAGAAAGAAAGAAAGAAAGAAAGAAAAGGTATGGAAATAAAAAAAAGAGAAGAAAGAAAAGAAAGAAAGAAAAGAAAAGGAATATAAAGAAAAGAAGGAAAAAGATGAAAGAAAAACAAACAATGAATAAAGAAAGACATAAAAAAGAAAAGAATGGAAAAGAAAGAACAAAAGACTAAAGAAAGAAGAAAAACAAAAGAAAGAAAAAGAAAAATAAAGAAGAAAGAAAAAGAAGGAAGAAAGAAAGAAAAGGAAAGAAAGAGGTAACAAAAATGAAAGAAAGAAACCGAAAGAAAGAAAAGGAGGAAGAAAAAAAAGGAAGAAAAAATAAATGCATGTTTTGAATTTTTTAAACTGTTTTCTTATATTTTTAAAAATGTTTACACTCGAGACAAAGATGGAGTGTTAAGAAATGAAGATGTTTTAGTGTCATACAATGGGATAGCAACATAGGAATATGACGAGGATATGTAAGATAGATAACAACTGATCATAGATACAGAAAGCTTAAAATAAGTGATCAAGGAAGTATCCTCTGAGGAGACTGTTAAACGATGTAACAGTACTAGGGAAAAGATGACAGTGGAACTTTCAACTTAACAATGGAATACGTTTTAGATTCAAGATGAGACAACTCAGTGTACATGACATGATGGTTCCTAGTTTCAAAAGTTTGGATTGGTGGAACTAAGGAATGTAAATCCCTGGGACAAAATAAAGAGAGATTAACGATCTGAGATTATACGTTGGCTTCTTCCCGGTCTAATCTCGTTTGGAGAATTTGACATTCACTGATATATGGAAAGCAAGAAAGGTAGCGGGAAATATCGTGTAATTTAACATGCGATCTCCGTGTAAATAGAAATCCGAAGTACAACGGGAAGTGATTTTAAAGGGATAAATATTACTTAGAAATCCATATGATAAGTAGTTGTGGAGAGTCATAACCGCCTACATCCGTAACGTCACATAAAAAACGTTTCACCTAACATCAAAATTCTAGGGTTTACGGTGAATATTGCATATAACTCCATGTAATAATGGTCAGTTAAGTATTTTGCCTGACCATTTAATAGTAATGGTTATTAAGACCAAGATGATTAATCCTTACACATTCTATTGTGCCCATTAAACTCAAAATTACTCCACCCACAAAGAGTTCAAGAAAAGCAAATCTCTTACCATTTTGGGTTAAGGACACTGGAAAACGTGTAAGGATTGTAATTGTTACTGAGTAGTAACATTAACTATATCCCCGTATTGGGTATGACGATAAACTACGTCCGGCAGCAAGGCCGCTGATCAGGAGCTTTTGAGGAGCTTGAAACCATCTCTTAACTTCTGGCGTTACCAGGTCCAACCTGACGTGGGTTAGTAGCATCTGTTAGTGATTCAGCTATGGAAAAATAGATAACCCCCAAACAGGAGTGAAAATACTATGAAACTGTAAAAATATGTTTTAATACCAGCAATACATTTGTGGGAAAAAATTATTATCAGCTATACATTTCTGGAAAAAAAAAATTAACAGAAATACATTTTTGAAAAAAAAAAAAAAAAAAAAAAAAACAAACAAAAACATTGCCAGCAATAAAAATCTTGTCGGCATCAAATAACCCACTGAGGTTGATATGCCGTAAAACAAACCAATCCATACCAAACTGAGCAACAACGGTTAGTAAGACCATGCTGTTTAAACATTACCCATTAACGAAAGAATTTTTTGACTCGACCAACAACTCACTGATTCGAAAATCAAGTACATTAAGCGACTGTAAAATCAATGTCATTCACATTCATGTAAACATATTGCAACTCAGGCTGTAAGTACATAAAGCCTTTTTAAAATTGAAACAGTTGACTCCCCTGTTGCGTACTTTTTGAACTTATTTTTCACTGGGAATAACGATAGACTAATGCCTTGCAAAATGTTCATTTAATTATTGATGCGACAGATTGTTATTATCCCTACAAAGGAGAATTCGGAGGGAGAGCAAGGAGAGCGTGAAAAAGGCGAGCAGACTATTTTTTTTTCTCTCTCTCTCTTTCACTCCACTGCCAAAGTGATAATGCGTCATTTGTGGAAGGCTGAGATTTGAAAGAGTGCCGTACTGAAATGGGCATTGAACGTGACGGAAGATCGATGTTAATCATCTTGTCATTTGTGAAAGGTTTTCGAATTTAATGGCTCCATTAGCGGTGAATAGATCGAAACACCAGGAATAAAGAAGGCGTTGGGAACGGTTTTCTTTTCATGTGATGCGGCAAGTAAAGATAACCTGAAATGTGCGGAGAAATACAAAATAGGGAGATACAAAGACAAGAAGGGAGAAGACGAGGAATCGTGGATAGGTTAACGCGAATTGAAAGGACAAGATGATGGAATGTTGATATGAGATTTCAAATACAATTTTCTGGGGTTAAAGAGAGAGACAGTAAGAAAATGGAAAGAAACTGAAAGAATAATCCAGGAAAAAAAAAAGAACATGACAGGGAAAAAAAAGTTGAAAAAGATGAGATATAGAGGGTGATTCTGCGTACAAGTCGACATTTTGAGTTGAAAATAGTCGATCTAAGCAATGACCAGACCTCTGGCTATAAAATATACATCTACACTACAATTTACTATTCATCAAATGCGTATATATACGTCAGACAGCGGCTTTTCTATAGACCCCATAAAACGGTTGCGCTCTCAATGACAGACACCGGTTTGAATGTCTACTTTGTCATACCTTAGCTTCAAACCTCAATACTTAAGGAAACACCCCTTGAAACACCGGTTCCCGTACGATCACAGTTAAGCAACGTCGATCCTGGTCAGAACCTAGGTGGACGAACGCTTGGGAATAGGAGGTGCTGCAAGCTTTCATGTGCGGGTGATGTATTAGATAAAGTCACGGAATTGTTTATCGGAGAGCAGAGTTCAAATCGTCATATGCGTAAATAATCTTGGAAAAGGTATGAATTCACCTCTTCCCCCAGCTATGGATTAATTAGTAAGACTTATATCACTAATATCATTATTCTCTGAAAACAAAAATTGCATACAAAATATATAGATGTCGGCATTAAATAACCCATAGATGTGTTGATATCTCTCTAAACAGAAACAATCAAGCAAACAGGTCGATTATTTATATACGATACATTACTAAGGAGGCTGGGAAATGGGGTTATTTTATTCTATCGATGAAGGAAATGCCCAACATTTACCACCATGTTCTATCATTAGAAAAGTTAGACAACCAAATATGGAGTATATGCGATATCGGGGCAGGAGTTTCTCAATACTTCCTTCCCAGCTTTGGTCAGTCTTACCTAGAAAGATATATTCTTCGTACTGCTGTCTATATTGCCAAAATCGCTATCTCATCACAGATCCATTGTTATTTCCATGAACTCTGTTCGTTAGTTCGACAAATTCAGACCTTTACAACTAGGCCATACTACATCTGCCTTATAGCAACAAGACTGTTTCCTCTGTACTACAAAATGGCGGGAAAAAAGTTTTACTCAGCTCGCATTATCGTAAGAACTGCTATGTTGGGGTCGAGAATCTCGCGTAAATGTTTATTTGAACACTACAAGTTTCACTACTTCAAGTGAAAAGTCAATCATTATTTTTTTAATATATTCAAATAAGCAAGGCAACAAAGCCACTATGATGCAATGTATTACTGATTGTCAAAAATTTAAGAAAACAGACATCAATATCAAGGAGTGAGATCAATAAAATAAAACAATTTAGACATAAGATATTGCCTTAAATCTGTTGAAAGAAACCGGAAGCAAAGTGGCGAGTGACGGAACTTCCACTTCAAACAAGGCAGCAGAATCACAAAGAGACAAATCTTACCGAGCGTGAGAGAATATATGAAAAAGAAAACATGGAAGGAAGAGAAACTAAAAGAAAAAGAATTATGAAGACAGATGATAACGATTGATTTTGCATTTACATTTTTGAAGATGAAACTTGACTAGTGTTGTAGAGTCGTTTTCACAGTGGAGTCTTGTATTTCACTAAGTCGTCCTAAATTAGGTTCGACGTACAACACGTTAGAAACTTGAAATAAGAGTTAATGACGCAGCAATCTAGTTGCGATAGTTGATACTTCAATGCCCGACATCGACTGACTCACTCAACACCACTGAGCCTAACTGGCTACCGCTACTACTACTACTACTTATTATGTGTGGGAGAGTCTATTACAATAGAATAGGTATTATGGTATAACAACTAGAAAGCAAGAAGCCCTAAGAGAGTTCCACAAGCATGAATTGCGATAGAACTGTTTGCATGGTACTTACAGTTAACTCTAGCCATTTCAACGGTAAAATGATGTGATCTTACCAGCAATCTAAATACTGCGTTTAAATTTATAAAATTTAGGAACAATAGAGGAAAGTCCATCAGTACGAATAACATTACAATTATTTACAGAAGGTACGTTAAGGCGGTGAGAAAGAGACTGGAGCCGAGGTGCCAGATCAGAACAAATAACATTTCAGATTCTTCTTTCGATTGTATTAAGCATCTGTAAATATATAGCAGGAGCCCCAGACCAGATATGGCAGCAATATTGAAATCAAGGACAAATTGTAGATTTATTGTAGGTTGGTGTATAATTATCAGGCGTTTTCAAACAATGATTATTATGAAAAAGAAACATGACAATTCAACAATAACATTTCTAAATGATTATATCGAATCTTATGATTATCGACACGCATTTTTCTAGCCTTAAAATAAAATAATATTTTTTATTAAAAAAAGTAAACAAAACAACAATTTTTATTAAAAAATAAATCACCTATAAAAACGCCTGATAATAATGCACCAACTCAATAAATATTTAGGATATGTTCGGGCGAGAAAAAGAAAATTACAATTGATTCACTATAATTTTTATTCGAACCATGTTTTTTTTATTGCTGTAGCACACCTCATTAATCATAACTATTTTATCAATAACTATATAGCTTGAGAGACTCTTGAGACTAACGATAAACATTAGTACTAAATATCCGGACGCCTGGAATAAACCGTGCCTAACCAGATTTCACAAATTTCGTAAATGGTATTTGTAAAATAATGGCTTTATCCTGTTTATTCAGAGAAGCTTTTAAAAACCTTTGTACGTTAATGGCATTGAGCAACATTTCTTTCCATCATATTCTTCCATGTTTCAGTTAATTTCATCATTACCTCTGCGTATAAATTTCCATTTTGTTCAAAACGAGTGGGTTTTGAAGTCTTTCATTGAAATTGATCATTCGCATTAAGCTAAAAGACAGAATATATGCTAATCCAAAAATGCAATACCAGTCCAATAATATGAATACTCTACATAAATCGGAAATTGCACATTTAATGTTAAGTAGCTCCCACTGACGTAACTATCACTGTAGACATTACAAATACCACAGTTCTCCTATATAACTTAGAAAATGATGTTAACCCTAGAACACTAACCATGGGTATAACATACCAAGCGCAAATTTTCCTATTTTAATTTCAATTTTCAGTGCCTGATTTTATTACCTAAATAATATGTTTTTCAGTTCCTATTAATGTTAAATCAAACTACAATGTTTGAAGTGCCTGCATGTAAAATATTTCAAATAAAGATTTATATTTAATATTTGTTTGATATTTTCAAAACGGGTATGATATACCCATGGTTAGTAGTGGTGTAACTTTAATTGATGGTTAGTGTTCTAGGGGTAACAATGTTTGACTCTATGCCAATGCCTCTAAAACTCTATTCCCAATTTTCAATCAGCAAGGTTCAATACAAACTGTCTAAGGTGTACCAACAAAAGCTGTCGAATTTTTTACATACATAGGAAGCTAAATAAATTCTACTGTAAAGGATGCGAAAAATCACATAGTTAAAGCCTGGGCCACGATGAATAAAATGAATGTAATCTGTAAATTTGATCTTCCGGATAAACCCAAACTGAGATTCTTTCGCTACATTTTAGAAATTAATGTAGTGTATGGCACCACTGCTTGGACATTAATTAAAACCTTAGAGTCTAAGCTTGATGAAAGTTACACTCGGATGCTGAGAGCTATACTTAACATCCTTGTGAGACAACGTCCAACTAAACCAGCGCTCTATGAACCTATGATATTTCTATAATATTACGCGATAGCAGCATGCCATTTGCAGGAGTGGTCATGATCTTTTACTCTGGACACTTAGCCATGGAGTAAGATGGGGTGGTCGTTCAGCAATCACCTACATTGACCCGCTATGTTATGATACAGAATGCTACCCTGATGACTTGCGACATTGATGCAGGACCGGGTTGTTTGGCGTGATAGACTAATAAATATCCAAGCTATAGCTCAACCGAAAAAAGAATAGTAACGGCGATATCGACCTTATAGTTGTATATGGCCACATCAATAGAGACTTCCTCATCCATTAGAAACCGGCTTCCCACCACTGAATCTACTAAATGCCTCACTGAGAAGGAAGTTCTAGCGTCTCTGGAATAAAAAAAAATGTTAGTTTTTAGTGTTAACTTGTAACGTAATCATGTGTCGATTGGAAAGAACATAAAAGAAAATATCTCATCGATAAGTAGTTAAATAACAACAATAAATACACTGGAGATCTTGAATATCAAAAATAGGAAGACAATACAAAACCATTGAAAAGACCAGAAAAAGGACATCATTTGGATTGGGTTAAATTCTAAACATTTGTCTTAATACCTTCACAAGTTTGCTTTTTTCTTAGTCGGTACCACCCCAATCAAGGCTGTACAGCACTTAAAATGCCAGGGGTTTACAGGATGCGGAAGAATTACAAAGAGAAACGTTAGCAATTAATAGAAAGAGAAAAGAGTAATTAGAAGTACATTAAATAGCGATTGGCATTGCATTTAAATTTTTGCCAATTAAAGTTGGCTGAAAATCATGGAGCCAGAAAATAGTTTCACAGAAGTAAGAGAAAAGAAACTGTTACCACCGAAGTTACGACTACATCTAGCTAGCTCAACTGTAAAGAGTAAAAACTAAAAACTACATTCCTTTTCAATTTAAAAATGAAGGAACTACTGATTATCCTATCGTTGCAGGTAACTTATATCAGTTTTTTTTTCCTTGTTGTAACCTAGAAAAGGTTACTGAATGAGGAATAAACTAAATGGAGGTTGGAAATGAAATGGTAATTATTATAACATCAACAAAATAAAATACTCACCAACGGCCTGAAGTAGGTAAACCACTGCTAGTGGTGGAGTAATTAGATAGCATATTAAGATATTTACCTGCATCCCCACGAAATAGGATGCGGCAGAAGGTCAAATTTAATGTGGGAAATCCGAACCCGTGGGTTTGGAAAAAATTGCCCGTAGACCCCGCATACGTGGGACCGGGTATCTGTTTACCTCACCGACATAGCCTCGTGCTGGTTCCTCTCTGTCCATAGCAGAGAGTTCGACACGGCGAGATCTTAGACAGTATATTATCCCCATTTAGATAGTGTCCAACGTATTTATGAGCATTGGGATATTCACGTTAGTGTTCATTCATACGGTATATAACACTCCTCAAGAATCCCCTTCTTAGGCCTATAAACTCTTTTACAATAGTATACAAAATTCTACCCGCTGATATGAATGTACATTACGTTACCTCTCATTTTCCCCCGATGAAAGAAATGCTGTAATTCGAATTAATACGTATGCAAAGACAATTCCATTTAGAAAATAATTCTTGAGAATATTCATAACATAGAAAACCCACTCAACAACCTGAATAGATTAAAATTATGATTTTGAATGTTTTCATCATAGATAGAGAAGAAACCTTGTGGAAATTTAAATTGTTTCCCAATAATCAGACATTTCTAATCTCATAGGAAGCTGAACAACAATCAATTCTGTAGATATCATCGTTGTTATGATATGAACGTGTGTTTTCGCGTTTCAAAGCGTATGGTAGCAGAAGGAAGAAGGATCATCGATAATTTAAAGCAGTAAACAATTGTATTAGCATAAAGTACAATAAAAGAAAAATCAAGTTAGATGTCACCCTTATGAAAAAAAAGAGATGAGTGGAGTTGTAACGGCAACCGGTGAGGCGTACAGAAAGAGAGGGGGGGGATATGTTGTGACATACTGGGGCGACGGCGTTGTCGAACAGGCCGAGTCTGATATCATTGGAGATGGAAGGTCGCTTCTTGAAGAGCCTGTGAACTCGGGTCAAGATGTCGTTCAACTGCCGAATGTCCCATTGATGGCTCAAATTGTCTCCAGCTCTCATTTGTTTCGGGAGTGCGTAGTATTCGGTTGATATTCTGGATTTTCTCTCTTTTTTTTTTCTTTGACTGCGTGATTAAACGATGCTGACGAATTTTTAGTTCAGTTTTCGGCATTCGGGGCATTCGCATCCGGCTAGTGGTGGAAATTACTATAGGGTGTAACAGAAGATTTAACTTTAGGAAGAACGTAATATCATTAAATGTGGAATCTTCCAAGGAGATTCATTATATCCTTTGTAGTTTGGCCTGGCACTAATTTCTCTTAGCACGCTTCTGAATGGAAACAATTTTTTGATGCATGAACCGTGTGAATCTCATTGTTTTTAGATGATAACCAACTGAAAATGACAATTCAAATAGTCAGACAATTAAGTGCTGGCATTAAAATGCACCTTGGGTTACATTTCTCAAGGATAAACTATCAAGCACACGCAATATAACCATAGAAAGGAATACTTAAATAAAGATAAAGTAAGCTGGAGGGAGCTATACGTATTTAGCGTTTATAGGAGAAGGAATCAAACACTCACTAATGGGAGAAAATACGAAAGCGGCGCTATCACAGAACAAGAGAAATTTTGAAAATAGAGCTGAAATTCACAAACAAAACTGAAGCCTTAAATACACTAGCATTGAATGTAATCACATGCAGCTTTAATATTATTAATTGGTTTATGTCTCAGGCACTGTTAATGCCAAAATGCAAAGACTTCTCAGAAGGCATCACATGCACCATCCGAAAACAGACATTGAGTGCAACCTCTTGAAAATTTAGAAAGATAATTACACCTTGCAGGAAACAAATGACAGCATGTTAAAACTGATGTAAAACATAATGATACGAAAAATGCATTATGTGAAAAAAAAAAGACTTCGTAAAATTCTTTGGAAAATAAAGCTACACGTAACAGAACCAGAAAAATAGAAAAAAATGTAGGAAAACCAATCGACCAAAAAAGAAAAAAACAGATAGAAAACAATCTTAAGTGAATAAATACAATAGTCCTAACACCTGTTGTCTGATTCATGTTTATAAACTGCTAAAAGACATGTATTTTGTTAATTGAAACACAATAGGATGTTATCTGCCAAGGAACGTGATCGCTTTGTCTTAGTTAAGCGATACTCCAATATTATTTTAATTGGTTGTTATATTCCGTGCTAAGGGAATAAATACTTAACACCAAGTGCATAATAGAATAAAGGTTTGGTGTCCACAACCAATACAATATGAAATACAGTACAGTTATACATACAGGTGATTCTAGTAGTGAGTTCCACTAAGTGAAGGTCGGACGTGCTTGCGTCATCTCTCTCACTTTTCCACAAGTTCTCGTAGATAGTTGACTTTATAGGTACTTACTACCTATAGTGTAATCTGGGAACCTCGACGTGGTGTAATGGGTAGCAAGATTTTCTTGCTAGATCAATTACGACTGAGTAGTGAGTTCAATCTTCACTGGGTGCTCCATACTTTCGGCCTTGTGCCACATCTAAGCCGGGCTTAGAAAATCATTTGGGCACCCCGGCGTGGTGTAATGGTTAGCAAGCTTGTCTTGCTATATCAGTTACTACTGAAAAGTGAGTTCGATCATCACTGGGTGCTCCATACTTTCGGCTTTGTGCCACATTTAAGCTACGCTTCTACCTATAGTGTAATCATTCATGGGGGTGACTGCTTATTCCATTACATCACTGGTGGAATCATGCGCGCGGTTCGTTCCCTATCAGTACCAGCGATCCTGATGTGGATCAAATATTTAGCCATCAGTGGTAGGCAGTACCTGGCTTCAAACCAGAAAGTGAAGGGTTCATAATGGCAGTCCACTTTCAGTCTCTTTCAATGAAAAACACCTAATATAATGCCCTGAAGCATAAGCGCAGCCATTGCTCTGGAAAAGACATGCATTCTAAACGTTGTTGTTGATCCAGCTCTGAAAAATATATCATTGAATGCGTTTGAGAATCTAAGCAAATGCAAGACCATCGAGATGAAATGTTGCATCTCAAAAAACAACGTTGGCTGTTGTTAGTGGGACACCAGGAAGGATATCAAAAGCAGCAGAGAAAGATTAGGGTTGAATTATTAGTAGACCTAAAATAAGTCGATTACAGAAAATCATATCATTGGTAATTCTCACAACTTGCGTCGATTTCTCTCGCCAGAATGACCCCAATTACACTTTTTTTTCTGACTGGATAAAATCCCAGCAATTTGCACATTCTGATGAAAAAAAAAAAGGCTCTTGAAGTCACTTGTTCGCAGTCGAGGATTACTGGTACTAAATGATGCAAAGGCAAAACATGGAATAATTAATAGTGATAATAAAATATCCGTAGACATTACCCTACCGCATCGTCACATATTTGTTCAATGAAAATGAAATATCTGGAGACATTACCCTATCGCATTGTTACATAACCCGGATATAAGCGACCCGGATATAAGAGAAAACAGGATATAAGAGAAATTTTCTCTGGTCCCAAAGTGTTCCCATAAACAAAATAGACCAAACCCGGATATAAGAGAAACCCGGATATAAGAGACTTCTTCTCCGGTCCCGACAACTCTCTTATATTGGGGTTACACTGTATTTGAGCAAAACAACTTACATTGCAATAAAAATCATAAATATGAATGCTGTTTTTTATTTTATTATAGAAGTGTGTTCAAATGAAAAAGATTTGATTTTGACAACTTACTTCCTAACTTTCTTTTTTCTTTCTTGCATTTCCTCACTGATGCCAGGTAGGTTTTTTTCATTTTGTCCAGGCTATCAAAACGGAATAGTCAATTATTTATGAGGTATTGACAGGACGTAACAGTCGGACGGACTAACAAAGAAGGTATAAGCACAATTATAAAGAGTTCATAATTCCCTCATATTATATTCATTAAATTATTACATTAAATTTGTACCGTATTTAAAGGAACACATTCTAGGCCAACAGTCTGATGCTATCAGCTGGATTTCGAAGTATCGCTTGAGATTTAAATTTAGGAGCCTTTTACAAAATGAATCTACCCTCTTACTTCTGACCAGAGGGACTTTATCTTCTCAAAGGCTTTTACCATGTTTTCAAAATGAAGTAGAAGAAAATATATAAATATGAAACTCGTCATTACAGGATGTGCAAATATCTACATTTTAAAATTTTCAAGGAAACTGCAAAAATCTGGTCTGAACATCACTCAGACCCGCTTACAGAGATAGGACTTGTAACAATTTTATGGGACTTTAAAATACAGGCAAACAGAACAATGAAAGCTCATCGCCCAAACAACGTGATCAAAGAGCACAAAAACAAAATGTGCTTTCTTATTGACATGGGTTTTTCTGGAGAGCGTAATGTATCTTTGAAGACCTTCAAAAATTTTCAAAATACAAGTATCTTGAAATGCAAATCTAAAAATTACATCAATAATTGCAGTTGTGGTTTGCGCTCTGTGTTTTATTGGAAATGTTTTGATCCCTGGTAACCCATATATTAAGGAAGTAAAAATGTTCTCAAAACTGCAGCGCACACATCTCGATTGCTTTTATGTTTGTTAAATGTGCGCGAACACATTTTTTTTTATTTTAATGTTTATTCAAATGTTCAGTGGAGAGTCCAATTTCTGACCTTACGACTCCCGTAGGGACCGGTAAGGAAATGCATGTATATCATAAATAGAAGAAGAAGAAGAAGCAGAAGAAGAAGCAGAAGAAAAAGAAGAAGAAGAAGAAGAAGAAGAAAATTTTATTCAGTGAAAAGGGAAGCCAACAATTTAAAAATGGAGTTTCAAGTGGGTGAAGAAATGCAAGTAAGACAAAACACTTACTGCAGTTGCAAAATTCTTAAAATGCTCAGTGGAAAATGATGCCATTTCTGACCTTAGGTCTCCGGTTGTGTCCTGGAAGGAAATGAAATATAATAATAATAATAATAATAATAATAATAATAATAATAATAATAACTAGAAATTACCAAGCACACATACTGAAAAATTGTGTTGACCCCAAATGCAGATTCTGTGATAAATATCCAGAATTAATTAAATTATCTTGTTAGTACCAAGTGAATATAAAACTCAACATGGTTCAGTGAACCAATATCAGTACTGGAATATCTGTACTGGAAAATCTGCAATATTTGCGAGACGAAAACTGCAAGAAACTTGATATGAAAATCACTCAAGCCGGTTTACAGAGTTAAGACCTGTTACAATTTCATGGGACTTTACAATTCATACAGACAGAACAATCACATAGTGATCAAAGACCACAAGAACAGGATGTGCTTTCTTATTGACATGACAATCCGCGCAGATTGTAATGTATCTTGTAAAAACAATCAAAATACAATGATCTTGAAGTGTAAATCTAACAAGTGTGGCACTTGGGTGCATCAATAATTCCAGTTGTTATCGGATCCCCTCAGATGTATGGGAAAAAGATCCGATAGACTCAATGAATAGATCCCGCTTAGCTTATGCGTTAAAGACATAGAAAATATTGTACTCACAAGTACAGCCCACCTATTATAAAGAACTTTCTCTGTGTAAAATCTGTGTGATCTTATTTTTATCTGAAGAAGATGTCATGTAGCTATTTCTGAACTTAGGTCTCTGGTTGTGATGCGGACGGAAATGAGTGTACGACAGAAACCCAAGGAAATAATAATAATAATAATAATAATAATAATAATGAAGCAAGGAATGCCTCCTTATTGATATGGCAGTCCCTGCTAACTGCAATGTATCTTTGAAGATTTTCAAAAAGCTGTCAAAATACAAGGACCTTGAAATCGAAATCTCAAAAATGTGGCACATGGGAACATCAACAATCCCTGTTGTAGTTGGAGCCCTCGGATTGGTTGGAAAAGATCCCATAATTGAAGGGATACCTGGAAGTCTATGCCTTAAAGAAATACATTTTTTCTCGCAAGTACAGCCCATACCTTACGAAGGGCTTCGTTATGTATTTTTTTTTTTTTGTCAGTGGAAAATGTCATGATGTCATTTTTAACCTTAGGTTTCTGGGCGGGACCCGGAATGAAATGTGTACACACCAGAAATCAAAGGAAATAAAATAATAATAATGATAGGAAGATGTCGTAAAAGAAACATGAAAAATAAATGAATAAATACAATAGTTCTAACACCTGTTGTCTGATTCGTGTTTTTAAACTGTTAGAAAGCATGTATTCTGTCATTTTTAAACACAATAGGACGTTATCTGTCAATGAACGTGATCACGTTGTCTTAGCAAAGCGATATTCCAATATTATTTTAACTGGTGGAATCAGTCGATATGAATAAAGGAAACTATCAGTAGAAGATAATTGACGCCAATATGGGAAAGATATGCTTTTTATTCATTCTTCTTCTAGTTCTCTATGGAAATATTTGTAATGATTTAAAAAGAAACATTTCCTTACACCAAAGTTAACTGTGAAGATAAAATACGTAGAAAATGCATGAAAGGAATATAGCCAATGAAATTGCAGCTGTTATCTTTTTTTTTTTTTTATTCCGATCGTGACAATTATGCAGCTGTTTAACAACAGCGACAACAGATCCCATAAAACCTTTTCACTGGCAACAAATACTTTTGCTACTGGGTTGAATAAAAAATAATAGACATGGAGGCAAATCGCTAATATAAGAGTAATGACACTACAAAATATCTGTGAGTAATAAAGAGGTAACCGGATTATTGTTGAAAAATCCGAATCTTAATTACACAACGATTCTACGTATTTGCGCTTTGTTTCTTTAGAGCGTTGGTGATCATGGCTCTCTTATAACAAGAAATCGTGATTACCTCAATACATTCATACAATACAAAAATATTTTCTGGCATTAAATAACCTGCAAAATGTTGAATATCCATTCGGTCAAACTTACAATTGTTTTTAGGCAACTATCTTTCGCTTTTCGGATTCGCCTTCGGATCACTGTGTCAGATTTTCTGTGGTCTGTATAAACACGTCACATGCAGTTAAATTTATCTGGTTTTCCGACATAGAAAGATCAGTATAAGCTACTACGGTATAATATTGTTATAGTGGAACACACCTATTCTATAGTTAATAGACTCTCCCACCTATAATAAGTAGGAGTAGTAAGAGTAACACGTGAGTCGCACAGTCGCTAAGTGAGTAGCTCTGAGTTCAGTCTGAAGTCGGACGACCGGCTGACCGGTTGAACTCTCTGCCTTCGGGCGGGGAGGAATCCGAATGAGGCTACGCCGAAGGGCGGATTCTCTTTCGGGGAGGTAAACCGACCCTGAACCCGTATATACGGGTTCAATGGGCATATTTTTGGCCGAGCCCACGGGCTCGGAGATCCCACATAAAACCGGCCTTGTGCCACATGATGCCCACGTGGGGGAGGGGCCTAAATACCGTCGCACAGTCGCTAAGTGAGTCGGTCTGAGTTCAGTCTGAAGTCGGCTGACCGGTTGAACTCTCTGCCTTCGGGCGGGGAGGAACCCGAACGAGGCTACGCCGAAGGGTGGAGTCTCTTTCGGGGAGGTAAACCTACCCTGAACCCGTTTATACGGGTTTTAAAATGGCATATTTTTGGCCGAGACACGGGCTCGGAGATCCCACATTAAACCGGCCTTGTGCCACACGATGCCCTCGTGGAGGGTGACTGAATATCGCTCAGTGAGGCGGTCAGTCAGTCGATGAGGGACGACAGTCGAATACTAAAGTATCAGCGACCACAACTAGATTACTCTGCGTTATACCTATTATATAAAGTTCTTAACGTTTTGTACGTCGAACCTATTTTAGGACCGACTTGATACAAATACAAGCCTCCACTGTGAAATCACTCCACAACAAATATATACCAAGCTAAGTTCACTTTCAGAGAGGCGAATCGAAAATTATCAGAAATTCGCCACTTCATTTGATGCAACTACGTTGTCGTAAATGCATTCACATTTATGTCAGATGATATAATTGATGCCGACGTAAAATCTTTTGATTGCATCAATTCGTGTCTCCTCGTAAACCAGCACGTTAAGTGCTATATCGTTATAATAAACATTTTGATAATTTAAATGAATGCTCTCAAAGCCGATGTAGTTATTTATTGTTGCCGATATGAATCTGCAATAGTAGGCACTCCTTAAGACAACTCTCCACGAACATGTCATTATAATCGTGATGCTAGTCTTAAAGGTTTACCTTTTAATAGGCATGTTAATATAGGTTTGATTGCTGTCAGAGAAATTGTAACTCCCATCAAAGTGACATGTCGGTAGGGAAATTTTGATTAGTTGGTTGATTGTTTTCGTTTACCGATATATCTCTGGCTTATTTATTGCCGAAATCTAACAATTTTGTTCTGTATTTTTTTTAGACTTTTTTTTAGATACTGATGGTTATAAGCGATACAAGTATTACTAATTAGCTTATGGCTGGGTAGAGATGAATTGCTAAATTTTCCCGAGGTTATTTACGCGTAAGTGAATATAACGAAGCCATCTGGAATTGAAACGTGGCTCTTGGATTAACATTTTCGATTCATTATCAACAGCACCAGCCTCAATTCTCAAGCGGCCACCCATCTAAGAGATCAGACTCGATGTTGCCTAACTTTGTATTTCTACGGGAACAAGTGGTGTAACGTGATGTGGCCTAAAGCTGAATATTTTGATTATGTTTATTTGGGAATTAGTTGATAATCTTATTAATCCACTTATGCGCCCCCTCTTTTTAATTTTATTTATAAATCCATATTAATTATGAAATATTTAAAACAAGCTGTATGACTTACAGTTTTTTTCCCCCAAAGAATTCGGCTTTCATTATAGGTTCAGCGATAAATCCGGCTTTAATTATCGGTTTCTAAATATAATCCATTAATACCAATTTTCCCCGCTAAAACTGGTCCAAAGCAGTAACATTATTCCTCTCTTAATTCGAACATATATAAAAGCATATTCTCTTAAAAAAAAAAACATATTTCTTTATGACAGAGCGCATTAATTATAAGAACGTATTGTGTTTTCCGTGGAAATTATAGATAAAACAATCAAAATCATTGTGTTTTATGAAAAATATATGCCTTGAAATATATTGTGCGCTGTGGTGCAATCGATACTGGCTTGGAATGAGAGCCGTGTTCGAATTCCAATCAGGTTCTTTACAGTCACTTTTGTGCAAAAATCCTTCAGAAAGGTATTAATATTTAATTTCTCCAAACAGAAGAAAAGGAGGCCAGACTGGATCCTTTAGCTTTGGATGGCAACCAGTCTGCCACAGAAAGAAATAGCAATCTAGAATATCTTCTACCTAGTCAGTCATAAATCAAAACATACATAATCGCCCGTGTATGACATTTAACTCACTTAGTTGAACAACAAACGCTAAAAAGTTAATTTATATAATGCATAAAAAGTGTAATAATTTATATGAAAGTATTTCCTGATAGAAAATCATGTTAAATAATTGTTGTAACCTAGCGAAGGTTACTGAATAGAATATTCAAACGAAGGTTGATAATGAACGATAATACTTAGGACAAGAACAACTGATATACGATTCGCAAGCAGCGAGTAGAAGTAGTAGTCAACTGCTAGAAGTGAGTCAATGGAATTCCACAATGAATCTCTAAATGCAGGATATCTGCCAACCGCCCCACGCGGTCATATGTGGCACAAGGCACAATGTAGGGTATCGTAGGCTAGGCCAAAAATTCCTCGTAGATCCCATATAAAACGTGGCCGAGTAGCCGAAACGACACTCTGCCTTTCAACATAGCCTCATCTGGGGATTCTCTCTGCCCGGAGGGAGAGAGTTTGAAATTCACAGCCGGAGACGAATCTCCAACTGCAGGATATCTAACAACTTCCCCCAGCGGTTAGGTGTGGCACAAGGCCGAATTTAATGTGGGGTATCTGAGACAGTAGGCTCGGTCAAATATTCTCCGTAGACCCGTATTAAACGGGGTCGGGTAGCTGTTTTCCGAGACGAGACTCTGCCATTCGACATAGTCTCTCCTGGGGATCCTCTCTGTCCATAGGCAGAGAGTTTGACCAGCGGCGCTGGAGACAAATCTCCAACGGCAGACTAACATACAGTATTTATTACTGTATTTATATGAATGGGGACATACCCATTATCGTCCGTGGGTATACTACAACAATAATATAATTATTTTTTATCATTTCACCCTAAACAAGGCAATAACGCCGCTAAGGTGCAAGAGGTTACTAATTATTAATGCTAGAGAACAATAAAAGAACAGGACTGAAGAAAAAAAAAGAAGATAAACACATTGTATTTAAAAAGTGACAAAAAAGAAAGACGGTGGAAGAGAATATATTTTCATCAAGCAACATATATCGATCTGTCATAGCGTTTTCCCATGCGGGCACAGCCTAGATTCATTTGGGTCCACCACAGGTTTACATATCAAGAGCGGCCACTGATATCAGGTGAAGCGCCGATCTCCACTTGCGCTTAAGAGGCCATGTCTCTGGTCAACCCACTGATGCATCTGGCTTTTTTGATGGTCTGGCATGACCATCAGTGTCAATCTAGTGCTGAGCTTAGATTCATAAATTCGAAGCACCAAAGTGCAAACCTCGTTAGAACAATTACCCTGAAAACATAGATACAAAAGACACAGGGAAGTTGCAGTACAAGGATGGGAATGTGAGCAAAGCCAAGATACTAGGTCAGGACGGATAACATTGCAGATGCTTTCTTTTATCTGGATTTTATCAAGAATCTTTTAAATACATAGCAGAAGCACCAGACAAGATATGACAGGAATATTCACTGAATAGTCGACTTATAAATATTTAAAATAGCTCCTAACCTGGAAATTTGTCTAGCTCGACACTGTGGATCAAATCTCCTAGCGGGAGATCGAACAATTGATTCAATAATCCAGAAAACTACCAACCCGTAATCTTCAATGTAAAAAGTCGCAACTTCTAATCAGTTAGACTACTAAAAGATTAAGATTATAAAATCATTAAGTCCATGAAATAAAGAAACCTGTAAACAACATATCCTAAACAGAAAAATAGGTGTTAATGTCTACATAGAAGAAATACGAACCGGGTGATATGCGAAACTATCTACTCCTATATATATTTTTCCTTATAAATTCTTAAAGCATCCATGTTTTGTTTCGCTCGATTTCTAGGACATTAGTAAATGGTTCAGCTGAATTATGAATTACATTATAAATGTGTTATGTGACGCGGCCCTAATCGTGCTCAAATAAATTTGAACTCATTAATTTTTTAAAACAATAAAAATTACCGAGGGAGTAAGCGATAAGATCGGTATTAAGAGAAAAAAAATATTCCTTTTTTTTCTGGTACGAACATTGTTAAAATTTGTAGAAATCTTTTACTAACATTTTATAGCGGCAGGCATATTGTTTACCACTTGAAACACTGAGTATCAAGATGACAGTTCTACAAGCTCTGATAATAAATATGGAATTGACGCACTTAGAGAATAATCATTGATTATTTTTTTTATTTTGCTGTAAAGAAACTGATAACAGATACGTTTGTTTTTGTTCTCATTGAATAGAACATTTTGGCTTTGTAAATATATCTTAAACAAATAAGATTAAATTATTTAAATTCACAGTATAATTTTTTCCATGCCATATACACAGAAAAGTATTATGAGATAAGTCAATATTCCGTTAAAATTTATGAAATTCACAGACAAAAAAATAGAATTAATAATTAGTTCCTCCTTCTCGAGCGATGAATTTCTTGTACTGAACATAACTTATTGAAAGCAGGAACTACAAAGAAACTTTCCCGCACTATTGATATTTGAATGACTGGAGAGCGAGGAACGTGAAAATCAAAATATTTACAGAACATATTGAAGGCAAATGAAGCAAGGGAAATCGTGAGTAACCTACTTAAGCAGTTGGCTAATAGAAAATGTATAAATAGGGATGATATCTATTAAAAGGGTTTTAGAGCAACAGAAGAGAAGACTTTCTAGGGAGTCATGACATCCCATTTCCTGAAGAGAAGCGACATAAGAAAGAAAGACAGAAAGAAAGAAAGAAAGAAAGAGAGAAAATGAGTTGCTATGAAACCTTTCTCGAACAGAGTAATGCATGAAAAACCAAAATATAATAATCTGAAACGAGTATTTAGATATATGACCTATGTGCATGATTTTTCTAAAATATGTGATCCATCTTAAAGAGAATTATCTACAAGCGTAACTATACAATGAATGAAAGCTTGCATTAAATTTTGTATATGAACCAGATCAATTACTCAAATTTATTTATTGCATTTCTGAATGATGTTTAAGCAGTATGCAGTCTTAGTATTAGGTATAATAATAATTAGTTAAAATAATAATTCCCTTTAGTTTTTCTTTTATCACATGCTACTTGTTTTCTATTATGTAATTATCGTATAGAGTCCAAAAGTACCTCCGAGTCCTTGTGGGTGATGAATTATTCTCCATCCTCCAACTTTTCACTCACAGGCGTAATGTGGCAAGCTCTGCGCTACTTCAACGGAAACTGCTGGGACGAAGTTCATTACCTGGTTGTGTCAATGCAAACCTTCAAGTCAAGGACACGCCATGCCACTTACATAGTAGCAAACCACCCATATTCCCCCCGTATTTCATTGGTGAGAAGTAAGTTCCACCCAAACAGATTATTTTCGCAAACCACTGCTCTGTGGAACCGACTCCTAAGGATCTTTCACCGATCATTACATTCTTAACCTGTTCAAGGTTTAGCTGTTATCTTCTATTAGGTTTGGTGCAAAAATAATGACGTAAGAATGTCGTTTTTTGACGTTAAAAAATACGTCAAAAAACGACATTATTACGTCATTATTTTTGCATCAACCTAATACTATACCCACAAATTTCTGCTAAAGTAAAGTTTTATCTCAAGGGCCCCACCTAGGCCTTGTATGGGGTGAACCTTATCGTAAAAATATACTAAAACGGCTTCTTTTTTATTGTTTTATTCCGTATATATCAATTTTTAAGGAATATTTTTAATGTAGACAATTTCCTCAACTCCTAGATCCCATACATTTGGTGATGTATTGTTCTGGTAGATCAGACTCCGAAGGTAGATCACATAGTTAAGTAGCACTGATAAATGGTCTGGAAAACTGGTTAGGAGATTATTTACGTTACATTAAGGAGATTAAGTGATAAATTCAAGGCAACATTTGGCGGGTGGGGGAGGAACTGAAGTGATGTTTAAGAGTGTTAAATAAATAATAGTCTGGGAAAAGCATCTGGAGAAACGACTAGCACAGAGAGATCGAGGAAAAAAATAATAGTTTGACAGTTCTTAAGATTAGCTTTAAAGCCAGCATCTTGCGAATCCTATGGTATGGACATGACAAGTTTGTAAAGAAACATTTCATAATGAAGATGAAATTTGCAAAGGAAGGATGGAAGTTATTATATAGCAGGTAGGGAAGCTGACACGTAGTAAAAGTTTTATTCAAGTTTAATGTTCAGATATGTTTTCTAAATTCATCAGTGATTTGGGTTAATTAATCATTGTATCTGTGTGTCATATAGGTTTGTCCAGTTTACAGAATTGCTCTGTACTCAGTAAAGGGTTCGATCGAAATTCCAACGTATATCACCTGATGAAAGCCGTGGTGTACAACGGCCGAAACGTTGTGAATGTGGGAATAAAAATGAGAACAGTCTGACCGATGTAAATCGAGTAAATTGTCTTCATAAGATGTTACTGTTTCTTAATACCTTGTTTAGCTTTTGAAAGACATCTTTTGCTAGCCCAATGCGCATTCAGATTTCAGTGCCCCACTTTTCGTCCTCAGTTAAAACGCTTCTCAGTTATTTAATTTTTTGTGCCTGCTTGATTTTGTTATCTCTAAATTATAATGTGCATTTTGGGCTGGTCATTTTGGTAACATTGATACGTTCTGTTTTCATACAATTGATATTTTGTATTTCTCGCATTCCTTCTCTACATTCTCAAAGAGTTACTGTTACTTCTTTTTGTGCTTGCTATTGACACTGTGTCCTATGTCTGTCTAATTTTGTTAACGAGGCCGTCGGCAATAGTAAATCATTATAGAACTTGCGATTCTCGCAGCATTGCTGCACCATATTGGTTGATCCAATCAATGGGAGGAGATTATTCTTTGCATAAATGACTGAACATTGGATGATTGTGTCGGATCGTGTATTTTCTGAATGCATCATTTAGAATAACAGAATGTGGAAATTTGTCACGTTTTGCGCAAGGTATTTTAGCGAAAAATTAGCATTGCCAAAGTATGTTTATCCATATGCAGAATATATTATGCTCTCTATGTATACTGGCTTCACTAAAGGTAAAACTGTTGTAAAAAAGAAAAAAAGAAAAAAAGATTGACGCGCTTAAGGATACAAGAATTAAACAATTGATAGCGATCCCGAGATAGAATTTTTCAAACTGATTTGAAAAGTGCAAATGATGCTGCGATAAATAGGGGAGATGCTTAGGGGACTCATTTGAGATGGATTTTTTTAAAATGTTTTCATTCTAAGCAAAGTTGTAACACGGCTATTGCGAAGGGAGTTACAAGGATTGAAAGTGAACGAGAAGACTGAGATTAGGGAGTATGAAAAATGAACGGCATTCAAGAAAACAGATGATGGCGATTGGTGTTGCATTTAAATATTTGAAGACTGTAGTTACCAAGGAAGCAAATAAACAGAAGGGAGTTCCACAGGTAGGAAGTGCGAGAAATATATTGTTTAAATGGAAGTAGCGGTTGACTTTAGTTATTTCAACAGTAACAGGGTGGGACGTAGATGCCAATCTAGTAGCACGCTTAAATCCATCTAGTCGAAGCAGCAAAGGACAAATCTCGTCAGATCAGTTACCATGAACAGGTTTATAGAAAGGAGAGTGGGAAGCCACGCCACGTCGTGGAGAAAATGATTAAAGACGAGATACCTGATCAGGATCGATTAAATTACAGATCCTTCTTTGGATTTTGTCAAGAATCTCGAGATGTATTGCAAGAGCACCAGACCAGACAAGACTATACATGGCAGTAGTACTCAATGTAGGGATAAATGGTAGATTTGTAATCATGCCAGATGGATTCTGATGAGAATTTTTTTCTCGCATGACACAGTGACCTAAGATTCCTGACAGTAGATGCAGCTATTGATTCAATGGAGTCGCTTTACTTTAAGTCAGTAGAATACGTGAAACAGGGGGTACAGTGTGTTGTTCTGCTGGACTCTAACATTAATTTTGTTAATGTCAAATAATGAAGGTTCTTAGTCTTTATTTCCTTCTGCACAAATTCCTCGCCTTACTAACCCTTAGATAATAAGGCATATTTTTAATCGCTCCTTAGCTTTATTCTGTCATTTATTTACACAGGTGGTCATCTAGGTTATTTGCTGCGTTCCTTTGCCCCTCTTGCCTTCAATATGTCCCGCGAGTGTCAAATTTTCCGAGCCTCTTTTTCAACATTATGTGCCTTAGATCTTTCAACTGTTCCTTTCTGATGTTAGTCATAAGTGTTCCTTTTGTTTCCAATTTCTATACAAGTTCGTCGTTGCTCCCATTTTCAGTACGTGGAATTCTCAGCATCCTTCTGTAAAACCACATTCACTGGCATATAGAAGGACTGATATTACCTAACAGTTTAGTACTATTTTCTTTGTTTCTAAGGAAAATTTCTTCTTTCTTAATACATTGCGTATGTATTAAGATATAAGAAATTTTCTTATATAATCTTGAAGGCATCTTTCACTATCACAATGGTCCTTCGGATTTCGGTGTCACAATCACCGTTCTCTGCCAAGACACATCAAAGATATTGAAACTGTTGGACCTGCTTGACATTCGTATTTCCAGTCCTTAATGTACAGGCTTTTTTACCCAACTACTGACAACCATGCATTCCGTCTTCCCGCTGTTCAGATTCAGTATCTTAAACTTGCTCTCCTTCATCCCATCCTGCAGGAGTTACTGTAGTTTCCGCGCTGCGTCCATCATCAACACCGCGCCATCTGCATATTGACCTCATGTATATTTGGGAAGCAGCGGCTAGTAGGTTGAGAGATGACCGGAAAAGTATAACTTTTACTGCTCTGCTTCTACCCCTTTGTTTAATGATTTCTTTGATACCCCCCCTACCAATCTATAGTATAAGTCCAGTATACCCCCATAAAATTTGATAAGTATCTGTCGTTGGCGACGGAAAATTGAACATTTGTGGAAAGTCACTTTTGCCATGCTCCGAACTTGTAAGAAATGGTAAATGTAGCATCTTTGAATGATACTTTTCCTGTAGTGTGATATGATTCTAAATTCTTTTGACTCAAGTTAATTCTTTCCTTTTCAGTTCCCTTTTCTTTTTCCTTTCTTTTTTCTAACTTATATTTCAAACCCCCCCCCGTTCTTAAGCGGACATCCGTGTCCATTTCTCACTTTTATTTCTTTTCTCTTACTTTAGGCATCCCATATCTCTGTCGTTGCGTATATGTGTACATGTTTACTAATATCTCTCTCTCTCCTCATATATATATATATATATATATATATATATATATATATATATATATATATATATATATATATATATATATATATGTGTGTGTATACGTATATAATTTATGTGTATGTATCCGCATTGACAGGGATCATATTGTATTTGTTTTTTTTGTTTTTTGGTTTTTTGAAGTCTATATACTAAAATCTATTTATCCCCCTTGGAGTGGTCACTCCGACTTATACTAAGTTAAAACTTAGTATAGTCTGCCCCACTGAATACCATACACTCTTATGAACTATTCTACCTTCGTTCTATTAATAAATCCACAATCTCATTGTTTGGGCGTGCTCTTGGATCTTCTTCGTTACTCGTCCTAAAGCTGGTAACCTGAACATAATTACCCCTTGGCGGTCAAGGTTAAAAAGCATCTCTACGAATTTCAATGAATACGAATAATATTTCACACCGGATCGGCCGTCAACCGGGACAATAAGGAACCAGTCTGAGGACGAAAAGTCTGCCACTGGAACAAACTCTTCCACACACGGAAAGACACTTGGTCACCAAACCCGGATTATTGCCAACCTTGGACCAAGTGACTCAAAACCAAATCGACTAATAAAAAGTAAAAGAACGACATGGAGCCGCGAAGAGTATCGACAAATCATCACATCCTTCTTCACTGCACTCGAAAACCCAGCAAAGAACACCACCAATCAAACATACCAAATATGGAGAAGTACGGTGGGAAATGATATAAGACCTAACCTCAATCCAAACATGCTTGCCAATGTCCGTAGTGACATCATGCGAAACAACAGACTCTCAAAGGCAGAAATAGATAAGATAAAATTAGATATAAGACTAAATACTATGACCCATCACTCAAACTCTATTGAGACGAATGTAGAAATAAGAAATGCAACAGAGGATGAGGTGGACGCTAAAGCGAATGAAATACGAAATAATCTCCAAGGAAATAAAACCCAAGACTCTACCTTAAACACAGCCTACAGTCCTCCAGAAACTGTACCTTCAGTGACAATAAGTTAGAATTCCTTGAAAACCACGAAGCTGAAATCACCGAAGCGAAAAATGACGTCATCCAAGTACTCAGCAGAGTAACTTTCATACAATTGTCAGACAGAGACCAGCTCCCGAAAATCCATATAACGAATTCCAACAAGCACATCGTGAAAATATACAATGCTGCTCTGGAAACATTGTTAACAGATAAACCACCGGGAAACATCACATTAGTTAACAACGTCATATACGCAACAGATTTAGCAGCGACTCGGAAGCTTGCAGTCAAGACAATAAATAAAATTAACAGACACAGAGAACCAGCTTGGAAAACCAAACTGATTCGAGAAATAAAACAAATAAGATGTGAGCTTTCTATATTAGATGAGCTTACCAGAAACCCTAATATTTCCACACGTAAATTCCAAAAGATCAAGCGGAAATATAACATTAAATCCCTAATTGATATTCCATCAATCAAGGAAATGCTGAAGACGATACGAAAAACGTTGTAGGTTCTATCGCCAAAATAAAATATTGCGAACAGATCTTAAAAAATTTTACAGGGAAATTGGAAAAACACCTATACATGTCGAAAGGCCACCATCGATTGATAATGTACAGATATTTTGGGAAAATATCTGGAGCAGCCCAAAGGAATATAACCCAAATGCAGAATGGATACGGCGTGAAGAAGAACGAATGCTGGATACACCTCTGCAAGAATGGGAAAATATATCCACAAATGATGTTAGGCAAGCTCTAACGAAATCCCAAAAATGGAAATCCCCAGGAAATGACAAGTTGCCCAATTTCTGGCTGTATCATCTCACATCTACCCATGAAATTCTTGCAAAAACATTATCAACGATTGTAAATAATCCCAATAAAATCCCGGAATTGATTACTGAAGGTATTACACACCTCATACCAAAAACAACTGAAACAGACGACCCGAAAAATTATAGACCGATAACATGTCTCTCCACAACGTATAAGTTGATCTGTACCGACGAACCGTACTTATTCCTTTCTCGAAACAAACAGCATTCTCCCGCTGGAACAGAAGGGATGCGGAAGAAGTTCATATGGCTGCAAAGATCAACTGATAAATAAAATGATCCTGGAAAATTGCAGGAGACGACGCAGGAATCTAAGTGCAGCGTGGATTGATTATCGTAAAGCCTTTGATAGTGTTCCACATTCTTGGATCCTTAAGACTTTGGAAATGTACAAAGTCTCACCTGTGGTATTAAATTTCCTTAAGCACAGCATAGGAATGTGGAACACCAAACTATACCTTAGTCACACCGGGGGCACTGCCATATCCAACCGTCTGAATATCCGACGTGGAATCTTTCAAGGTGATTCTCTGTCACCCCTTCTGTTTTGTTTATCCTTAATCCCTCTTACACATGAACTGAACAACAGTAGCTATGGTTACAAAATAAATAAGAAAATATTCAATCACCTACTCTACATGGATGATCTCAAACTCTTTTCCAAAGACGACAATGAGTTGAAAGGCCTCCTAAATATTGTAAAATACTTCAGTGACAACATAGGTATGGACTTCGGATTAGATAAATGTGCAAAAGTAACTTTCAAGAAAGGTAGAATTACAGAAACACCCTTAATAGATTTAGATGTTGTCACAAAGATTAGGGAACTGGAGCATGATGAAGCTTATAAGTAACTAGGAATTAGCGAAGGAGATGGCATACAACACCCCCAAATAAAGGAAAAATAAGAAAGGAGTACTACAGGCGTGTACGTCTGGTACTAAATACTGAGCTAAACTCAAAAAACAGGATATCAGCCATAAACACATTGGCTGTCCCTGTGGTGCAATACAGCTTTAATGTCCTTAACTGGACGGTAGCTGAAATTAAGCGAATGGACGCCAAAACGAGAAAGCTTCTCACTTGCTATCGCATACATCATCCCAAAGCTGATGTCGATCGTCTGTATGTGCCCAGATCCGAAGGAGGCAGAGGATTAGTTCAACTAGAACTGTCCTACAAAACTACAACAATTGACCTCCAAAGATATTTGGAAACTACAGAAGACTGGATGATGGTATGCGTCAAGGAACATGAAAGTAGTAAGCGTCTTTACTCCGTAATGAAAGAAGCCAACAAATACAAAATGGAGTTTCAAATGGGCGTAGAGATGCAACTACAGCACAATACACCGGCTGAAACTGCAAAATACCTAAAAAAGACAGCAAAGACGTATGCAACCGACCAGTTACAGAAGCGATGGCAAGATAAACCGCTTCATGGCCAATACTCTGCCCGTACCAAACAAGCTGACGTAGATAAAAACCCGTACCCATCAGTGGCTACGTAGTGCAGGGTTGAAAGCGAAAACTGAAGGTTTTATCCTTGCTGCGCAGGACCAATGCTTGCTAATTAGGAATTATCAAGCACATATTCTAAAATATTGTGTCAGCCCAAAATGCAGATTCTGTGATAAATATCCAGAAACGATTGATCATCTTGTATCAGGTTGTACGGTGTTGGCACCCACAGAATATAAAACCCGACATGACAGAGTGGGCCAATATCTGCACTGGAAAATCTGCAACTTCTACGGGAAGGAAACTGAAAGAAACTGGTATGAACACCACCCAGACCCGGTTACGGAGATAGGACCTGTTACAATTCTATGAGACTACCCAATACACACTGACAGAACAATCAAGATCAACCGGCTAGATATTGTTATTAAAGACCACAAACAAAAACGATGCGTCCTTATTGATATGGCAGTCCCTGCTGACTGCAATGTATCTTTGAAGATATTCAAAAAGTTGTCAAAATACAAGGACCTTGTAATAGAAATCTCGAAAATGTGGCATATGGGAACATCAACAATCGCTGTTGTAGTTGGTGCCCTAGGAATGGGTGGAAAAAATTGCAGTAGACTAATTGAAGGGATTCCTGGAAGTGCATGCCTCAAGGAGATAAAAAAATTGTTCTGACAAGTACAGCCCACACTTTACGAAGGGCTTTATCTATGTAATTTAATTTTTTTTTTTTTTTGTCAGTGGAAAGTGTCATGACGCCATTTCTAACCTTATGTCCCTGGGCGGGACCCGGAAAGAAATGTGTAAACGCCAGAAATCAAAGAAAATAATAATAATAATAATAAATGTGTGTGTGTGTGTGTGTGTGTGTGTGTGTGTGTAATTGTGTATTTGAGCAACAATGCCTTTTTATACATGTTATGTTAAATCCGAATGACACGGTACTGCGATTAAGCTTTTTATTTAATTTTTGTTGTGTTCGTACAAGTGTTTTCTTTTCTGGACCCAAAGGGCATAAAATCAGTCCAAAAGTTCTACATATCTTAGCGCTTCCGGCTAATTTTCTAGCCATTATCATAGACTATTTTAATTTTTATTTAAATTTTAAATAAATACGTAAGATTTTATGCATGCGTCTGAAGTCATAGGAATGTTTTATTTTACGAACTCGGTCAGCACATTGTGGCCATGCTCATAGTTAATATTATTGAGTGTTGGCCTTTCCTTTTTTATTATTAGAGATTCCAGTATTTTTAATCTTTTTTTACATGCGGATGTGGCTATTATACTTGTTTTTTCTACTAGTATGTTTCGGATGGACTTTTGTAGGTTTTTGTATATGTTAAAATGAGTCCGAATTGAGCTATAGTAGGTTAGGTGTAACTTAAGTCGCTTATAACATCATGTCCAGAAAATAAAACACTTGTAGGGACACAAGAAAAATGAAATAATGCGATCAATCGCAGTCGTCTTTAACGTAACACACACACACGAACGCACGCACGTTTATATATATATATATATATATATATATATATATATATATATATATATATATACACAGACACACACATATATATACACGCATGCATTTATATACACATATATATATATATACATATACGAGCATATACATGCAGACACACAGACACACTGACACATATATATATATATATATTTATATATATTTATGTTTGCATTAGACATTCTCTATGATGGTACAAGTAAAAAGACTTTAAAAATTATTTGGCATTCAAAATATATACACGCACAAATTTATACACACACACACACACACATATATATATATATGCACACAAATATATACACGCATATACATGCACACACACACATATATATATATATATACCTATACGTATATATATATATATAAATATATATATACATACACACACACACACACACACATATATATATATATATATATATATATATATATATATATATATATATATATATATATATATGTATGTATGTATGTATATATTTATGTATGCATTAGACACTCCATATAATGGTACAAATAAAAATTAAAAATAAAAATTATTTGGTATTCAAATCTTAACTTACACTTAACTCTGCCCTGCTCATCGATATATTCATTTAACCATAAGCGGAAATTTGAAAATCTGATCCTCTCTAGACAGATTGAGTACAAGAGGCATAAAGGAAACCAGCGTAGAATATACTTTGATCGTTATGTGTAAATGGATTGCGGGACAGGGTTTAGGAGAAATAGCAAAAGAACAACATTTATCAACAGCGAAAAGGGATAGGAAGTTGCGGAGGGTCATGTTTGATTGCTTCCTGCACGGTCACGGCACATAAGGAAGAAAATATTTCGGAATTATTTCTTTTACTTCGATTTAATAACAACGATTCCTTTATTTTATTTTATTTTTTTTGTTTTTGGTCACGTGTTCAGTAGCTTTTAAACTGAACCTTTTTTGATATTGTATTGACATTTCATTCTAGTTTGCCTCTGTCATATCCAGTGTCTTTTTCTGGAATAAATTAAATAACTGAAATCCACGCCTGCGCGTCTACTGTAACGGATATAAGTAAACAAAGAAAATTGAATCAGCAACCTGGTTTCTAATTTAAGATTAATCTGCTAGATATAGGCACACATGAATGACTTTGTTAAAGGCATGTATCCATCTATTGTCCCATGAATCAATGGCACTGCAGACAGATCTCTCTATAACTTCGTGTCAGTCAGGCTAAGCTTCTGAATTCCAAACTGTAAAGACGCCAACGGGAAACAAATTTAATGCTTTTCCAAAAGTGCATTCCCATATAAGGAATCACTGGACAATCATAAACGCCTAAAACTTAAAGCGACGATTCTTCACTGTGATTTTCTAAACGCAGAATAGATGTGTAACCAGGCCGAAATTATCGAGCACCCAGTGAGGATCTTCCACTTTATTTTTGCATATGTCCATTAGATGAAATCAGATCAAAGTTAGCAAGCTAATTAAATGCATAATTAAATAAATAAACTATTAAGATCTTTTGCAAGTACATGCGCAGGCCAAAACACAGACGTAATTCGGACTTTGCTACCCAGACGCTTAACAGCGTGTCAGAGCAATTGATGGTTCGCATTAGCGTTAAAGATTCGATTATTGTCGGAAAAAATATATTTCTAGGCCGGTGAATGTAATTAATGTTGCTTAATTAAACAGCAGATCATTTACTTAAATAAATTATATTTTTTAAAAAGAACGTATAAACAGAATATATATATATATATATATATATATATATATATATATATATATATATATATAACATACATAAACATCTGTTTCAACACTTAGATGCGACAGTCATATTTCATGAAACAGACTGTCGCCATAGTGTTGACTTCTATGTTCACTTTTATATTCACACGCTCTATCTCTGATATTGACAACTTTATCCCATAAAATATAGCACATCTTAAGACTATATTTCTTCATATATATATATATATATATATATATATATATATATATATATATATATATATATATAAGTAAATAAATAAACCTAAAGAGCCAGACTAACCAACCTAGGTTTCACCTACGCGGATCGTCAGGACTGACTGGCTAAAGAGGTGCTATAAGAACAGTAAATATATAGCCTACAACACAAAAACAAGACCAATGATCAAAAAAATAAAAAAAAATAAAGCATTAACACACACACACACACACACACACACACACACACACACACACACACATATATATATATATATATATATATATATATATATATATATATATATATAAAGAAAAACTGGTGGAAAGTGATTTATAAAAAAATACGCGTTAAAATGATGTACAATTATGCACACTTAAATAACTCCATTCATATGCTAGAGTAACAATTGATACGCTTGAAGAAAAGATTTAACATAGCCCACAGAGCATTTTGGTTGACAGATAATTAGCGTATCAAAAATAAATAAATAAATATATAAAGGAATTGCAGAACGAAATGCCCAACAAAAACCAGACACGACTTCCATAATCAGTCCAGTTCCGCTATGAAAAAAAAAATTGTTCTAGCTGGACAGCATTAATATTGGACATTTGATATCTGAAATAAATAATGATATTTGACGTGGATGGATTGAACTGTGGCATAAAGCCGGTCAATAATAGTCGAAATGTTGGCAATTGGATTATAACAAGGAAGATACCTCAATGACTATAATAAAAAAAATAAAGACGAAAAATGAGGTGGGGTGAAAATGAGAGTTGAGAGAATTAGGTGAGATCAGAAATATAAAGGGGATATAGTGGAGAAACAGTAATAAAAAATGAATGAGAAAATCATAAGAAAAACATATGAATCCGCGAAGAAGAAAACAGACTCAGCCTGTGAAACCAAAAAGAAAAAAAAAATTAGCTTAACATGTTTAGTTTTCTCTCAAATCTTTGAAAAATATACTGAAGGAATAAATTAAATATTTGACATATTAAGTGATATTCTGGCGTCATTGAACATCAAGTGGAAACAACACTTCCTGCACGACGCACCGAAACTAAGCAACATCGACCCTAGGAGGATGACTGCTTGCGAATATCACATGCTTTTTGCTTGGGTGTGTGAGTGTTGTAATGTGCAAAGGCTCTCAATGTTAATATTCACTTAGGCGCAAATACTCTTCGGAAAACTATGACACGACCTCTTCTCACTCCAGCTATGGGATAATTAGTAATACTTGCATCACTAAAATCATTATTAACAAAAAAAAAATGAGTACAAAATATTTACAATCTGGTAATAAATAAGACATAGAGTTTGATATGCCGCTAATCAAAAACAACTATCTAATGAAACTATCCAATGATATCCAACTATTCAATTATCCAATGAAAATTTGACAAGGAAAGACGAGTTCTAATTTCCATTAGGTTCGTTATATTATTGTTGTGTCGGAAACCTACCACCCCTCTTGAAGATGAACAAAGACTTTAAATAGTGGCATGTCAGAAGACAGATAGACAGTGAAGTTCTTAGCTGACTTCCGACGTCTGTCGAACTCTCTGCGTTAGCAGAGAGGAACCCTGACGAAGCTTTGCCGAAGGGCAAGGTTTCATCCGGGGAGGTAGACAGGGCCTGAACCCGACTAGGCGGGTTCAAGGGCTATATTTTTGGCCGAGCCTACGGGCTCGGATCAACCCACATTAAACTCGGCCTTGTGCCACATTCAATCCTCGTGGGGGGATCGATAAATACTCAGAGAAGTTCTTGGCTGAGCTAGTTATTGACAACTCAGGCGATTTCTGTACCTATTTACCAACCTATTAAAACCCTTTTTATTGTTACGTATTATTTGGCGTCTTTTGGGAAAGACATGAATTCACCTCTTTTCCCACAGCTATGTATTAATTAGTTTGACTTGGATCGCTAAACCATAATTATATAAAAAAAAATAAATTCTTATAATCTAAAACTATTTTGTGTATCTGTCAATATTTCTGAGATGAGGTATTATGTACACTATTTACATTATTCGGACTATTTTCCTCATCTTTGTTGCCAGATTTATCACAACATTTCGGCCGTTGTACGCTCCGGCCTTCATCAGTTGGTTTGAAATGTCGAACTGAACCCTTTATTTCGCGCGTTGGTGTAGACTGTTCTAGTTCCACGTGTCAGGTCTAATGGATGTCAGTTATCAAATTAAGGGTTCAGTTCGACCTTCCAACCAACTTAAGAAGGCCGGAGCGTACAACGGCCGAAACGTTGTGGTAAATATGGCAACAAATATGAGGACAGTAGTCGGAATAATGTAAATAGTGAAATATTTTATGCCTTTAAATATCAGACCCCTACTTTTGTTTTCAAAGTAATATGACCGTTTTCTTTAATATGGCTATTGTTTTGATTTCAGTAAAATATTTGAAAATTTAAAAATATAGTTCAGTAGAATTTTCAGTTTACTAAAACTGTAATTTATAATTATATTTTGCGTACCTGGGAGAAATAAGGCGTCAGTTAAATAAGACGCAAAGAAAATATGGCGTAAACTGACGCGTACCATTTTTTCCATATTGTGAGTATTTTTCTTAAACTTCCTATTTTCACGATTTCAGTGGAAAAATATAAAACTTTTCTAACAATATATATGAATTTTCACATTCTTAATTTTTAGTTTCGGAAGTTTAGATATATGGAAAAAAAGAACGAATCATTTTAAACAGACATCATTTTAAACAAACATCATTTTAGACAGACATCATTTTCATGGCAATTGTTCTGAGGAGCTTCTTTGGCGCCTTGACTGCATAATTTTAAGCATGTTACTAGATTACATTCAGTTACGTGCTAATACCCTTGAGAAAACTATGAATGATCTTCTTCTACCCGTATCTATGAGAAAACAGCGGGACAGACCGGTGCTATAGCCTTGGATGTCAACTGGTCTACCCCAGAATGAAATGGCACCTTATTGCAGGAAAAAAAATGCCGCGTCAGTCATATATCGAAAGATACATGATCGCCTAAGACTGTGTCATACATGGCACATAACTGACTGACTGAACCTTGGGAAAAGTATCAATTCTCTTCTACCTTCCACTTCAGTTATAGGTAAATAGTCGGAGAGACCGGGCTATATAGCCTTGAATGCCAACTGGTCTACCGCAGAAAGAAATGGCAACCTACTTAAGTTAACTTAATTAGCCATGTTACGAAAACTTCATGAAGAATACATTGTAATAAAATTGTAAATTAAATTATTACAGATAGTTAGGGAAGTGTAATAATATAAATATTTTGTTAGAGTTAAATAATGTGAATATTTAGTTAAAGTTAGGAAAATGTAATAATATAAATATTAAATAATTTGTAATAAAATTGTAAATTAAATTATTACACATAGTTAAGATACTGTAATAATAAAAATATTTTGAACAAAAACATTTACTTCGCCACCGTAATGGTGGAAATACAGTTAATGATAATTTTAATTATAAACAGCACATATTGAAACTAAATATTTGAAGGCTTCTATTGTTTGAATTTCTAAGCTGTCAGATATCTTTATAAAAAAAAACAAAAACAAAAAAAAAACTGCACGATATTTACATCAGCTTTTAAAAATTAATCTTTCCTGAGGAATTTCCGTCCGTCAAAGTAAACATTCTTCTAAAATAATTTCCAAAAAACTTTTCCATTAGCCGAAAATGATTGCCACTTCAAGAAACGAATGTCATTGAAACTTCGCCGAAGGTGATGGAGAATTGTTTTAATTCTATAGGTTCGATAAAATCAAACTGGCAGCCGATATAGAAAATGACCTTCAATCTGTTATTAGCCGGGACGAGAAATGACTAGTCCATTTTCATGCCTTTAAATCGTAAGTATTTTCTTTCAATTATATTAGATAATCATCATTTGTTGTCTAACATCTCCATAGTTTATGCTAATCTCCAGAAGAGAAACTCGTTGTACTTCTAGGTCTCCTCTTTTCTACTGACATGTCACGGTGAGATTATATACGATGGTAACTCGAAAATTATTGCACATTCGCATCATATGTTTTTTTTAGGTTTGCTACACGACCTTCTATGCCTGTAAGCTTATAGTTGGTAACATTGTGGTTACATGATCGAAGTTTGAACTTGATCGCGCGAGTATTCTAGCTGCTGTGACAGTGTAAGTGACCGCCTCTCAGCAGTGTGTACTGATGTTGACCAAATTGCACACTGCTAGCGGACCGGCCATGTTTACACTGTAATAGCAGTAACAAAACTGGTGCTATCAAGATCAAACATCGATCACGTGATCACAATAATATACCAAGTATAAGTACTCATAAACAGAAGGCATTGTGACAAGCTGAATGTTATGGCGAAAATGTGAATATTTCTTGATTTATCAGTTGATAATTCTGCTGTTAGAAGTTTTGGTTCAATCTCTCGAAGCAGACATTTTTCCACGCCAGAATCCATCTTGTATATTTCTGAATCTAATGTTCGTCCGTGCATCGAGTATTGCTGCCTCGTCCGGTTTGGAGCTTCTAATATCTATCTAGAGATTCTTAACAAAACCGAAAAAGGAATCTTCAGCGTTATTGGTCCTTACGTGGCATCTCGACTTTGTCACTTTCCCATCGACTTAACCATGTGTCTTTTCCTAAATATTCTCAGTGTAATTCTTCTAATGAGGTTCTATTTTAGGTATCTTGATGTTACGAATTCAAGCGTAGTACTAGATTGGCAGCCAAGTCTCACATTTTTTCCTGTGGAAGCTGCTAGATGTAAACCTAAGTTCTATGCTTATATTTTCTTCACAGGCACGGCACTTCTCGTCAGACGTCGTCATCTGCCTTCTTGAATCCTTTATTGTTTTCCCGGTTTCTTTTACTCTCGTTAAACCCTTTTGTTTATTGACTTTTATCGCCTCGTTTGAAGCGAGATTAATAATAAAAAAAGAAAGCATTTAGTAACTGCTTGAATCATGGCTACAACTACGCCTTTAAAAACATAATTTTGTCTTACCTTTTAATTTAATAATATCGAAACTCGAAAAATCTCTACTATTTCATCAACTAGAATCCCATCACAAAATTAATCGGCATCACTCTTTTCTTAATGCGTTAGGGCAGGTTTAGTCAACAGCCACACATCTGTCCGGGTTATCGAGTTTAGCATGTCAATCGTTGATGAAATCAGTTTTCATGTATTCTGTCGATCATTTTATTTGATTTTAGTAATGGACGTTTCTTATGTGATGTCTAAGGATCGATCTGACATGTTTTGACTGTACGATGGGTGAATCACATTAAAGTGGATGGTGTGTGAGCTTAACTCGGTTTTAAGTGTTTATGACCAGTGATAACATCTCTGAAGACGGTTATTCACTCACTTGAGAAAAAGAGAATAAAATAATAATAAAAATAATAGATAAATAAATTAAAAACTTTAGGAGAAGTGACAACAAACAAGATATTTAAGATTACCTTAAAAAGAACAGTTGGAATTGAAGTAATGACGTGCTTCTCATTTTCGGGTGAATGAATTTCAATGCCGCATGTTTGTGTTGCCAGCCGTGCGTCTTTACTTAGATATGGTCAGAGAGTTAGCAATACGAGTTCTTGCTGGTTAAAGAGAAAAAAAAACTGACCTGTTTGTGGGAAATACCTGCAACGCTTGGCCCAAAGCGTCAAGTACCTACCTACCTACCTCTACCGTGTAAGAAGTAACTGACATAAGAAAGGAAATGTATTGGGAACAGAATTCAAGTTTTAATTTCTCTCCAAGGTGTCAATATCCACCTTCCGTTTCCTTGTGAACTTGCAAGTACTTTTCTCAGTGCCTTTGTGCATTCCAACACGATTAAGCATAGAGACACGCCGTGGGATTTCATTGTCCGGATGTGAAAGATATGTGAATGGTCCACCCCGTTGGGTGGTTATAGATTTATGGTCCTATGGCTTGTGTTTAATTTTCTTACATTTCCTCGCTGCCAAAAAGTCACTGAGTTATATATCTTGCAAAAGCTGCGTTTTATAAAGTATTTATCTCTTACAGATCGTTTTTTTTTAAATGTCTGCCTTCCGCTGGTCTTAGATTGGAAAGATAAATTATATGATAAGTCGAAAAAACACAAAGACAACAAACTTAACAATTTGATTTAAACTGCCGCTTGATCCATTTTACTCCCAACACTCTACAGTATTAACAGAAGTGCTTACAATCGTCATAATCATGACCATAATCAACATTATTGATGTTGCTATAATCAGTCTTGGGTTTTTTCGTGGTCAATAAACATTTTGATTTGTCAATCAATTCACGCCTCTGACCTATTTGAGAGCAAATGATGGCCATTCGCTTATATCTAGTTTTTTTTTTAAATTTTTTTTTTATCGTAACAGTCAAGGTAGATATTGCCATCTCTCAGGAAATAGACAATTTGATTTCTGTAAGAATTTATTTTATATATGTATAAATCACGTATGGCTAATAATATGTGACGCGTGTAGAAGTTCATTGGATTTGCAAGGAAATAAGAAACGTTTTGATTGAAAGAAGAAGAAGAAGAAGAAGAAGAAGAAGAAGAAGAAGAAGAAGAAGAAGAAGAAGACGACATTTAGATTACAGAGAATGTAAATGGGAAATGAATAGGAAAATATAGAAGCTCTTTAAGTTGATATTGATAAGAAATGACGCGATGAGGATGCAGTTGTTAGCCTTCATTATATTTAGAATTTAACCTATGCCCTTTGCAGTTACATACACGACTGGGCTACAGTGTTATGGAGTAGAGAGCTCGTCGGGGTTTATTCCTTTCACCATTTTGAAAATAAGACCCGATGAATCATCTAAACCGAAATAAATATCCGACCTTGAATTACAAGATTTTTAAATAACAAAGTAAATGTCAGATAGCAGAGTAAACGTTAATCAAGTTAAAATGAAAAAAAAAAGAGCGTTGACAAAATATATTGACATTCTTAAGATCAGCAAAGTTATATCGGATTAATTCGTTTTTCCTTAGATCCATCGGGAAGTAGCAGTTCTAGTTCTGTAGAAATGGGAACGGAACAGCGATCGCAAATAGTAAATTGTTCTGGCGTTCTTTCTTTGATAAATTCTAATTTGGTTCTATTTAGCATTACATATTCCGTTTTCTTCCTTGTCTCTTTGCAAATTAATGCAATCTATCTATCTAACTGTCTAATCATATCTATCTATCGATCTATCTATCTAGCTAGCTAGGTAGCTATCTAGCAGTCTACTCATATCTATGTAACCATATATGTATCTATATGTCTACTCGTATCTATCGAACCGTCTGCTCATATATCATGGTCTATTACTATCTATCTATCTATCTATCTATCTATCTATCTATCTATCTATCTATCTATAACGGTCTATTACTATCTATCTATCTATCTATCTTTAACGGTCTGTTACTATCTATCTATCTATCTATAACGGTCTGTTGCTATCTATCTATCTATCTATAACGGTCTGTTACTATCTATCTATCTATCTATCTATCTATCTATCTATCTATAACGGTCTGTTACTATCTATCTATCTATCTATCATCTATCTATCTATCTATCTATCTATCTATCCATCTATCTATAACGGTCTCTTCATCGCACTAAGACGATGTTTACACTGATGCAACTAAATAAGTACACGAAGGGAATTTCAAATTTAAATATTTTTCTTGTTCCTGTTTTATCTATCTATCTATCTATCTATCTATCTATCTATCTATCTATCTATCTATCTATCTATCTATCTATAACGGTCTATTACTATCTATCTATCTATCTATCTATCTTTAACGGTCTGTTACTATCTATCTATCTATCTATCTATCTATCTATCTATAACGGTCTGTTGCTATCTATCTATCTATCTATAACGGTCTGTTACTATCTATCTATCTATCTATCTATCTATCTATCTATCTATCTATAACGGTCTGTTACTATCTATCTATCTATCTATCTATCTATCTATCTATCTATCTATCTATCCATCTATCTATAACGGTCTCTTCATCGCACTAAGACGATGTTTACACTGATGCAACTAAATAAGTGCACGAAGGGAATTTCAAATTTAAATATTTTTCTTGTTCCTGTTTTATCTATCTATCTATCTATCTATCTATCTATCTATCTATCTATCTATCTATCACATTGTATTCATATCGGTCTATTTATCAATCTATCTGTCTATCCATTTGTTTCTTTTCTTTCTTTTATTTTTAAATTTTTCGTTTCATTATACGCAATTTCTTATTGGGCCTATTTTACGACTAAAATTTTGGTGACTGTAAAGAAATTACGTTTTATCAGAAAGGATACAAACACAAATGTGTGTTTAAAATAACTGAATATTATTTATGGAAAATGTAATCACCTTCATTTTCCCAGACGAAAAGGCGAATTTGCTTTGCTATGTTTAATGGAATTTGTTCTTTTTTTTCTTTTAGCTCTTCGAAACAAATGAAAACAAATTAAGTTCAAGAATATGGTAGATGTGGAGAAACCTCTAACGCAAGCGTTCATACATTTTCTGACCTTCCATTGTCATGCAGTAGAAAAACGGTTTTTTTTCTGCTTGCCACAAAAAACACATTCGACGTAATGATACATTTATCTGATCAAGTTGTCCAGTGGGTAAAAACTTGTAAGTATTTTGACATCTACCGTGAAATATTACATACCAATTATTTGCAAATTTTGACAGAAAGGTTGAATTTGCTCAGGAACGCAAGGGTTCAAAGGGTTAAAGTTCATGATGCAGGTAACGTCCCAGTTGGCTAATTTTTTCCAATTAAACTGTGAAATCCACTGTAAACTACGCACCTTCGGTTATAAGAGATAATCTAGTTCTAGAGCGATTTGACGACCTTTTAACATTGACGACCTTTTAACCTTGATTCTGATTTGGTTCCTATCGTTTTATGTGCCATGTCCATTCCGGACGTAGGCGATCATGGCTCTCCACCCCCCTCTATCCCTTGCAGCTCTCAAGAAGCTCCTTCCTCTGCTTCCTCCCCCAAACTACGTTCTGTAATCCACCTGCTCAAGCTCGTCAGGTACGCCACGCGCTGCTTTTCCATGTCTCTATTTCCCTCTATTTGACCTGTGAGTATCAAATTCTCCAGGCTCTCCTTCTTCATTATGTGTGCCAGAAACTTCATCTGCCACTTTCTGATGTTAAGTATAAGCCTTCTCTTTGTTTGTAACCTAAGACCTCATCATTTCTCACATGCTCGGTCCATGATATCCTTAGCATCCTTCTGTAGAACCACATCTCCGTCGCCTCGAGTCTCTTCTTCATCTTTCAGGAAATCATCCAACATCCGCTGCCGTAAAGAAGAACAGATATCACGTAATAGCTCAGTATTCTTTTCTTTGTTACCAAAGAAACCCTACTGTCTCGCATTTCTCTGCTTTTGGAATGTGCCTTTACGGATCTCAGTGTCACACTTACCCGCCTTCTGTCAAGACGTTTCCCAGATATTTAAACGTCTGCGTCTGCTCGATTCTAGTGTTCCCGACATGCAAGTCGCATTTCGGGCTCTTCTTACTGATGACCATGCATTATGTCTTGTAGTTTACTGCGCTTTGGTTGGTTAACTGTGAAGTAGTATTGAGAGACACATCATTGATTAATATCCCTAATCTCAGGCCTTCTTTTTCGATATAATGTGTAGTAGATTTTCAAGTTTTCGTCTGAAATTTAAGCGAAATGGTTACAGTTTAGTGAGAAAACATGCCGTTAGATTTTTTTGATGCCAGAAGGATATGTTTTAATTTTCATGTATTCATATTCTTTGATCATTTTCCATCAACTTACTTCTTACTCTCTAACTGACAAGAATACTGAGCTGTTACGTGACATCTGTTCTTTTTTACGGCAGCGAATGTTGGACGTTGTTAACACCCACCGAATGCAATTCTCTACATGATACTGTGGGCTAATATCCGCAAGTGGAAATATGAAACCTTTACGGGAAAGAAAATGCAATAATCTGGTATGAACATCACTCAAACCTTGTTCCAGATATAGGACCTGTAACAATTTTATGGGTCTTTATAATAAACATAGACAGAACAATAAAATTTAATCGCTAATACATCGCAAAAAGAAACTGCGCTTTCATATTGACATGGCAGTCTCTGCAGATTGTAATATATCTTTGAAGATCTTAAAGAAATATATTAAAATATAAGGATCTAGAAGTGAAACTCTCTGAAATGTGGTACCTGGTGACAATAATAATTCCAGCTGTAGTTGGAGCCCTTGATTCGATTTGAAAAGGTTCTGATAGACACTTTGAATGGATTCCTGGCAGATCGTGCGTTAAAGAAATTTCCAAAGATTACTCAAAAATACAGCTCACACATTACAAAGGCTTTTATCTATATAAAAAAAATGTATACGATCTTAGATTGTGCAAAAAACTCTGTGGAAAATGTCATGATGTCATTTCTGTACTTAGCCCTCTAGTTGAAATCCGGAAAGAAATGTGTATACAACAGAAATCAAAGGAAACAATAATAATAAAAGTAAGAAAATGTGGAAACGTAAAACTACGATTATCAGTGTTGTGTTCAGGCATTGGGCATGATAAAGAAAAGTAACGAAAATGATGGGATTTAAATTCCTGGAAACCACTGCCTTTGAAGTCTACAGAAGCAATATGCAAGCAGAAATGCACATATCATCTGACCCCACCCCCTTAAAGAAACGCACGAAACGTGCATAGATATCTCTCCTACAGTGCTCTTTTTATCTATAAACCACGGGGGGCTTGGGAATCAGGCACTTAATATTTCTCTCTGGCCATATGATACTACACCGAATAATAATAATAATAATAATAATAATAATAATAATAATAATAATGGTCATTTTAGTTGTATTATTTATAGTTTTTGAATGATTAAGCCACTAGATTTGTCTATGTAATTACGTCAATTAATACATGAAAAATTCAAGTTTTATATCATGAAAATAAGGCCTGAGTTCAGTCAGAAATTATTTACGCTTTTGTTTAAATGCATTCCTTAAAAATAAAATACAAATAAATTAAAAACTATTTGGATTTTACTTTAACTATGTATTCATCTTTATTTCTGAAATGACTTGTTGCCACATATCAGGCAACTCGGCAATAACTTTTAAGCATCGTCCCGCAGGTTTCGATGCGAAAGTTCTCCAAAGAACAATTGAATTCATTTTTCATTAGATTAACTTTCTTCCATCAAATCGTTTTTCAGCGAATTAAAAAGGTAAGGATCGGCTAATTCGTCGTCAGGTGAATGTGGCAGTTAGGGTACCACAATCCAACCGGATTTCTAAAAGATTTTCATCTATTTTGCTTTCTGTTTGCGGACGTTTATGACGAAAAAACACATTTTTCGGCTTACACATATATCTCATTAAAAAATTGCAAGTTAAGCAACGCCGACCTTCGGCAGTATTTAGACGGGTAACCGCTTAGGAAACCAAGTGCTGTAAACTTTGATGTTTGGGTGGTGTAATTGAAAATAGTTCGGAATTCTTAATCTGACACCCGAGTTCGAGTTGGATTCATTATTTTTACTTACGCGCAAATGAGAAAGATATGAATCCACCTATGCCCCCATATATGTGTTAAATAGTCAATTTTTCATCAATAAATCATTATTATCTAAAAAAAAATACTAGGGCTGTAACTTTTATTTGCGGGTGGTGTAATGGTTAATGGATCAGAAATGTTAATCGGAGAGCAAATACCATTGGGAAATCTATCATTCCAGATCTTCTCCCCCTTCTATGGGTTAATTAGTATATCACTTGCATCATTAAAACTATTATCTAAAAAAGCAATTTATGTACAAAATATTTAGGTTTATATGCTGCTGAACAAAAATAATTAACCCAAAATCTATTTATTAAACATAAGCATAAAAAAATTAAAGTAATAATTTAAACATCATTAGTAATGCTTATTAAAGAAACAATGTGTATACTGGTCAAAATCCTAAGTTGCATATACAACATTAACTTTGGATAAATCAGACTTAAGAATTTGATCATTGACTGGAAGCCATAAATTCCACGATACATGTTATGCCTCCAATTTTGAGACTAATGCAACAAATTAAGACGAAAGCATTAGACTTTATATAATTTAAAACTTTTTAATTAAATTCTACTTCAATACAGACCAACGCTCGATTCTATGGCATCGGAAACATCGAGAGCCTTTGGCAATATATTAACAATTATTATATATGCTCGTTATAAATTTCACCAAAATTATTGACATTTATACTCATTTATATTTTAAATCATTTCTAATTCAGTATTATTTTAATAGAATGGCATTTGTAACTGGGGTAATCTTTCGAAGCTGGGAATATTTTGTTTTCTCAGTGTTACACGCTGAATTGTAACACTTGATGTAGCCCGAGTTCTTGTCTTTTTTTTTTTTCAATTACTAGGGAGTTTACTTCCGTCCAATATTCGAATCCATTAAAAACCGTGCCTAGGATCTTGAATCTTTCTCCCTCTACAAGAGGAGGAGGACAACAACACTCAGAAAACAGTCTGGCTGCCTTATGTGAAGGGGTTATCAGTGAAAATACAAAAGATCTGCCGTCTATATAACATCAGGACAACATTCAAATGCTTGACGACACTTCGCAGATATCTCTCCCGAGTAAGACCCCCGCTCCTAGAAGAGAACATGACTAAAGACTGTGTGTACACTACCCCGTGCAGCTGCGGAAAGGAATATAAAGGAGGGACAGGTCGCCCCGTCAAGGTAAGGCTTCAAGAACACCAGAAAGCTGTAATACGAGAGGAAGTGGAAAAATCAGGTGTGGCTGACAACATATGGAGAGACAAGGGAGATCACTGCCCTCTGTGGGATCAGGTTGAGATCATAGACAAGGGACACCATTGGAAAATTCGTAAACTTAAGGAATCAGCACATATGCTAGGCTACAAAAAGCTCCTGAGCCGACCAAGCATAGAATTAAATACAATATGGGAACCAGTATTAAGGAGTGCCAGATAAAAGCAATGATAACAACAAAGTTGCCAAATGAGCTCTGGTAAAATCATGCAGTTATAACAGCAAAAATTGCAATATGAGCACTGGTAAAAATGGTTGCTGAAGACATTAGGTTTATAATACCCAGAAATTCATACCGAGATGTCCTCAAGGACACATGGCACAGTGGATAAAGTCGTTGGTTTGATCCAGTGACAGAGTGTGAGTTCAATACCCGGGTAAGAACTTTCAGACGTGTGACGTCACGTGGCTGTCCCAGGCTCTGATGTCCCGGTGCCAATTGTGACGTCGTCCTCCGGTCGCAGCGTCGACTGTGTCGTTCTATCCTGATCTACCACGGCGCCAGTTGTGACATCCCTAACAGCACCAATTGTAACGTCTTCGCCGCGGCGTCAGCTGTTCGCTCCTCGCTGCACCAAACGTGACGTTCTAACCCTTTTATGATCCGGGTAGGAATCTGGTTAGATTGATACCAGCCTCGCCGTTCCCAACCTGCTTCCAACACCTGGTTACCAGGGTAACTGCACTGATCTCCAGTCTGCCTACCCACGTTGTGATTTGATCTTAGACAGACGAGATCAAACAGGGGTTGGGGCCGTAATGCAAGCTGAGTTCAACGGGGGTGCTAACACACAATTATGTATAAAAGAAAATAAAATGAAAACTCACAAAATCCAAAGTATCAAAGAAAAAGGTAATAAACTTTTATGTCTATTTGTTCGGTACATAGGACTATGTCTACTTTCCGACCCGTTCTGTGGATTGTGGCACGACGCTTTCACTAGGAAACTTTAAGGCTTCAAGTTGTCTGCTCTCTAAGAAATTTGTGTTTCGGTGTGTCTTTGGACGAAAGTCGAAAAATTTATTTCTGTGGTCTGATTCTAAGTCGCTCTTCAAACTACTTGTTCTTGGTTGAAGAAGAGTCCAAAAGTGTGCGTGAATCTTGGTCAGCTATCTTGACGCGGTTTCAACACTGGGCGCTCATCTCTGCTTGTCGTCCAAGGCTCAAAACTTCTCGCCAGGGTCCGCGGCTGACTCAAACTTCTTCTCTCCGGCTTGGGTCGAACGAACTGATTTCTGTCGGTTGGGGTTTCGCTTTTATTGACGCCGTCAAAACTGGGCTGGGTCTGTCGGCGCCAGGGGTTCTTCGATAATTCTAAATACGTATCCACCCTTCTTATTTCTGGTTAGGGATTTTTCATTCTTTTCCATTTTCGGTAACTCTCCTCTCACTCCCACTCCCTTACTGTGCCTCTGAGGGGCGTGTACCAACTTCCCCACTTCTTCGTATCGGTTCCTCACACTTACACTTCTGATAGAGGCGTCGACTGATTTTCTTCGTGCGTCACGTGACCGCTCTTGGCCAATGAGGTCCTGGTCGGGTATCTTTCCTCCTCCTTCGTACGTCATGTGATCTATTTGGCCATTGAGGTCTTGGTCGGGTATCTTTGCTCCTCCTTCGTGTGTCATGTGATCTATTTGGCCAATGACGTCTTAGTCGGGCGTGAACAATCCGTGGCTTTGTTTTGGGAAAGAAATACCTTGCTTAAAAAACAAAAATATTAATTAAATCGCCCTTATCATGAGCGACCGAGATGAAACTCTCGGCTTTTTAACACGTGGTATTTGTCAAGCAGTTTATCGCTAATTGGAGATGACCTAAGAAAGGATTTTCCTAGGCTAGCTGGCGTTTTCTGAAGCGAAATGAATATATTTCATTTTCCTTTCGCTCGAAGGTCTGATAACAAAAAACTTTATTATCGCAGAGAATCCGGTTGGTGAGAATGCCTGTGTGGGATTTTAATTTTTCATATCAAACTACGGTTCTGAAGCCACACCTGTGTTTTGTCAAAACATTAACGTTTTCAAATGGACTTTACTTTGGCGAACATTTCTTGACAACACAATTCCATTATCTCTATTTTAGTCACTTATCGAAATAAAAAAATTTCGTTCGATTTTTTTTTTTTTCTTCTTCTTTTCCTCCTTTCTTTCTTTTCCTTTGGGTGACATCCAATTGATAACAAACTTCCATTTTTCGTGGACTACTTCAGTTCGACATTCCACCCACCTGAAGAAGGAGCGTACAACAGCCGAAACCTTGTAATAAAATAATTATGGTGACAAAGATAAGGACAATAATGTAAATAATGTTTCTCCGTCTTGTTTGAAAATATTACTTTCCTCAAGATTCCTGTTCCTCTTTCATTTTCCTCTCGATTTGACATTAAATGAAGTATGAATTTAGGAACTATATTAGTTCATAGTCGGTTTAGAAATCAAATAATTTGAATTCAATTGAATCGGACATGATAAGAAAATGGAGTTCCGGTAATATCGCCTTGCACTATCGTTTATCCGTTCAAGTGTAAAGATAGAAAAAACAATGCGTATTCCTTTCGGAGTTAGTCTATACTATCTTTCTAGCCTTGATAGCACACAAAAAATTACGCAGACTTTTGGGAGTTATGTCTGTATTTAAGTACTATTTCGTAATTTTTTCTACTGTTTTTCTTTAGTTAAGGTTTAATTTTTGTAGCTTCTCAAACATGTAGCGTATATACCGTATATACTTGCGACGTTTGAAGAACTAATTCTGAATCTAATTAAACTACAGCAAATGGATATATAGTCAACGGTGTATCATGGGCCAGCAATACATACGCTGATTTTAGATCTCGTATATGATGTAACCAACTTAAAATTGGTTTCAAAACTAGCTCTCCCAAAGATGCCTGATACGTGAATATATACGGCAAATGTTTGTATTCGTACATAAGTATGCTCCGAAGGTTGACCTTTGGTGGGGGCAAGTTCCGACTATCTATAAAAAGCTTCTGTGGCATTCATCGCAAAAAGTCTCTGACAACTAAGTCTATCTCTAAGCCAGAGAATTGGCGAAAGCGGAAAACAGTCGCCTCATAATCATCTGATTCGGGTAGACGGAGCTCGACAGCTCAGGAAGACTGTCCATCTACGAGAAGGAAAATCTTTTTCTCGAATTTGCGGGAATGGTGAAATTAGTTATTATCATTTTCTAAATGACCCAAAATTTCAGGTGGTAGGTTTACAATTACATCCGCAATTAGCAGCATTTGTCATAGGAGCTATTGTTTGTCAAACAAATTTTCCGTTGAGATTTATTGGTTGAGAGATATATTTAGGGTTTAATTCCTATACCTTCTTGAAAATAGAACCAGAAATATCATCGAATAGCTGATGGCAAGTTTAATGTTTCAATTTTTCATTTATGTTTGGCACTGAAACGCAAGAGAGTTGATCTTTAGCTTCTCTCAAAACTATCTGTATCCAAATTCCAGTTTTCTACTTCCTCTTGGATCGAACCCGATCAGTAATTTGATGGAAGACAGACTAATTGGGAACACGGGATACTGTAAGCAGCTTCGTACAATACGGTTCTGGGTTAAATAACACACAAAGGATTGATGACTCGTGAAAAATGTCAAAAGCAGAAGCAATAATCTTTAAGATCTGGGTCAACCGACATCATATCAATGTCCACAAAATACTCATTTAACTCCGCACCCCCCACACAAAAAGTCTCAATCAGTAAACCTTAACCCTCAGCGACTGTGACTCTAACAATCAATATTTGTAATAAAATCCAAAGGATCTGTAATATAATCGATCCTGACTAGGCATTTCGACTTCAGTCACTTTCTCACCGACATGACGTGGCTTCTCTCTATATTTTCTGCAATTATATTCGACTGCTCTGAATATTTTCATGACAACTGTACCGGATACATGAATTTAAGCGTGCTACCAAATTGGCAATTAGGTCCCACTCTTTTACTGTTGAAATAGCTAAATGCAACCGCCACCTCTGGGCCAACAGTTTCATTTATAGAACTTTCCGCCTGTGGAATTTCCTTCCGATTTCTTGGTTCCTGATAACTACAATCTTCAGAAATTCAATTGCAACGTCAATCGCAATATTCTGTCTTCGTAAACTCGGTTTTGTCCTTTCTGTAAGCCACCCTATTCTTAGTTTTCTCCTTTCCTTCCACTCCCTGTAACCCAATGCATACTAGTAGCATTCCCTCCTTGATTTGCGTGAAATGATTAAAAAAAAAATAAACAAAAGATGAGCATGCTAGTCCGAATAGCGATGCATATAATGAGAAAAATGTACTTCGGATGGTTTGTTAAATGTTTTTGTAGCCGCAGCAACATCCAAACACCATTTAAGAAAATATTTGCTTTCAATAAATATGTCATTCGGGCAAGCGGTTTGCGCATATAAACTCCAGTGGTCAGATTTTGTTTTCCACAATCTAATCGATAAATATCACAGTGTGAGGAAGGGACATAGAATTAACCCATTTTGCAATTTACCTGTTTCATTTGTATTATTTATGATCATTGATTTTGAAATTATTACCTGCTGTAAATCCTGTCAAAGGTTATCAAAAAGAAATACCTATCTCCTTATATGGCAAAGGGAAACCATGAAAGAGGAAGTGTTATAGACTTATATCCCCTACACTTCCAAAAAGGCAAAACAAAAGAGCATTTAATCATTCAAGTAATTATTTCATAACTATAAATTTTCCATGTCTGAAACCTTTCCATGAAACGTAACTATATATGAAATAAATAAATAAATAAATAACACGACCTATTTTTTTTTCGGGGAGATTTTTGAGGTTAGACATTTTGTACTCTATTTTATCGGACATGAATCTTTTCTAAATAAACGAACGCATATTTGGACAATATCCACTCGATTGTCAGCTGCGGACAAGTAACAGAGCTTGGGCATCAGATGACTGATAATAAATATGTCCTGCTGGCTCTGTAATTTGAAGCAGTCCTGTATTTTTTCTTGTTTCGTTTTTTATCAGACCACAAATGTAATCGCTTTAATTATATGAAACGCAATAATGAACCTAATGCTGAGTTGTAATCCCACAGAATGATAGGATAAGAATTAACGTTTCCTATTTGTTCCTTATCCTCTCATTCATATATATATATATATATATATATATATATATATATATATATATATATATATATGTGTGTGTGTGTGTGTGTGTGCGTGTGTGCGTGTATTTTTTTTTTCTTAGAAAGATCCTGTACAAAAACTAACAAAATGAGGACTGGAAACAAAGGCACTAAATATTTAATATAGTGATATTTATTTATAATATATGAAATTTTACAGAGAAGAATTAAAACTTTGTTACTTACAATTGGATTTTCACTGTTTTTTTGTTTTTTTTAGACAAAAAATTAGATGTTTTATTATTTTTTTAAACATTTTGTTTTCTTTAACAAGTTTCGCTAGCTTTTCAAAAAGGGTTTTTAACTAGTTCCCTCTCCACGTGTTGAAGCTTATGCTTTGTGCCAATGAAAAAATGAAAATCAAGGGACGCAAATAGTTATATATATATATATATATATATCGTTTATGGTAATGGTAATTTGGTAGAATCTATTTATGCAATGAATTAAGTATGGCTTTATGATGAAAAAGTTTTCCTAATTAATCCGCCTTTTTCAGTGGTTCTGTAGTCGAACTGGTAAAATGGGAAGACACTAAAATTTGTCAGATTTTGTCCTCCGCCTTCCTCTATATATTGGTTAAGGGTTATTTTTCTGGTGTGTGTGTGTGGGTCCATAATTTGTTGGTGATGTACTGTCATTCTTTGTCGGAGTGACTGGCCCGTTTGGCTAATGTAATGCTCGTAGCAACCTTTGCAAGTAATTATGTATATTAAATTCTCTGAGCTGCATGAGAAATCAGCTTTAATTTTGAATTTTTATCCGTCTTTGAACAGAAATTCATGGCCCTCTAGCAAAGTGATCGGTTGCATTTTTTCACCTGAGGGTCTTTAATTGTGCTCTGCAGTTTTGCACTGGTCAGCATCTTTTTTTTTTTAGTGATTTAGGTTGTCTTTTACTTTTTATGATTGGTATTTTTGTAATAGGCTTTACATTTTTTTTGTCATTTAGTAGAATTAGTAGATTTAGCCATATGTAAATTTCTGTGTTCTTTGGATTGAAAGTTGAGATATAAAGATAACCTCTTTTTCTATTTTTTCTTTTGTTTCTTGGAATGTGTGGATGTTAATTTCTTTTGCTTTTCCAATACTATTATCGACCAAACTTTGTGGCTATCTTCTCTTGATGAGTATTTTTCATCTCTTCTAGTCTTGTGATTGTGTTTCAGACTATTGTACAGCTTGGCTGGATTGAGTTGGATGTTGGTACAAGTTTGTTTCGGGTGAGAAGATATATATGCATACAGGTGGTTTCAAGGGTAAGTATATAGTAAGTATTGTACCAGTATTACCATTATTCTAATAGGGGTTCTAAGATTCATTTAATGCTAGGATTCATTAAATTTATTAAAATCATTTTTAATATATTCATTTTCATAAATTTTTATTATGATACTTTGATTATAATTTGCATTTTTTGATAAATTATAATAATAAAAAGGGTGAAGATGAGTGCGTGAATGACAGGAGGAAAAAGTTGAGCATTTGAGGGATTGATATGTTTATCATACATATGTTTATTATTGATATGTTTGTATAATCAATGTAATGTGTACACATATTTTAATTTTCGTAATTGTATACCTTTTTTGACCCCCACTCTTTCTTTCTATCTCTCTCTATCTCTATGTATCTCTCTCTCTCTCTATATATATATATATATATATATATATATATATATATATATATATATATATATACAAGAAAAGAGAAAGAACAGACAGATTAAAAATCCACAGTTCATAGCATTTATTCTTTTTAAAAGTGCTCAATACCATATAGGGCAAAATATTATTATAATATTTTTATTGCATATAATTTATTATAATAATTTTGGTGGAGCGTTGTAAAATTTGATAATTGTTGTGGTAGGATCCACCTAATTTGCATAGTGGCGTACCGACCATATAAATATGGTTGGTACCGGGAAGTGAGGGAGGAATCAAGAGATTCAACCAGAGACTCTGCCCGACTGCGACTCAGTCAACACATTCTCCAGGAACGGTCTTAGCAGGAATATACAAAAGACTATATGTAAATATTGTGTACACTTTCTTGTTTCAATACATTTTGTTCTAAGTACATTTTGTGTTGCATTATTATTCCATGCATTAGTCAAGTTTCAACAATTACCATAGCGAAGAGCATTATTTATTTGTGCAAAATAAAAGAAATGTTTCCCAAGCCCAAAAATGAGGAGTGGGGAAAAAGACGATCTTCTTCTGTCTTAACGATAACTTAGCAAGCGACAATCACTGACCCAAACATACAACAGGATTCCTTACACCCAAAGAACGCATTCTTACTTACCATTCTTACCAAAAATTTTCATACTTAACTGGACCAGGGATCCGTCCCTGTGCTGGTGGTATCACGGCTACGATTAGCTTGGACCGGCTCTGATCAGCTTGGATCAGCTATGACAAGCCAAAGCGAGATATGACTAGCTTAGACCAGCTCTGACCAGCTTGGACAAGCTATAACCAGCTAAGACCAGCTTCGATCAGCTCCCCGAGTGAAAACACTCGTGTCTTCATGTTAAAAAGTGACCTTGTGTCAAAAACTGACTCATTGAGGGAGGGAGTGTCAAGTAAATCTCTTCTTACCAACAATTTAAAATCTATTCCGAATGTGTATTTACAATATGAAAACAAAAACTATTTACAAGAAACCACACAAAACAATATTAGTAATACCCCCACATACACAATCCTTAAATGCGGCAGAAATATGAATTAACTGGGCAAAATTAACGTGGGACTCTAATATTAAAAAAAAAAAATCATTCCCCGCACTTACTTATTCAAACACAACAACAAATAAGAAAATCACAACCGGAACGAAAGGCGCCTCATATCCACCAGAGAGCTGACATCTCTGCTCACCTAAATGGGGGAGGGAAAGAGAATTAAACTAAAAAAATAAGGGGCAGAAATAAAAGTGGCCAATGAGCATACCTCCCCTTTTGAAGGAAAAACTAAGGACAAACGGAAACCTAAACTAGTTGAGCTGAGTTCGCCAAAGTTGCAGAGAGAACGATATCCTGATGCCTAACCTGTATCAAATTGTCTCTGTATGACAGCCCCTTTCACTGGACACAAACGCGCAAGATTTACACAGCTTTTGCTAAATTCTGATGTAGGGAGCTGCCGCTTTTCCGTCCTAATCTTGACTTTAAGCTGATGCTTAAAGTACAAGGTCAGTTTGGAAGAAAGTGAAATTCTCGGTCCCATAGAATTCCTTCTGACGCGTCACCCAAATCACGTGACTGCCATAACACCTAGTAAGCAAAAGAACACGTACTGTTCCCCTTTCGTCAAAAGCGGTACCACATTGCAACTGGCCTCAAAGGCAAAGAACTTTACGCAGCATACGGTCATGATGCCTTCAACGAAATTGCACAACGGGGCTACGAGTTTGCAATGAAAGACAGCGTGACCTAGGATCTCCACCTCCCATCACAGCGAACTGAGTCTTTTGCCGATCCAGAGGGCCGTGAGAATCACCAGCCACGTGAGTGATGCCTCATGATTATTGAGGCATTTCAACCCGGGCGCCCACGGCTATATTGAGCGAGATTTCTCCATCGTCAATAAACTCATCACGTACGGATCCCCTAACTAACACATGATGTAATGCCCTTCGAGACAACACGTTGACGTTGTAGAGTCCAACCTACGCCCGTAAGACAAAATAGAATCATGAGTGGAAAAGATGTTAATAATCGGAATTTTAAGGCACTTCTCGTAATACGTTGGATGTTTTTTGGGTATTTCGTGCGCATGTTATATTAGCAATGAAATGTGGTTTTTAGTAGTTTTTTTTATCACGATTGCGGTTTTTAATTTTTTTGGAAACTGTATTCATTAAGTATAACTAAGTTTTTTTTTTATAAAAAAAGTTATATTCACAAAATACATACCGCGTTGAAAACATTGATTCTAGATTTGAATCTAGTGTAGACTTGTTGATCAAAATTTGAAACCTGGGCTCTCTGCGAAGACAGAATAAAAATCCAAGAATTAGAAAAAAAAAGAGAGATCACACTTAGAAAAGTCTTAAAATTTCACTCGGAAAATCCTCATTTCATATGATAAAGATTTGGCCTGAAGCTATTATTTAAAAACAGAATTCTAAAAACTTTGCGTTGTACAAAATTCCCAATTAAATGTTTACAAGAAACAAAAAAAAACAGCCAAATGAATCTGTGTTGTAGAAAATGTGAGATGTATTAAGACTTAAAGAAAATGATTTTTCCCGACCAGTCCACCGAAAACACCTATCGAGAATTATTAAGGTGTGGTGATGCTAATTTGAATTAATTTTACACACGCTTTCTCTATTACATTGCTTCCGTCACATCTGTGCCAATTTATATGTGTTTGTAATCAACGAATCGATAAAAATTAACTTTTTTTTTCCATTTTTTGACACTGTCTGTAATCAACATTGTAATTAAACTTTCTCCATTCGACGTATCAGCGAAATTGACTGTGTTTCTAAGAAAAAGATTCAAAATTATATCAAGGCAAATTTATATATAGATAAATACACACAAATATATACATATAATGTATATGTGTGTGTCTTTGTGTACGTGTGTGTGTAAGAATGTGTATGTGTTTTTGTTATCAGGGTCAGAGGAGAAGAAAGAAAAAAGTCATGCTAATGCCAATAAAAAGCGCATAGATTATTGATTTTAACTTAACATAAAAATAACATAAATGAAAACATCGGTAGACAATTATCGATATCTCCTGACGAGTGGCCCGGACGATTACACAAAGGTTCGTCTACGAAATTCTGTAGTCGTAGTGCTGACTATAACATTAATCCACTACGTGACGAACTTTATATTTGTGTTAATCCTATATATGCTTAAGGTTGTCCGTCATTGCTGACGATAATGCTGCTCTTCCATCTCAATCCGTCTTCTGTGGGCTACCAAATCACAAGTGATACGTTCTCGGGCATTGGTGACAGGGAAAACATGCCGGGTGCGGGATTGGCAAGTTGCAGATGACGCTGGCGTCGCCTCCTCTCGAGCGCTCCTCGTCTCTTCTTCTCAGGAGTACCAATCCGGCGACGCAAAGAGACCGCTAGCCGGGTTGGATCCCATGCGATGTTCTCTAATTGTGTCGGGTCAATGTGCAAGAGATAAGAGTACACGTAAGATAGTCTCGGAATCGTTTCTTTGGGCCTCCACGTGGGTTGCTGCCGGTTTGTAGCTCTCCGAAGAATACAATATTCGGGAGGCGATGGCCCGACATCCGCACAATATGTCCAACCCAACTTAGAAGTCGTTGTCGTATGATGGCTTCCATGCTGACGATTTCTGCACGCTGAAGAATTTCGGTATGCGAGATTTTATCTCTCCAAGCAACGTGTAAGTTACGCTGAAGACAGCGGATGTGGAATGTCTCAAGCAGTCTTATTTGTCGTCGATACGTGGTCTAGGATTCATAGCCAACAGCCCGATAGACAGCGACTTTGGTAGTGAGTTGGAGGTTGCTATTAGATAGAACTCGGAGGCGGAGTGGCCCGAAGGATGCAGAGGTAAGGTTTATCTGCTGGAGAATGTCTTCATCGATGTGTCCATTTTCGGATATGACGCTGCTGAGGCAGATGAATCAGTTAACGTTAGACAACGAGATGTTGTCGACGTTCAACCGAGAGCTGTTGAATCACGTCGTTCAAACGCTGTTTCAAAGACCTCTGTTTTGTTTGGGTTGATACCAAGAACAAGGAGAGTCAATCCGGCGACACTCTTTTAATTATTTTAGTTGTTATTAGTATATTTTTCACTTTATTATCCTTGCTAAGTAGGACTAGATCTTTTGCAATATCTGTGAATAGTTCGGGATTGTTTTTGTTGTATGTTGAGACATATTCTAGAGTTTGTTCGACGTTACGTTTCATTTTATTTCTAAGTTGATCTAAATGAATTTTTTGCGAGTTCAAAAATTTGATTATTAGTGTTGTGGGGTAGCCTCATTTTTTTAGAGTTTTATGTAGTTCTTCTAGGCGGGTTTTTCGGAGGTGTTTATCAGTCACTATCGTACAAGTTTATATATATATATATATATATATATATATATATATATATATGAATCAAAAGTCAAAATTATATATTTATATTATATATTTTAAATTATATATATTTATATATATATATATATATATATATATATATATATATATATATATTGCATGAATCATTCATAAAAAAAAATATAGAGGTTAAAGATTTAAATGGCAAGAATACATCTTCGCAAACAATTTCAATAAGTTACACTAACCCCGAACCTGAATATGAATGATATGATCCCTGTCTGTAAATTCCAGTTTCATAAGGTCTTTTTTAGTTTTTACAAGCTTTCGTCTGTTCCTACAGACATCCTCAGGTATGGAAATACATTTGTTCTTGTTTTTTACTTCTCCATACATATTTACAGACAGAGATCATATCATTCATATACAGGTTCGGGGTTAGTGTAACTTATTGAAATTGTTTGTGATGATGCATTCTCGCCATTTAAATAATAATATCTTTCATTTTATTTAAATAAATATATAAATATAACAAATAATGAATTTATTATTATAAATAATAATAAATTAATTTATTTGTAACAAACAGTTATTTCTGATGAAAATTGAGGACAATTTGAAATATCAAATATATATATAAATAAATAAATACTTTCATAAAATAAAACATTATTTTTTTAATTTGCAACTTTTTCTATATATATACATATTAAGAAAGTATACGTGGCTTCTCATTATGCTATATATATATATATATATATATATATATATATATATATATATGTGTGTGTGTGTGTGTGTGTGTGTGTATGTGTGCGCGCGTGTGTGTTTGCATGCGTGTGTGCGTGTTTGTAATATGAGAAGATTACTTGAAGTTTCTCGGTAAAATATCCAGTCTTCAAGGGATTCTGGTTTTAAACGATATTTCCAATTCTTTCCAACCTGTTCTGCTTCTTTATCAATTCGCTTTTTTACTCCGTTTCGTACACGTGTGCGTCAGCATCAATTCAGCGTTCTTTTACACGCTCAAGTTTATGACATTTTTTGCTTTTGTTTACACTTTTCATTTTTCCAGCTTTAGATTTTTCTCTCATCTCTCAATTTTTTTTTTTAATTTCTTTCTTCTTTCTTTTTCAGGGTTGATATAAAAGATGTTATGTTATATTATTAATTAAATCGTAATATTTGTTAATTGAATTATTAATTAAATTATATTATTTTAGTTAATATTTTTAATTAATATTTTAATTGATTTATTGTTATATTATTATTAAAGTAACAAAATATATATTTGTTAATATATCAGCATCGGCCCATTTTTTTTCATTCTTCGTATTTAATAATTGTCATGGTGCCTACCTAGAACGACGGAATGAACTCTTCCAAACGCTATATATACTACGCCTCTCAAGGGAGACGAACAGTATTGAGACGGTATTGAATCGAGTCGAGCTGATAATAGTTCACTCCGAACCAGTCTGACAGTCATACTAACACATTCCACTTCTTGTATTATTTTTCGTGTAATACATTCTTTGTTATTTCTACTCTTGTGTTTCGTGTTGTTCTTCCATGGTCCTAACCTTGGACAATAGCAATAATTTAATTTCATTTGATTTGATTAAGCTGAAAAAGTGATAGACGTAACCAAAAGGAAAATTTCATGAACGTGCGCATGTAAAATAACGTTACATTTATGAATACGCACGTTACAAAATGCAGTAAATAAACGGATTGAAAAAGACCAGGAACAAATGCTAAAAATTAAAAACAATTGGAAGTATCCTTTAAAACCCAGAACCCCTTTAGACTGGAAATTTTACCATGAAACTTCGAAGTCGGGATAAAATTGATATCTAAAATTTAAGTAATCTTTTCATATAATATTATTAACGCTCTGTTCTTTTATATTATTTAAATATTTTTAATATTGAGCAATATACATAAAAATATCTGCTGCTTCTCAATCTCAAATTATATATATATATATATATATATATATATATATATATATATGTGTGTGTGTATATGTATGTTTGTATTACACTGATACGTAAGTATATATTTATTCATATTGTAATCTTATAAAAGGAATCAAATTACTCGATTCGCCAAAAGTTTTAATTACAAGATTGCACATTTATAAGAGAATTTTAAGGAAAAACACGGTAATGTTAGCATATATTCAACAACGCTATTAATTTGGAAAGGAAAAGAAAAAAAAAATAACAGAAAAGAAAGTACTGAAATGAACATTGTAATATCACTATGGTAACCAAGACCACACCTTAAGTGAAAAACGACACTGTCAGACAAAACACCTTTCAGAATTGGGAAACAGATTTGAAATCAAAGATTAAACGTTCTAAGAAAAGAAAGCAAATAGAAAACTAAATAAAGAAATCTGATGTAAAAAGGAAATAAAAAAAAAAGAGAAATCTTAGAATATGAAATCAAATTGGATGTTTGCTTTAAATTATTGTGAGAAAACGTTTGATTGACAAAGTATCTCGCCATTAAAACGACGTGGCCCATAAAATAACAAATGTGGGGAGTAAAACAAATAGACTGGGAAGAAGAACCCAAAAAAAAAGAAAGAAAGACTTCTGACAAGAGAGACATGTATAAATGACAAGAGAAGATGAATTTCATTCGTCAAATAAACAAGCAAACAAAGAAGAAATATTTATTTAAATTAAAAATAAAAGCTTGGAAGTGATAGGTTGACATTTTGAGCAAGGTCTGCTGTTAATTAGTCGCCGTCTTTTATATGACGACATGAGACCAATTAATGGGGAATTGTTAATTGATTGCAAGTCAAAGGCAAGCGAGTTTATTAATTAATTGAGTCCTGTCAGCCATTGATGCAACAGAAGTGAAGAACAGAATAAAAGGAAATAAAAAAGAAAAGCTGGCCACATCAAACAAATGAGGTTGGGTTGGAATCAGGATTAGCGCGTCTAGTTGAGAAAGCAGAAACACTGATGAAACAAGTGAGCAAAGAAGCAAATTGTTGATGGATACATTTCACTAACTTTAGAATAGCGCCGATACAAATAGCCAACGGTCTTGCTAACAAAAGCATTGTAATGCAGTATAATAAATACAAAAATGCACCATACCCAACATATAATATTCACCATATATCATTATTTATAGTGTTTTTTGGTTGTTTTTTTTTTTTTTTTTTTTTGCAGGACTCCAGTCCTGGGTATGACGATAAACTACAACCGGCAGCAAAGATTCCGATAGGAAGATTGGACATTTTGACGATTAATTGCACCTTGTGACGCGGGGTGGTAGATTTTCCACATGCTGAAAGATGGTTAATTTTCTTTAATGGCATATCGGTTATTTAATACTGATGTAAATGTTTTGAACACCTACATTTTGGAGCTATGGCCAAATAGAGAAACCTTAAAAAAAAAAAACACAATGAAAGTAAAAAAATACAATTGCATAGTAAAAAAATACCAACAATACATTTTTGTCCATATTTCCGAGAGGAGGCATTATAATTATGTACATTATTTACATTGTTCGGACTCTTGTTCTCTTCTTTATTGCAATAATCACGAGGTTTCAGCCGATGTAAGCTCCAGCCTTTTTCGGGTAATTGAAATTTCGAAGCAAACTCTGTATTTCGTCAACTGGGGTTGATTTTTCTAGTTCCACGTAAGCCCGTGGAACTAGAACAATCTACCCGGTGGACGAAAGTTCAGTTTCTAAATTCTAATCACCTGAAGAAGTCTGGAGCGTACAACGGCCGAAACATCGCGAATATGACAATAAGCATGCGTACAACAGACCGGAAAATGTAAACAATACATTTTTATAGGAATAAAGTGCCAACAACAAATTTTGAAAGCAGAGTTACCAACAATACATTTTATAACAAAACTAGCAGCATGGCACGGCATTGCCCGTGCTTGATTCAAAAATCGTACGACTCATACAGCAATCGCTATCACTTGACTTAAAATATTTTTGCCCTTCCTTGCCTTTAAAGGAGTACCCTTTGTCGTGCTGATGTTGCTACATGCCTTACTTCTTGCCTATCTCACACTGCGAATTTTTTCTAAGCTCTATACTAAACATTAAATCTGTTACGAAAAAGAACTAAACAAAATGAACACAAAACGATCAGCTTTAAAAAAGGACTCCTAACTGGAAAAACCGAATGAAAAAAGAATGTTAACAACAAATACTTTTTCACACCCAACCCAGTTCTGCGGAATCAGAATCAACGTTGAGTTTAAGCAAGCGAATGAGCCAATTGGAGTAAAGTGCCATGCAGATTTTTCCCACTTGTGACGAATGCAGCTTTCGATTTTAGTTTTTTTTGCATGCTAGTTAACATTCGTGTCAGTCAGCTGTTGGCACTCATGCTGGCCAATAGAATCTTCCTGCCTATTCGTGGCAATCAGCTATAGGGTCTCACTCTGGCCAGTAGAAAATGGCCGTAAGCTACATGAAAACTGCCGTAGAAGCATGAAAAAATCGATTATTTCCACTATAGATGGGAGTTGGGAAATGCAAGTTCAGTCTTGGCCTTCCCGCTAACTTGGAGCATGCGCATGTAAGTTTTCGTGCAAATCCGTCGAAAATTGTGGCCGTGCATTAGTCAAAAACACACACACACACACACACACACACACACACACACACACACACACACACACACACATGCTGCCTTTTATATAGAGATGGAAATATGTTCCATTTTATCTGTAGTTGTTCAAAATATTTAAATTTCGGCATTAGATAAATAACCAACGAAGCGCTAAACAAAATCAACCAAATTTCAGGACGTAGATATTCCGGTTTCTCCAGAACTTTCCGTTCCTTATATCTCTAAGCAACAATATATAATAGTTTACCTTTCCCTTTTTACCCTCTCTGACATTCACTGACTCTGTCATTATGTCGGCTAAACATTGTCTCTCTCCACTTCTCCTCACTTTAAGAAGTCATTGTATTGCGAGAGTTAAATTCTTCAAGATCTCTTTTTTTTCATTATGTGTCTCAGAAATTTCAACAGTCTTTCTTTTTCTTATTTTAAGTATAAGTGTCATAGAAAAGCATTCTAACATCAGGGACACATATTTTTTTTTTAAATCGGACTGTAACACGTAATCCCCTCATTTTATTATGTCAACGTTAAGGCTAGCGGCCACATCACGTTGAAACAGCGGTTCCGGTACAATCAACGGAGTTAAGCAACGTCGAGCCTGGTCAGTAACTACATGAGTGGCCAATTAGGAATAAAAGGTGCTGTAAGCTTGGATATGCGGGTGGAGTAATGCATAATACCTCGGAATTGTTAATCGGAGCGTTGATATCCAATTGGTTTCGTTACATGCACTTACGCACAATTACCATTTCGGAAGGTAAGAATACACTGATTCTCCATGCATCTATGTGTTACTCCATAAGGCTTGAATCACTAAATCAATATTCAATTACTGAATAGAATACTCAAACAAAGGTTGGTAATGAACGATAATACTTAGCACAAGAACACAACTTATAAGATTCGCTAGCGGCGCGTAGAAGAAGTCAACTACTAGAAGTGAGTCAAGTGAATTCCAAAATGAATCTTCAACGGCAGTATATCTACTAACCGTCCCACCCGGTCAGATGTGGCACAAGGCCAAACTTAATGTGGAGCATCCGAGCCTGTAGGCTCGGTAAATATTCCCCGTAGACCACGTATAAAACGGGACAGGTAGGTGTTTCCCGAGACGAGACTCTGCCATTCGAAATAGTCTCGTCTGTGAATCCTATCTGTCCGCAATAGACAGTTTAACCAGCAAAGTTGGAGACGAATCTCAACTGCAGAATATCTACCAACCGCCCCACGCGGTCACATGTGGCACAAGGTTGAATTTAATATGGGGTATCCGAGCACATAGGCTCGGCCCCAAATTCCCCCTATACCCCATATGAAACGTGGTCGGATAGCTGTTTCCAGAGACGAAACTCTGTCCTTTGACACACCCTCGTCTGAAGATCACCTCTGTCTGGAGGCAGAGAGTTTGACCAGCAAAACTGGGGACGAATCTCCGACTGCAGGATATTTGCCAACCGCCCCACGTGATCAGATGTGGCACAAACCCGAATGTAACGTGGGGTTTCCGAGCACGTAGGCTCGCACAAAAATTCTCCGTAGACCTCGTAAAAAACGGGGTCGGGTACCTGTCTACCACCCCAGACGAGATTCCTCCCTTCGGCATAGCTCCATCTGGGTTGCTCTCTGTCCGAAGGCACAGAGTTCGACTAGCACAGCTGGAGACGAATCTCCAATTGCATACCAACATACAGTATTTACTATTATATTTATGTGAATGAAGAAAAATCCGTTATCGTCCGTAGGTATGCTACAACAAATATTATTTACAAAAAATTATTTCGATCAAAAAATATTTTCTGTCTTTAAATATCCTGCAGATGGTTGATAAGCCGTAAAAAATCAATTATTCATTCCACTATGAGGGTTTTCCACATATTCTTTTCCCTTGTATACTCGGCCCTCTACATTATCCTGTCTCTTGTAGCTTTTAATAAGTGTTTGTTATTGTTGTTTTTTTAATTTTTCTCAAAACCTCTTCTACCATCCATTTTCTCAAGCTCTTTAAGTACGTTACACACTACTTTCCTATGTCCCCCTTTCCCTCAATCTGTCCTGTGAGTAACGCGTTTTCAAAGCCCTCATTCCTCATTACGTACTTCAGAAATTTTAACTGCCTATTCCTGATTCTATGTATCAGTTTCCTTTTTTGTATCCATTTTCTCAAAAACCTCGTTTGTTGCTCATACGTTCGGTTCATGGTATCCTCAGCAACTTTCTGTAGAACCACATTTCTGTTGCATCTTGTCCAGCATGCACTGCCATATAGAAGGACAGATATCACGTAAGAGTTCCGTACCCTCTGATTTGAATCTAAGGAAACTATTCTATCAAATTTTCATTGAATTGACTCCATATTTTACTTTATTCAAAAGGATATTGTATACTTCTTCATACTCCACGTACCCTAAGGACGAATTCGATCATTGCTCTCCACAATTTCCTGTCCTTTTTTTGCGCTGCTGCTTTTGAGAAAGGCAAGGATTTGTATAGGTTAGCACCCATGACTCAAAAGTACAAATAATAGGCGTGACATCGCACACTGATTGGCCTAAAATAATGGAGATAATATCTAATATCGTGTAAGACGCCGTCTAACATGACGAAGGGCTACAGTTCGACGTGACATCGATTTCACAAGGTTTCTGTAGATATTTTGTACATGCTGACTATTGTTCACATTTTTTATGTTATTTTGAAAAAAAAATTGGCTGTTGTGCCGCCCAGCCTTCATCAGACACTTGTCGATCTGTGAAAAGAAAAGAAAGAAAAGAAGAAGAAAAAAAATGGCGAGACCCAAAACGTGGATGATAAGCAGAACACCACGACTAAGAGACAATGGTTAAAGGATATTTTGATAAGTAACAAATGGCGAAAGAGTGCCATTACAATGACAGGGAAATTCTGAGTGGATAAAGGAATCGGGGTGTGTTTTGGCGACGGCTGTGTTATCTGGGATGCGTAAACAAACTGCTAGCCAAAGAAAAATCCAAATGAAATGTTATTTCGATAAGTGACGGAAAACAGGTGGACAAAGGGCTTTGGATAGACATGAAAATTTGTGTCAAAAGCCGCACGATGTGTCCACTGACCGATTTCTTTCGACAGAACATCTTTGGCCTGTGATAATAAAATTATGTTATCAGAAATATGTACCGAAAGGAAATGAATGGGAACTTAGAAATGTTCTTTTCGGGGCGACGTCTGGTTGTGTTAGAAAGACCACCCATTCTGATAATTAGCGATAAGATAACTGGACGAAGCCCAGGTGTAGAACAAGAGTTATGACCACCGTCGTTTGCGGCTAGAGAAATGATAACTGCGATTAAGAGGAAGAAAAGGAAAAGAAAAGATTTTTTTTTTTTTAAGCAAGATTTTTTTTCCTGAAACAAAACCGCGGATTCGTCCACGCCCGACTAAGACATCATTGGTCGAGTGGTGATCACGTGACGCACGAAGGAAGTTGTCGCCGCCCATCCAGAGGATAGGTATGAGAAGCTGCTACGAAGAAGTGGGGAGGGCAGCTCACGCCCCTCTGAAGTATGGTGAGAAGGTGGGAGTAAGAAAAGGCTCCCAAAATGGAAAAAGTGGAAATTCTTTTTACCAGAGAGGTGGATATGTAATTAGAATTATCGAGGAAACCCCGACGCCGACAAACCCACCCCCGGTTTTGGTCGGCGTCCATATAAGCGAAGCCGCAGCGAGCAGAAATCAGTTGAGTTGAGTTCGTGTTGAGTTCGAGACAGTTCCCAGAGTCAGTCTCCAGTTGAAGCAAGCCTCGCAGATAGCTGACCAAGATTCACGCAAATTCCGGACTGCTCTTCAATCCAAGAACAATTATTTTGAAGAGCGACTTAGATCCAGACCACCAAAATAAGTTTTTTTCGACTTTCGTCCGAAGACACACCGAAAAACCAATTTCTTAAAGAGCAAACAACTTGAAGCGTTAAAACTCGCCTACCGGAAAACAACGTGTCACAATCCATAGAACGGGTCGGGAGATAGATCCAGTCCTATATATCGAACAACTAGACATAAAGTTTATTATCTTTTTCTTTGATATCTTGAACTTTTGAGTTTTCATTTTATTTTATTTTATGCATATTTGTGTGGTGTCACCCCCGTTGTACCCTATTTGCATTACAGCCCCAACTACTGATTGATCTCGTCTGCCTAAGATCAATTCACAACGTGGGTACGCAGACTGGAGATCAATGCAGTTACTTTGGTAACCAGGCGTTGGAAGCGAGTTGGGAACGACGAAGCTGATATCAAATCTAACCAGATTCCCACCCGAATCACCAAAAGGTTAGAACGTCATATTTGGGTGCCGCGACCGATACCAAGCCAGTTGGTCGTCACAGGACGAGACAACACGACTGACGCGACAGGCGGACGTCACGTTTGGAGCGGCGACACCCGAGCGGAGCAGCGAGGAGCGAACAGCTGGCGCCGCGGCGAGGACGTCACAGTTGGTGCCGTGGTAGACCAGGATAGGACGTCACAGTTGGCGCTGCGACCAGGGGACGACGTCACAATCTGAGTCATTTCGAAATGAAGCGTCATTTTATCTACTGAAGTTCACTGCTCTCACTCCCCTGGTCATATCTAGAGATAAAGGTGTAGATAGGTTTATTTATCACTCGGTTCAAACGTTTTGGCCGTTGTGTCGTACGGTCTTCACCGGATCCTTGTCGATCTGAGTCATTTTGAAAAGAAGCCTCATTTTCTCTACCGAGGTAGATTGCTCTCTCTCTCTCCCCTGGTTATATCTAGAGATAAAGGAATAGATAGGTTTACCTATCACCCAGTTCAAAATCATCCCTAGTGTTTTGAATAGGAATAGAGGTGTAATTCTTTTTTCCTTTTAAGAACTGGTTTACGGATTCTTCTAAAGCCTATTTCAAATCTATATATCTAACTGCTCCGCCAGGATATCTACATTTTTGTTTACCTTTTATGCATGCCCTGTTCACACTCCTCCACGATTTTTAAACAGTTTTAACCCTTATCTATCATTCTTATTTAGGATTTGGATTTGCATTTTACTCTAAAGTATTTTCTTCTATTTCCCTTTTGGGGGTCTCTTGCGTCTTGGTGGCATTACCACCTTGCTTAGGGTGATGCCTCTTACTGTCTAACACGCTTCCTCCTGTGAATCTTGGTCCCTGTAAAGAGTGAACATTATTGTAAAAGAAAATAATCATTATTAATGCTCGGTTGATTGATTTGCACTCTTCGGTCCTGTTATGCTAGGTCATTACTTGCCAAAGGATTGGACTTGAAATTACTGCATCACCAAATCCACGAGCCAGCACGATGCTATCCATAAACTTAATCTACCTACTGATGACACTGCAGCTGCTACTGCCACTTGTGACGCCTTATTTTCTACTGCTGCTGCCGTTAAGGCTTTGCTGTCACGTCTTTTTCTTTATTTTGTAGTGATTTCTACTTTATATACTAGACCTAATGAGGACGTCTCCATGGGTTAGCGCATATCTAAATAATGGTAACATCGCAACCAAGTAATTCAGGTAAAACCTTTGAATAGATCATGTGCAATGTCTCGTTCGTTGTCAACAGTTTCCAGACATTTACAGGGTTCGATTTCGCTCCTTGGAAAACTCTCCTCAGAATAACTAAAAACACATCTTCTCCTACCATACATCACTTTGTCACTAACTCAAGTTACAGTCAGTGACATAATCTTCCCAGACAAGGCCCTGTTTTCAGTGTAGATGAATTAAAATTGGAAACTTAATGTGTATTCTGTTCATGTAGGAGCAGAGAATGATGAAATGACCTGCTAGATGTGTATCTGGTATCACCTGCATTGCATATCGTGTACCATGTCGAACAAATCCTAGCTTTGCAACTCGAAGTGGTCGGAATGTTAACGGGGTGTTTGAAGCCCTCACCACAACATTCAATAAATAGCGAATCGCTCTCTGAACTTGTTGGCCATACTGTATACTGTGCCTTAAACGAAATTTTATCATCTTGGAAAGAATATACAGTACGTTAACCGTGTCAAATCTTATTTCTTTGTACATGAAGTATATTTAATGGTAATAAGCCTACGAGACTGGCATCCCGCTCTCACCCTTTCACTGTCGAAACTCCTAAATGTAGACGTCTATTCTACTCCAATAGCTTCATGTCTCGCACTTCTCGCCTGTGGAACTCCCTTCCCTATTCCAGTTTCCCTGAGTGCTATAATCTCTAATTATTCAAATGTAATGTCAATCGACATCACCAGTTGCCTTGATCTATTCACTATCCTTCTCTTCATCCTTTCCTCTATCACTTCTATCTGATCTTGCTCCAAATCTTCTGTAATCCCTTGCGTCCTAGTGGCTTCTCGCCTAGCTTGGAGTGAAACGCTTAAAAAAAAGAAAAAAAAAGAACAATTTACTTATATGGTAACACTCGGCATTCATTGACCAAAACGCCAGTTGAAGCTTCGGTTAAGATTTATAAAATATTTTTATTAAAATAATTATTTTAGGAAAGTCGGTTTCTCAAGTCCACAGTTAGAAATTTATTTTCTAATTGTTTTCATGGTAATCTATCTGATGATCTCTCCTCTTTGCTACCTCGACTATACGAATTTAAACGCAGTACAATATTGGCGGTTTGATCTCATCGTGTTACTCTTAAGAATTGCTACATTTAACCGTACCTTCGATGTTAACTGATTCTTTTCTCACATTTCTCTCTTGTAAAATTCTCGTCTAGCTTCTTGCTTTTCCGTCAATTTTGATCCTCAAAAATCGAATCGCAATTTAAATCTTCGTATTCTGTCTTCTTAATATCTGGTCTTTTATTGATCTCTCTTCTTAACATGTTTTTTTTTTTTTTTTTTTTCACAGATTATTTCAGCCACAGTAACTTCCGTAAAACCTACATGGTTTATTAACTCGAAGACATTTAGTCATTGATCGAAGAATGTGTTCTTTTTTTTTAAATAAATTCACCCCAAGCAAGTCGGGAGTGATACTAGTACGAAAGAATTTACAGAGGATTGAGAACAAGAAAAGGGGGCGTATTTGAAGAAAGAAAACAGAAAAGGACGGGGAACAAAATCAAGATATCAGATTACGATTGACATTATACTTGAATATTTGAAGGTTACTGTTATCGGGGAAGCAAGAAAGCGGAAGTGCGAGAGAAGAAGCCGTTTGAGTAGAAGAGGCGGTTACATTTAACAGTTTCGAGAGTGAAATTGCGGGTCCGAGATGCCAGCCTAGTAGCTCGCTTAAATTCATGCAGTCTCGGTGTTACAGTTTTTTGTGTGTATATATATATATATAACTAGTGAGTTAGCTCAAATGACTTAACTCACTTTATAGTCCACCAATAGAAGGTTAACCAATCAATTCGTCGTGTATAAAGGCGGCCATTTCTGTCTACTCTACCCGAATGTCCAGTCCAGCTTGTCAGGCGAAGAGAAACAGAAGGACGAACTACGCTCTGCTACTTTTTACCAAAATATCCACTGCTAACCTGAACAACGCTTTCCTACTGTCTTCGAAATATTCAATGCTAACCTCTGGATTCTGTACTCGAAGACAACCGTCATGATGAATAACACTCGGAACCAACGAAAGTAGCTTGTTGGAACAGTTGCCGTAAAATACTTATAGAAGAGACAGAGACGGAATGTCTGTGAGAAATCGACTGTAGACTAGATGCCAGATCAGGTTCATTGTCGAATACCTCGAGGCGTACAGCGGGGGTATCCAGAGAATATATGACAGAAATATTCCATGCAGAGGCAGCTGATAGTTTAAATGTCTCTTCTACCTGACGAAGCTATTTAAACATAACTTGCGGTGTTGTGAAAAAATAACCCCCACCACGTACACCCTATTCCATGTTCCGTATCTCTCATATCGAATTTGTTTTAAGTGATCTATACAGTTCTTTCTTTTCATTTTGAATAATGACACGGTCTGTGACCTACAGGTTTCATTAACCCAAAGCCAGTTTTAATCGTTCTTAAGTTTGCAACTGATCACAGAACAATGCAACATAGCAGTCCCCTGTCAAAAACATGTTTACGTAGATTAGCCGATCCAAGCCAGAAACTCACATCATAATGGCACCTGCCGTCAGCCAACACAGGTTTTACGAACGAATTATTAATCATGACCTCATTCGGTCTGCACACACACGAACCCTACCATCATCTCAACAGAACAAGAACAGTGTCTCAGAAGACCACACCAGGCTAATCCTCCAAAGTCTGTTAGCAACGATAGGGGCCCAGCTGACGTCTTGACTTAATAGTGGTACATCCCATTTAATTAAGATTTTCCCAAAGTGCAGGCAGTGCAAATATATGCGTGTAGTGGAACGCCATGGAATGAGAAATGACCGAGATGTGTTCGAGTTCTAGCCAGGTTGGTTATGTTCACTTTTGAAAAACAACCTATTACCAGGCAGCATTAATATAATAATAAAAATTTTGTAATTAAAAATTAAAAATTATAGCAATCTTCAACTACCATAAATTTACATAGAATACCTATTATCAGGTTTTATACCAAAATAAATTAATACATATAACAAAATAAAACAAAAATAAAATAAAACACCAACAACCACTTTTTAGTTCAAGCTACCACCACTATAACTACATTCATGGTTTTATCATTCTCCCACCACAGTTACTAATCATTTCTACCAATTTGCAATTTCTTCCAATTTACAATAACTATTATTAGCTAAAGCCTAAATAGCATTGTCTCCAATCCTTTGAAACATTACTATCACATCATATCATATAAACCCGTTATTAAATTAAACATCACCATATAAATTAAATACTAAGGATTACAAATTTTTACCTGTTACATATACACAGTCACCAAAACAAACAAATAACCAGCTTTAAATATAACAAATAAACCCCCATTTTTTTCAAAAATTTTTTTCAAAAACAAATAACCAGCTTTAAATATAACAAATAAATCCCCAATTTTTTTCAAAAATTTAAAAATAAATATAAATAATTATAATAATAATTTTTACCTATCATAATTTTACACAAACCCCACCACACATATATACATACATGCGAGAAAATATTTTTCAACGGAAAAAAAAAAAATTTCATAATATGACATGGATACATTCACGAGACATTAACGAGACATTTCCGCCACACTTCCAATGTTTAAATTTCAACATTTCAACATACAAATGCGTATGTATAGACATAACACCACCCCGTATACATACATGTGTCATAGCCGAAACTGTCTACATATGTTTATATATATGTATGAGTCCCGACGGACGACCAAGTATGTATATGTATATGTGTCTGCATACATCGATGTTTGCGTTAATACGATGAATGACAAAACGACGAAATTTCCCCACCACTTCCACAATAACACCAATACACGCAATCTACATAAACCCCAATTTTTTAAAACATTAATCAGTTTGTCTGACGATCGCTAAAGCGTGAAACCCAGGGTCACAAACTCACATCTATCCAACCAAAATATATATATATATATATATATATATATATATATATATATATATATAATTGTGGGCTCTGGCTGCTGATTTGGCGTTAATATACATTGTGTATATAATACGTTAAAATATACCTTTTTTTGCTGTGCGCCGATATCTGAGGGGTAGAGTCTTGCAGCAATCGGATGTTTAGCCACAGCGAAACAGGCTTGTATGTGAAATATATATATATATATATATATATATATATATATATATATATATATATATATATATTCGCAGGATGAATGATTTAATCAGTTCAAAGTGACACCATGTTGGATGGTTAAACGAGAGTACTGCAACCAGAAAGTGCATCTGTTATGAAGTGCTTATTTCTTTTTATTTTATTTTCAAGCTATATTAAATATATTATATACAATTAAACATAGTCTCCTTTAGTAAAACATATTTTATTTAATGTGCATGTTTTGTATGACAATTGCTTGTAGGATTTTGTTATTTCCATAAAATACGAAACTATAGTCAGCTGAATCTTGCCTACCACAGTGACAGCACGTAAGTTTTATAATGACTGTGACGTTCGAAAGTACGTGAAAGTTGTGTTTATATATATATATATATATATATATATATATATATATATATATATATATATATATATATATATATATATATATATATATATATATATAAATTCAGACACTGAAATCAAACACCTAGCCTCGAAAGTCTATTTGAAGCTTACACATGGCCTGAGTACTTTGTTTAAGTATGAAACAGAGCTAGTTATTGACTTCAATGTTCATTTTTATATGTAAATAAATTATACTCCTGACATTGACTATAAATATAGCATACATTAGGAATAATATATATATATATATATATATATATATATATATATATATATATATATATATATGTGTGTGTGTGTGTGTGTGTGTGTGTGTATCCTACACAGTTCTAACCATGTTTTAAAAATAGAAGCTAAAAGCCCTGAATTTAAGTTTGCAATTAAACTAAAAGCATTAGTTCCATTTCATCCTCAAGCGAGGATGAAAATGGAACATGGTTAGAACTGTGTAGGGGAAAAAACCATATTTTAAATCAATTAATTCATAATATTAATGCTCTGTAAATTTACATTGAGCACTATTTTGTAAAAATAAAAATATCTATAAGAACACCAGATTATATATCTTACTGTTTTTTCTTTTTATTTATATTTATATATAATTCAGAATAATATGTATCTATCCAGCTCTTATCTCAAATAACAACTTAAAAGAGACTGTTTGACCAACACAAGGAATGTTAAAAGATTCATGTTAAAAAGATAAAAAAATAAAAATAACAAATGAAAACTACAGACAAAAGTTCATTTTCTCCATCAAGACATTCATTTCTGTAGTTCACTGCTACCAGCAAGCAGAAATATTTCTCCTCCCGATGATGGCCATTTCGGTCGAAACTAGTCGAGGAATCTAAATGGAATAATAATAAAAAAAACGAAAGAATATTAATCTACAACCCAGTGTGTCCAAATTTTAATTTTAATTTTTTATTGTTCAATATATATATATATATATATATATATATATATATATATATATATATATATATATATATTCGACACTGAAGGCAACAATGCGCCGTGCCAGTATATTGCAGATGGCGTTCAAACATGAAACAGTATGTAGCCGTTCTGTGTGTACGTTTATTTTTACATTCCCATACGCTCTATTGCTACTATTGAGTAATTGTATCTATAAATATTGGCTTATTTTGAATTCATCAGTTACTTTCTACCTTGACACCTCACGGCAAGAGAGTCAAATAGACGCTCCTAATTGCTCGATAGCTAAGAGAAGGAGTCATACATTTCCCAAACGTATGAGTCGGAAAATGAATGTGACAACCTCGATCGGAATTCGAAATTAGCTTGCCGATTTCAATTTTGAGGTTGATAACTTTTGACTTACCTGTACATCTATTTAAATATTCATCTTCTATTATTTGCCGTGTCTCATTTAGAAAATCAAACCTCTCCACAATATCCTATCCTTCGAAGATCATATCAATATTAGTTTCGCTATTATTCTTCCATCTCCCCGTTCTGATATCCATTACCTAAGCTCTTTAAATAGGTCACTCGCTGTTTACCTATGTTCCTTCTTACTTGTTGATATCAGGTGAGTGTCAATTTCTCCAATCCTCCTTTTCTCATTATGTGCCCCAGAAATTTCAGTTGTCTCTTTTTGATTCTAATTATATGGTGTTCTAATAACTTGAACCGATTTTAAATGTGAATTAATTTTAAACGTCTGACGATAATTTTTTTGTTTTTTTTCAGTTTTAACATCTTAAGTCTTTGACAATTTCAGCCATAGAAAGATTAACAATCAAACCACGTGTTACAAAAGGAGAAAAAAAATCTTAAGTTGTTAAATTTGAAATAATAATAAAAGAAATCATTAGACGCTTAAAACATAATTCACATTTAAAATCGATCAAAGTTATTGGAACATCCTTTAGTATTTAATAATCGAAACAAGGATTTTCATCTACTTTGTCCTTATTTAATCATATTTACTAATCTTTAAGCATAACATAATGAACGCCCTCGTTAGAAGACCTTTCAAATGCATCCTGCATGATTATAAATATTTTGGTCTGATTTTGAATCCATCTAATGATTATTTAGTTGAATATAATTCCAATTTTGGCACAAGGCCGAAGGAGAAGTGCATTGAGGCTGGTAAACACTGACTATCCTAAACATAACTCTTCTGATTCACAACATATTCATTCATTACAATTTGCTCTATCACCACAAGAACTCATCCATCACCATTCGATCCAACATATACCACCATACTGTATAATCGCAAGGATTCTCTTATGCTCATGACATAAAAAATACAATTTTTACAATTGTTCTCTTGAAACTTTAATACGTTGTTTCATTGTTAATATTCCCATAGTTGAAATTGCCAAACACTTAAGTTGTTAAATCTGAAAGCAAATGAAAAAGAATCGTTAGACGCTTAAACTTGATTCACATTTACATTGAGGCGGTACAGAAGGCGCTTGATCGGTACGAGAAGGTGACAGGGGCCAAAATAAACCGCGACAAGTCGTCCGGCTTGCGGTTAGGTGCCTGGAAGGCGGTCGCTCTTCCGGGCCGCTTCGGTTGGACAGACGGTCCTGTCCGCATTCTTGGAGTGTGGTTTGGGCCTGACCTCCAGCTGGAGAAGAATTGGTCTGAAGTACGAGCAAAGGTCGATTTCGCCGGTCAGACTTGGAATCGACGGAGATTGTCCGTGAAGGGCAGGGCGGAGGTGTGTGCTACATACATTTTCCCCCTGATTCTTTATCGATTTTCCGTATTTCTCTCTGTAAGTCCCACAAGAAGGCGATCGCTATCCTCCATTTTATGGAGGGGACGCGGGAATCAGGTCGAGAGACGAGTCTGCACTAAACGTCCGTGTCATGGGGGGCTGGGAATGCCGCACCTGCCGAGTCACATCCGTGCCTCTAGGTTGGCTTTTCTACGCCGCGCATTGACTGGAGGAGATCCGATTCAGGAGGGGATTCTTAGGGACGCGTTCCCTGGCCTTACCATCAGTCCCCCCATCTCGCGGGTTGAGCGCGGTCGTAAACCCCGGGATCAAGGAAGGTCTTCTATCGTGAATTAGTGGAGAGACCCTTGAAGGATCCCCTACGAGATATGCTCGGCTTGTCGGAGGAGGAGGAGTTTCGCTCCTACTCGTCTTGGGCGCCAGCGGCGGATTACCACAGTAACCCTGAGTTTTCTGTTAGCTGGCGATTGGCTCGGAATCGGCTGCCTCTCAATGACAAGGCTTTCATATGGGGCTTGGCGGATTTGCCAGACTGTGATCGGTGTGGCCTTGGCTTAGAAGAAACGGCTGCGCACGCCTTCTATCATTGCCCCCAGGTCCGCCCCTTATGGGACCATGTCGGCAAGCTGACGGCTCGTCTCGCTCCCGAACAGCTTGTGTTCATTGATCGCGCATACGCGTGTGACAATGTGTCGCCCCCGTATTCTGGGATGAAACGGATTGTGTTTCTGATGCTGATGGCCACGGCTCGAATGGTGATTTGGACGACGCGAAAGGAGGAAGTCTTGCGAGGCAATCGTCTTTCTCATTCGGATCTAATTCGATTCTTTGAGCATCAGCTCAAGATGAAGATTAGATCTGATAGAAAACGATTGCATTCGACAGTCTTTAGCGAAATGTGGGTAAAAGAAGCGAGCTTGCTTCTGTGTGAACGGGGCTAGCCTTAATTTTTTCTATTCTAGGTCAACCTATTGCACATCGGGGTATCTTCCTGTGGAACCCTCCCTTGGTTAGGATAGACAAGCTTCAGTGTACCTAGTTAATGTGAGTAAGTGTTGTTCTGGCCTGCATCCCGGCCGTTCTTTGGTTATGATCCAAGTCAAGATTCCCAACCTCCCCAGTTTGTTTTGACCTCCCCACTTTCATCTCGACTGGGTCAGTTTTATATTTTCCCATTCAAGCCTAATATTTTATACTTTTTTCCCACTCCCTTGAAGGAGAGCGTCTCTTGATTTTGTCCCCTGGGCAGAATACAGCGGTCTCTGTTTTATGGGTTGACGGTCCCTACGAACATCAATTATGTTTAGTTTGTATTTGTTTTTATTTTAAGTTTATTATTGGATTCATTTCCCTCCCCTCTCATTTTATCATTATTAGAATTGTATATATATATCATCATTAAAATTTTTATGGCATGGGGCGCGATTTTGGTAGGTCTCCCTTGAGAGCACGTGGTATTATGGTGGTTGAAGGATTGTTTGGTGATGGACGAGTTCTTTTGGTGAATGGGTAAAACGTAATGTACGAATGGGTCGCAAATCTGATTAGCTAGGTATAAGATAGTTAGTGTTGACAAGCCTCTACCCTCCCCTTTATTGGCCTCGTGCCACAATTTGTACTTTTTGTATGAATAAATATGAGTTATTGGAACTGTTTATAAGTCAATTTTTTTTTCTATTTTCCTTAAAACTTCCTCGTGATTTACACGCTCCTTCCAAGTTATTCTTAGATTCTTTTCTTTGTTTCGTAGAAGGATTTCCACTGCGTCTTTATTATTCTAAGTCTAAGGGATTTTTTGTTTCAATTTCCAATAAGACTTCTACGCTCTTTCCATGTCATTTTCTTCAACTTTACGTAGAACCGGCAATCACGGCTGCGCCCAATATAAATCTACTCGTAGTTTAAATGGAGCAAATATACTTGAAATGGAATTTGATTATGTTATGGTCCGGTTCCTTGTACCACGTTGATAGTCCAAGGTAGAACCAATAAAGAAGAACTCGAATACGGATATGGAATAACACAGATATATTACAAACAGGAATATATACAGAGAGGTAGAAAGAGTTAGTACGAACAATCAGGTTTAGTAGTAATTGTCTGAACGCGACTCTGTTTGCGACTGTCTCTGACTCGACTGACTGAGTCCTGACGGACTTCTGACGGACCTCACTCTAGACTTCAAACGGAACCCTCTTCAGGCGCAGTATTTATTACGTATGGTATAGTCCATTATGTTATTATGGGTAAGGTCTCATAACAGATTAACATTACAAATATGTGTCTTTTGATGAATCAAAATCTTAACAACTCTTAAGAAATTGGTTACACAAAATATTCTATAACTCTGCGCTTTATTAATAAAACCGATGACTTTTGCTACACAATTCATAGGCTTTCTCGCACAAAACAATTGTAGTTCCTCTGATATTACAAAGAAAAAACGAAAATGGAAAAGAATGAAATCCGAAAACCCTGAGCCGAAAACAAACAAATGAAATCGCTGACTTGAAAGATCGAATCCTAACCACGAATATCGATTATGTCAGGAAGGCAAATACATTATTTTTACTTTATATTTCATAGTCTGCCAGTGACCTTGAAGCGATGTTAATTGCCTCTGATTAATTTGCACGGCTTTATTAGGAATCTACTTAATATTTGGGCGCCTTTTGTAGGAATGTATAAATAACTCAATCAATAAATTGTTGTTTCTTTTTTTCACCTTCATTGTAATCGTCTTTCATTCATCGGATATTATTCACTTATTTAGTTTTGGGTAATGAGAAATGTCATTAGGTCCCTCAAGTTTTTTTTTTTTCCTTTACACCAAATATTTTCTTTCAAATATTATACACATTTCTTTAATTGTATTTCTTTGCACTTTCCATCAATTATGCAATGCATTCTTTCTTTCATTTTTGTCTTTCATTCATTGTTTCTTTCTTTTCAGCTTCATTTATTATAAGTTCCTGCTTTCCAAATTCTACATACTCATTTCTTTTCTTCTTATCTTTATTTTATTTATTTTTCTTTATTCTTTTCTTTCACTGTTTCTTTCATTTTAGCTTCATTTTTTATAATTTCCAGCTTTTGGAATATAACATTTTACACATAAATATTTGTTTGCTTGTTTCTTTCTTTCTTTCTTTCTTTCTTTCTTTCTTTCTTTCTTTCTTTCTTTCTTTTTTCTTTCTTTCTTTGTTTTCTACTATATTATAGCAATACTTTCTGTACTTTCTTTCTTTCTTTCTTTCTTTCTTTCTTTCTTTCTTTCTTTCTTTGTTTTTTTATTTTTCTTTTCTTTTGTTGTTAGCAATAGTTTTTCTTTCTTTCTTTCTTTCGTAGTTTTTTTTCTAAGGTTTTCTTTTTCTTTTCTTTCTTTCTTTCTTTCTTTCTTTTTTTTTCTATTTCCGCTTCCTTTTTCTTATTCTTCATCTATGTTATAGCAATAGTTTCTGTCCTAAAGGTTTTTCTTTCTTTCTTTCTTTCTTTCTTTCTTTCTTTCTTTCTTTCTTTGTTTTTTCTATTTCCGCTTCCTTTTTCTTATTCTTCATCTATGTTATAGCAATAGTTTCTGTCCTAAAGGTTTTTCTTTCTTTCTTTCTTTCTTTCTTTCTTTCTTTCTTTCTTTCTTTCTTTCTTTGTTTTTTCTATTTCCGCTTCCTTTTTCTTATTCTTCATCTATGTTATAGCAATAGTTTCTGTCCTAAAGGTTTTTTCTTTCTTTCTATTTCCTTTCTTTCTTTCTTTCTTTCTTTTTTTTTTTTCTTATCCTTCATCTATGTTATAGCAATAGTTTCTGCCCTAAAGGTTTTTTTTTTTTTTCTTTCTTTCTTTCTTTCTTTCTTCTTTTTTCTTTTTTTTTCTTTCTTTTCTTTTCTTCATTCGTTATGTTGTTTTGTTTCAGTTTTTTTCTTTCAACATTTTCTTTCTTTTCTTTCTTTCTTTTTTTTCTTGATTCCTTTTTCTTATTCTATGTAGTTTTGTATTTTTTCTTTTTAATTCTTTCTTTCTTTTACTTTTTTCTTTTTCTGGTTTATTATTATTTTCTTTCTTTCTTCGAGAACTTTTTCTTTCATTCTCATTTTATGTTCTTTTTTAGGTTTTTCTTTCTTTTTTTCTTCTTTTCTTTTTTTAT
>CAHIKZ030004887.1:1245000-1305000 GCA_903632075.3 Acanthosepion pharaonis
AGAAGGAGGAGAAGAAGAAGAAGAAGAAGTAGTAGTAGTAGTAGTAGAAGAAGAAGAAGAAGAAGAAGAAGAAGAAGAAGAAGAAGAAGAAGAAGAAGATGAAAGGGATGATGCGAAAAATAGGAAAATCGTGAAGAAGTCGAGAATATGAAAGAAAAGATTGGTGAAAAGTATAGTAAGAGTAAAAAATAGAGGAGGGGGGAGTAGAAAAGGTAGAAAATAAGAGAAAACAAGTGAAAGAAAGAAGAAAAAAGAAAAAGAAGGAAGAAAAGAAAAGCAGAAATAAAGAAAAATGAGACTTATGAAAAAAGATAAGATAATACATCAGTGAAGAAATAGTCACAGTGAAAGCAGAGAAGAATGAGGAAAATGAAAATACGAATGGCGGTATAGAAATTAATAAATGGCCGGCCGAGTAGAAAAATTTGATGTAAAAAGAAAGAAAGAAAGAAAGAAAGAAGGAAGGAAAGAAAGGTTGGAAGGAAGAAGGAAAGGATAGAATGAATAAAGGAAGAAAGAATGAAATGAAGGAAAGAAAAAAGAAAGAAAGAAAACAAGAAAAAAAGAGAAGTAGAAAGGAAGAAAAATATAGAAAGAAAGAAAAAAGTAAATCAGAAAGAAAGGAAGTAAAGGAAGAAAGAAAAAATATAGAAAGAAAGAAAGTCAATCAGAAATAAATGAATAAATAAATAAAGAAAGAAAGAAAGAAAGAAAGGTAGAAAGGTAGAAATGTAGAAAGGAAGAAAAATATAGAAAGGAAGTAAGAAAGAACCTAAATCAGAAAGAAAGGAATGTAAGAAAGAAAGAAAAAAGAAAGAAAGAAAGGAAGAAAAATATAGAAAGGAAGTAAGAAAGAACGTAAATAAGAAAGAAAGAAAGAAAGAAAGAAAGAAAGAAAAAAGAAAGAAAAATATAGAAAGGAAGTAAGAAAGAACGTAAATCAGAAAGAAAGAAAGAAAGAAAGGAAGAAAAAAGGAAAAAAAGAAAGGAAGAAAAATATAGAAAGGAAGTAAGAAAGAACGTAAATAAGAAAGAAAGAAAGAAAGAAAGAAAAATATAGAAAAGTAGTAAGAAAGAACGTAAATCAGAAAGAAAGAAAGAAAGAAAGAAGGAAAGGTAGAAAGGTAGAAATGTAGAAAGGAAGAAAAATATAGAAAGGGAGTAAGAAAGAACGTAAATCAGAAAGAAAGGAATGTAAGAAAGAAAGAAAGAAAGAAAAAAGAAAGAAAGAAAGGAAGAAAAATATAGAAAGGAAGTAAGAAAGAACGTAAATAAGAAAGAAAGAAAGAAAGAAAGAAAGAAAGAAAGAAAGAAAGATAAAAGACAAACAAAAAGAAAATTAAGTAAGCGGAATAAATGGAAAAACCTGCGAAATAGAGAAACAGGATGCAATGATTGGAACCAAAGAAAGGAATCTAAAATATTAAAGAAGGGAAATTTAATTCTAAACTTTCAGGGATTAAAAAATAAAAATACCAAATTAATCAAGAATGAAAGAATAAGGAATGAATCAAAGGACGAAAATAAAATGAAAAAAACGTGAAAAAAACTTGGGAAAAAGAACCAATCTTTAGAAACAGGCAAAACAATTCAAGGAGAAAGAAAAAGAGAAATAATAAATAAATAAATAAATAAATAAATAAATAAAGAAAGAAAGAAAGAAAGAAAAATAACATACTTTATGCTTTTCTTTTTAATTTTATAATAAAAACAATCGGAAATAATGGATAAAGTGAGAACAATAAAAATAAATGTATTAAGAAAGAAAGAAAGAAAGAAAGAAAAAAAGAAAGAAAGAAAGAAAAAAGAAAGAAACAAACAAACAAACAAACAAATATGTGGAGAAAATGAAGAAAAATGTTTATGTGGAAAAAAATTCACGGCTTCTGAAAGAAAGAAAACAAAAAAATGGATTTAATAAAGAAATACGGATGAAAGACTCATCAAGCAAATATAAATGATTTTTCTTCTTTTTTCTTCGGATAGTTAAATTTCCGCACTGGCTTGAATTTAGTGTCCCCGACCTATAAATTTCATTTCGGGTTCATTCTTTTATTGATGACCATCCATTTTGTCTTCTTTTAGTTTATTCTTAGTCCCTTCTTCTCACTCTCCTTCGCTACCTTCTGTTGGATATATAGTAATTACTTTTTCGTGTCTGCTATTACTATTGTGTCATCTTAGTACCTTATGTTGTTAAGATTGTGGCCGCCAATGATGAATTCAGTTAGGGCTTCCAATTCTCTTCAATAATTGTCTCGCTGTGTAAGTTGAATAAGTTCGGTGAAAAGACACATCCTTGCTTTACGACCCTTTCAATTTTTGTATATTTGCTGAACTCATTCTCTATGCGCATGCATGTCGTTTACTGCCATTATAGGTTCTTGATTATTCTAATATCTATCCCAAATACATTAAGTTTGCTGAGCGGATCTTTGTGGTTTACTTTTTCAAAGACCTTTGCGTAGTCTATAAAACATAGATACACGTCTTTCTGCATGTATATCGCTCTTTCTGATAACATTCTGAGTATGGATGTCAAGTTCCTTGTTCCGGTGTCTTTAACGAACCCGCACTATTCGTGTCCTCTATCTGGCCTGATTTTGCTGCGCCCTCTGTTCATCAGAATACGGATGATGTGTTTTGTTACGTAACTCATTAAGCTGATTCTTCGGTTGAGTTCACATTCGATTGCGCCTGGTCTCCTAGGCAGTGCTATGAAAATAGATCGGCTGAGATATTCCGGTATATATCCCCACTGTTGTAGATTTCATTTACTATTTCTGTGATCTTGTCCATGCCCAAATCATCTAAGGTTGTCAGTATTTCCGTTACAATTCCGTCTGGCCCTGCCGCCTTGTTTCTGTTCAATTTGGTCAGTGCAGCGTCTACTTCCGTATTTGAATTTCAGGTCCGTCGGCAGTTCTGTGTATTGCTGGTTGTTCTCTTTCGTCGTGGAAGAGTTCACCAATATATTTGTTCCAACGCTGAAGAATCTTTTCATTCTCTAATACGAGCGTTCCATGGTTTGATATTAAACAGCTGTTGACGAGTATGTCTTCTGTCCTGTTAATTGCCTTATTTGTTTGTGCATATCTCCTTTGTTGGTGGTACTCAGTCTATTTTTCTGCACATTTTTCGTTTAGCCATTCTTCTTTAGCTTTGCCTGCATTTACTCCTTATTTCATCGTGTAATTTTCTGTATTCCATTCCATATCTTAGCAGGTTTTTCTCTCTCCTTTGCATCATGTCGAAAAACTCATCTATTATCCATTCGTTTTGTCTTCTTCGTCCATTCTACTTTCGGAATGATATCGTTTGCTTATGTCACTAAAGCGTCTCTTAGTTTGTCCCATTTCTAGTTTCCATTGTGACCATCGTATCTTCTTTTCACACTGTCCATATATTATTTCAGATTCGAGTTGCTCAGGAGTTTGTTGTAATGCAATTTGTGTGCTCCGTTAAGCTTCTTCAGTTTCCGCTGTTTCTCTCTTAGTTTACATATAACAGTGCGATGATCGCCTCAGCAATGGCACTTGGGTAGGTTTTGCAGTGAACCATTGCATTACTGAATCTTCTGTTATCAGTTATTATAATTCATTTTTTAGTTTCTCCTCCTGGGCTCCTCCATGTCCATGATCGTCTCGAATGATCTTGGAACCATGTGTCAGCTATTACATGGTCATTGACCGTGGATCTTGTGATTGGCAAAGAGCCTTGGCATAGTCTAGCATTTAGTAGAAAGATTCGAATTCGTCTTCCTTATTTTGCACTGTCGGTGTGTACACTATTATGATAGCTATGTTGAAAGGCTTTCCTTTCAGCTTGACTACCAAAATTATTTCGGATAGTTGGTAATATCCCTGAACGAATTAGGAGATAAGTAAGTAAAGAAGATAATAATAAAGAAAGAAAAAAAAGAAGGAACCAAAGAAGAAAAATAGTTTTACCTTGAGAAATCTTTAAATGCACGAAAAATAAACTCCCAAGAAAGAAGATTTTAGCTTAAAACTGCAAAATCTTACGAGAACAAAAGATAATTTCAAGAGAAAACCTAGAAAGGATGATAATATCTTCGAACAAATGAAGAGTTAGCAAATACTAAAGTCATAGGAACTTAAAAGACATCATGCAGTATTTCCTGTCACTTAATACCGATTTACGTTACATTGAGGAATGCCAAAATTTGACATAATATTTCATTTCTACACGCTTAAACGCCGCTGGAGGCCATTTTTAATCTACACGATAAATCACTTACTGTTTATACAAATAACATTATAGGTATTTGCATTTGAATAAATGAATTATTAAGTAGAGCTACACTCTCGGAAAACTTAACTACATTGAATATTTAAATTCAGCTAGTAATTTACGCATATCTAAACCTGCAGGGTCTAATGTTATACTGGTTTTAAATATGGTTTTAAACTGAATTCTGAAAATCGTTTCTTTAATTATATTTCTATAAGTTTTAGAAATGTTTATAATGGCAGTGAAAAAGATTAAGACAAGACACGATTTATTATTGTTTAATTTATGTGTCGCGTCCTTCGATCTCGAGAGACCATTTATGTGCGTCCAACTTTTAAGCCTCATCTATAGATTGCGAGGCAGTAACTGCCATGGCTATACAGGCCCACACGGAAGGCGCACTTTCAATTGCATCCAAGTGATATGAAGCCCCCCCCCACGGTTTCGCTGTGTTGTTTTCGTTCCTTCGAGCAATCTTCACGCAGGTGGCAAAACACCGTTTCTTGTCTTCTCGCACCAACCCTCGGTGTAAATCGCGTTTCCTGCGTGAGCGATCATTGGCGACATCTTCTCTCTTCTCGATGTCCATGGCAATCGCCCCTATATCACTTTTGCAAACGTCCTTGAAAGAGATGATATTTCGGTGGTTTACACATGCAGAACGTCTCCCCACTACAACACCAAAGACGTTTTTGCAAGGAAAAGGTAATTCTACAACTGAAAAAATGAATATGTAAATAAAGCCAAAATTCATGAGCACCTGTGAAAAGAACGTTAGATTCATGAATACGCACGTTTACAAAACAGAGTAAAAAAGAGGATTGAAAAAGACGCGGAACAAATTGAAAAAATGAAAACTTCGAAGTAGGGAAAATTGATATTTAAAAGTTAAGAAATCGTTTATATATATATATATATATATATATATATATATATATATATATATATATATATATATATCGATTTTCCCTACTTCGAAGTTTCCCAGCTTTCCCTGACGATCTGCAAAGGTGAAACCTGGGTATGTTTGTCTGACTCACTATGTTTATGTAGGTCTGCTCTACGGTTGTATTGAGCCCTTTTGTTAGTTATTTACTCGTATCGGTATCGTATCGGGTTTTTTTCTTTGGGCTTCAAACCTGTATCTGTGCGATTTTTTTCGACGGACTTGCATGTTTCTAGCTCTTTCTTTTTTAAAAACTTTTTTTCCTTCATGATTGATTTGATTATTGGCAAATCAAAAATTCGAAGGTTTTTCGAAAGGAGTATAGTGACCTATATATATATATATATATATATATATATATATATATATATATATATATATATATATATTTCTCTCTATCTATATATATATATATATATATATATATATATATATATATATATATATATATATATATATATTATATATATATATATATATATATATATATATATATATATATATATATATATATATATATATATATATATATATATATATATATAACGATAATAAAAAGACAGAGACATTATCCATTTTGAATATAATTTATTATACTTACCGTAATTGGCCATTTTCGTAGGAGATTTCGATCTGGACAGTAGAACACCTCGGTATTCACGAAATAAATTATAATCGAAATGGATAATTAACGTCTCCGTCTTCTTCTAATCATTTATTATCATTATAATGCTCTGCAGTCTACATTGAGCTCTGCCTGGACTTATATACTCCTCGGAATTATCCCTTCCAGTCACAAACTGTTAAGACATATATATATATATATATATATATATATATATATATATATATATATATATATATCTCTCTCTCTCTCTCTCTCTCTCTCTCTCTCTATATATATATATATATATATATATTTACATATATATATATATATATATATATATATATATATATATATATATATATATATATAGTGAAATAAGGAGACAGAGATTTTAATTATCTATTTTGATTATCATTTATTATACTTTCCGTAATTAGCCATTTACGGAGGAGATATAATTTACATATATATATATATATATATATATATATATATATATATATAAGAGAGAGAGAGAGAGAGAGAGAGCGAGAGAGATAGCCTGCATATCTTCATTGAAGCATGTTTCATTACATAATATAGAAATGTTATGTCTATTTATTTTTACAATAATCCAATCTAGCTCTCTAATAAGCTTCTTGATGTTAAGTTGAAATTCATCAAGAAGCGGTATTTTTTTTTTTTTTTTGTTAAATCACCTACGTTTGATTTTCTCACAGATCATCCTGCGAAGACGGATTTAATGTAGCTGTAATCGCTGAGATTTTTGTTAACACGCGCAAATGCGTTCTGTTATAGATATGTTGAAATTAACATTTGTCATTACAATGTACTGTAAACAAGCGTTCACAATGCAATGGAGATAACCAGATAAGGTAAAATGCAACATGGTGTTAAATATTAATACTGAAACGTATTTGTAAAAAATTGCTTCTGCACTCGTAATAAATTTTTTTCGATGTTGGTTAGTAATTTGTTTAATAAAAAATACAGTCTTCCTGGATGTATTTATACTTAACATCAAAAAGATAATTAGAGAAATAGAAAGGATTATTTTATAAAAATAAATATACATAATATGTCTGTATTATTTAATGAAACATGCTTAAATATACAGAGTGCGATGGGTAAATTGTCGCTATTTTGTATTATTTATTTCGCGCATGCGCTGTGTAAAAAAATTTGTCGTCTGCCCAGTTTACTTTGTCATCAGTTCCCAAGTTTGCATTTATACAAAGGACTTTTTTCAGAACTGCACAGAGCAAAACCAGATCTTAGCCAAATTATTTAACCGCTGCTTAAAATAGAAATCCTTTCCAAGCCTGTGAATGTGTCAAGTTCTTAACGAAAATTTCCGTTTGAATCGTACTCTATAGACAGATTATACTTTTTCATGAAGTTTGTGTAGATGTAGATGACGTTTTGTTCCATTGATATTTTCCTAATATATGATTTATTCTTGATAAGAAAAATAGTTTTAAACAATTGAACTAGAAAAGGGACGAAAAATCTTTTTCCGTGAAATAATGATTGCTTTTGTGATAAGTTTTCTTTTTCTGTTGCATTCAGTCATTCGACATTTGCTCAGTATAACTTTTTTTAAGTTCTATCAATTTGTAAAACAAATACGTCTTATTGAAACTCATAAAACCACGGAAAAAAGAAGATTCTTACAAGGATATTACATCTTTCTATCATAGCACGGTTTGTAAATGTCCAGCGCACATCGCAATTATGCAATAACATTCTCATTTGCAATTAGGAAAGAATGATTGTAGGGCGGACAAAAAATCACATTGAGATAATAATTATATCTCGAATAAAATTAAACAAATGCTAAATATCATAGTACTAATAGACACACACACATACACACACGCAAAAGCACAAACACACACACACACATATATATATATATATATACAGATATGAAGAAATATAGTCTTAAGGTGTGGTATATTTATGGGATAAAGTGCTCGATATCAGAGATAGAGCGTGTGTAAATATAAAAGTAAACATAGAAGTCAACACTTAGAAATCGTACAGTATGGTTTTAATATAATGAAAATTTAAATTTCTTTGATCACGCTTTTTAATACATTGTCCTAAGTATAATTTACAAACTTAAATATTAGAATATATTATATATATATTGTTGGGACTCGCTGTCATTTGCCTCTAGTTCCTTCCTGCATATACAAACATATATATATATATATATGCGTATTTTTTTCCCACGTATTCACATTGTACATTTCTCTGTTTTAATATTGAATCTCCCGTGGAAGCCTGACGAGCGGGAGCGAAACCATTTCCCCCCCCTTGTTGTTGAGATTTTTTTTTTTTTATTATTTAATATTGTTTTAATATGTCTTGTAATATTAAATTTTATACTTTTATTTCGATCATATATATATATATATATATATATATATATATATATATATATATGATATATAACGATATATAGACTTTCAATATTTACGTAGAATGTAAACTACGTATTTTTATTGGACAAAGATTTAGCTGAACAATATGAATGGAAACGTATTCCTTTATTTTTTTCTACATTAGCATCTTTCAAATCTTTACCAAATTAACACAAATTGTGAGCTAATATAATTAACTCTACTGTATTCTTTCAGGACTATTAAGATTATTATTTTAATCTGTATCGCTTTAACCTTTTACACTTGGAACCTGGATGTTGTCGAGCCACATGTCGTAAAATAGAAATCGTACAGTATGGTTTTAATATAATGAAAATTTAAATTTCTTTGCTCACACTTTTTAATACATTGTCCTAAGTATAATTTACAAAATTAAATATTAGAATAATAATAAAATTGATACAAATAAAAACAATATTAATAGATACCTCTCAAATTTTTCTGAAAAAATCAACATGGAAACATTTACAATTCTTTGATAGGGCTTCAAACGGCAAGTTCGTTTTAATGTTTCAGTCCATAAATCCAATTACAACTCAGACACTGCGTGAAAATATTTTTAGGAATTCTTGTGGTTGATAAGCATTTTATTAAGAAAAAGAAAAACTTCGTTAGAAACAAAGAAAAGATTACTGAACTGTTACGTAATATAAAAGAAGTTTTGTTTTTTGAGGCGTGAAAATAAACAAGCAAAGTTTTGTTCCCAGTTTACAACAAACTGGAGGTCGTTTTGAGTATAGGCTGTCATCTTGACCTTATTGAGGTGGTCAGATTTACTATCGAGAAAGGAGTTAATGGTTGTGTCAACAGCGTAGATAACAAGTTAAGAGCGGATGTCATCTAGAAGGCCCATAATGAAGACTAAAAAGAAAACAGGACTAAGGATAGAGCTATGTGGGACACCCGTATTAGTAGGAAAGAATCGAAACGACTAGCAATTCAGGATAACTTTCATGTCAAGATTTGATTGGACTGGATCAATTCAAATATTTGATCGGAGGCACTGTAACTTTTCAGCTTGTGGAGAATATCTTTATGCCAAATCAAAAGCTTTTGAGATACAGACCATGGCTCAAGGATTTTATATAGATCATGATATGCTCTTTCCTCTATCATTGTTAGCAGATCAACAGGTGACATGGCGAAATGAAATCATATGGCTTGTCTGAAGAAAGCCAATGCGATGGGAGATGCTTAACCAGATATGTAACATAAACTCTGGAGAGAAAAAAGGAAAACTATATCACGACACAGGGCGCAAAATATATATCCTTTTGTCCTCAAGGACATATGACTCAGTGGATAAAAGTGTTAGTAAGATCCAGGGACTTGACTCAAATAGTGCGAGTTCAATACTTGGTTAATGCGGTGGAGAACTTGGAGAGGGGAATAAACAGGAGATAACTGATAACCGACATCCATTAGACATGGCACGTGAGACTAGAAAAGTCTACCCAGTGAGCCAAATAAAGAGTTTAGTTCGAAATTCCAACCACCTGAAGAAGGTCAGAACGTACAACGGCCGAAGTGATAAATATGGCAACAAAGATGAGGATGATAGCCCGAACAGTGTAAATAATGTACATATTACCACATCTCAGAAATATATACTGATATATCCTTTTGTATCATTCTTCCAGTTATTAAAAGAAATTCATCTCTTGACTGATATTGTCATCTTTGGATGTTACAAGTTCTCGTTTTGCTTCTTTAAAACAACATAAATAATGTCGGCAAACTCAAAACATGAGGCGCCATAGATAATTTTCGATTCACTAAGGCAGTATTGGACAGTATCAATGGTATATAAAGTTTGACTAGATTTCTATTGTATTTTTACTACATGTTTACGAAATACAGGTCCCAAGAGACATTTAGATTTATAGGGTTAATAAAGATGTTTCTAGTATGGACGTACCATTCAGGCCGATAGACGAAAATAAATAAATAAATCTGATGTTTAATAAATAAAACGCGCGTCAGTGTAAATATTGGTATCGATTAGAAAGTCGGAAACAACAAATAAAATCCAGCACTTCATTAGAAATTGTTTTGTTTACGTTAGAATATAAACTGAGCTGATATGAATATTTCGGAATCAGGGTTAGGGTTAGATTTGCGCTTTATAAGAGACTATTTGGGTACCTCGGTGTGATGTAATGGTTAGAAAGCTTCTCTCGCTAGAACAATTACGACTAAGTAGTGAGTTCGATCCTCACTGGGTGCCCCATTCTTTCGGCCATGTGCCACATCTCTGCTATGCTTAGAAAATCAACATTGGGCACCCCGAAGCGGTGTAATAGTTAAGCTTGTCTCGCTAGAACAATTACGACTGAGTAGTGAGTTCAATCCCCTCTGGGTGCCCCATACAACGCTTGGAATATCACTATAAGGCACTATTCAATATTGCTTGTTCATCGACGCAATTCGTGAAAAGACGTCGGATCTAATGACGGTTTCTCCTGCAAAAGGGGGCGAAGCTTCGCATCCTGCCGCATTATGCATATTTTTCTTGAATAAGATTTCTCAAATATTCAGGCTAATAGAAGGAAATAAATAAATATGCCGTTTAATAAATAAACGGAACGTTTATTCAAACATAGGCATCCGCTAAAAAAATGACGTTTACATAATCAAATCGGGCGGATGAACATATAAAAATTCATCACTTCCTAAAGAAGCAAATTATGAAGATAAGAATGATAGATAATGCTTGATCCTCGACTTGGAGGTTTTAATGTTCGGGGAAGCAATCTTTATTCGACTAAATAGTGTTTCTCAGAAAGTAGCTACATGATTGAAACTTCTTTCTGAACAATCTAATACAAAGGAAATTATGGTGAGACGATTCCGTCTATGTGCCATGATGGGTCATAGTTACCAGTGTCTGAGCTGTTGGTAGTATAAGTAATGCAGCTCATCAAAAAATATGCTATAGAAATAGCAATAGAATAACAATAGGTTGACGATATTTCCTCTGTAGCAAAGGGGTATAGGTTTTAAAATTAATCAACAGAAGGCTTCAAAAAAGTTTTTCAATGCTGAAAGGTAAGGACGAGGCAACACTAGTTCAGATGTAGTCGGAAGACTTGGTTCTGATTATCGTAATGCAGAGTAGAGTATTTCTTGAGCGGTACAGAGAACAGACAATTTGTAATTACTTTTTTTTTGCGATGGACCGTATATATGAGTGTCACTTAAGATCTTAGGTGAACATGAGTCCCAATAGTTTTTCAACCTATGGAGTCTGATTGATTCATCATAACTGTAGAAAATCCATTATCATCAGATATCTATTGCAATAGTTACACATTGCAGAGTTAAAGACTACTTGCATATACCTGATTCTTAGTAATGACACAACAGGCTACCATAGTTTAGATAATCTCTATCTATAAAAGGTAGGCTGTGTGTGTGTGTGTGTGTTGTGTGTATGTGTGTGTGAAATGAATGCACGCCCGCAATTTTCGACAGATTTGCACCAAAATTTACATGCCCATGCTCCAAGTTAGCGCAAAGGCCAAGGCCGACTTTGCATTTCCTAACTCCTATCTATAGTGGAAATAATCGATTGTTTCATGCTTCTATGGCAGTTTTCATGTAGTTTGCGGCCATTTTCTACTGGCCAAAGTGAGAGCCAATAGCTGACTGACACGAATTTTAATGAGCATGCTGTCATGCAAAAAATATCGATACCTGCATTCGTCACAAGTGGGAAAAATTTAAATCTGCATGGCACTTTAATCCAATTGGCTCATTCGTTTGCTTAAATTCAACGTTGATTCTGATTTCGCAGAACTGGGTTGGGTGTGAAAAAGTATTTGCTGTTAACATTCTTTTTTCATTCGGTTTTTCCAGTTACGAGTCCTTTTTTAAAGCTGATCGTTTTTTGTTCATTTTGTTTAGTTATTTTTTCGTAACAGATTTAATGTTTAGTATAGAGCTTAGAAAAAATTCGCAGTGTGAGATAGGCAAGAAGTAAGGCATGTAGCAACATCAGCACGGCAAAGAGCACTCCTTTAAAGGCAAGGAAGGGCAAAAATATTTTAAGTCAAGTGATAGCGATTGCTGTATGAGTCGTACGATTTTTGAATCATGCACGAGCAACGCCAGGCCATGCTGCTAGTAGATAATATATCTACATAGCTGAACATCAACGACACCTTTATAGCACAGAAAGAAAACATCTCAGAAAAAAAATAATTCAGAAATTGATTATATTTCCTTTACCTTTCCCATTCATTTATTCTTTTATATGCTATTTCCTTTCAAACGTACGATGTGATGGCTTTCTACAGATTTCCTTTGTTTTCTAACTCAAAGTAACATTTGCTCTTTTACCATCGCTCACTCCGTTACATGATGTAGGCTGACGGACACACTACGTTGAAACACCGATTCCTAAACAATCACCAAAATTAAGCAACGTCGAGTGTGGTAAGTACCTAGAAGGGTGACTGTTTAAGAGAAAAACAAGTGCTTTAAATCTGGATGTGCTGTTGGTCTAATGCATAATAGTTCGGACTTATTAATCGGAGAGCCGAGTTCTAATTCAGGTTATCTTTGTTATATTCACTTACCCCCAAATAAACTTGGGTAACTTATGAACCCACCTCTTCTACCCTATATATGGGTTAATTAGCAAAGCTTGTATCACTAAATCATTATTATCTCCAAAAAATAAATTCTTACAATCTAAAGATATTTTGTGGCTTTAAATAACCATGCACGGATTGATAAGCCGTAGGAAATGAATCAGTCGATGTTCCTTCTTGCGTTTCGTGTTTTAGCATGTCACTGAGTGATAGGTTTTCTAGTCTTTTTTTTTTAAGATTATGTTTCTTTGCTTGCCCACCAACTACGATTTCCCAAGATGCAATATCAATTAATTCGTTTCTTATCTTCATCAAACACGTACCCGATGTTTTATGTTACAGATTCGGCGTCTATGCTGATGACAAGTATTTATTCCCGTCTTGTCAGTAACCCGTTCGGCCTGATAAAGTGAAATTTGCTGCTGATCTCGAAAATAACCTTCAATCTGTTGTTATACGGGGTAAGAAATAGCTAGTAAATTTTAACGCCCCCCCCCCTCAAAAACTAAACCGCTGTTTTTTAGTCATCTGAGAGAACCATTTTCTTCTCCATCAGCATGGCTGATGCTAATCAACAGTTGACTAAAGCATTTCACCTTCTCGGCTTCATGTTCTCCACAGCTATGCAGTTGAATGATTATATTAAAGCAATTGATAAGCTTGCTGCTAGAAAATATATTTCTCTGGTAATGAGGCTGGAGATTTAGTTTTTTCTTGCCATCTTGAAAATTTATATCTTCGTTCGTGCATTGACTACTTTTGCCTCGCCTGTTATGGTGGCCCTGCTTATATATGCCGAGATTCTTGACAAAATTAACAAATATATATATATATATATATATATATATATATATATATATATATATATATATATGTATGTATGTATGTATATATATATATATGAGCGTTTCACCCCAAACAAAGCGAGAAGCCACTAGGGCGCAAGGGGTTACAGAAGATCAGATAGGAGTGATAGAAGAAAGGATGAGGAGAAGGGTAGTGGATAGATCAAGGCAACTGGAGATGTCGATTGACATTACATTTGAATAGCTGGATATTATAGCTCTCAGGGAAACTGGAATAGTGAAAGGAGTTCCACAGGCGAGAGGTGCAAGACATGAAGCTATTAGAGTAGAAGAGACGGCTACATTTAGGAGTTTCGACAGTGAAAGAGTGAGAGCGGGATGCCAGCCTCGTAGGGCGCCAGAACTCATGAAGTCTGGGAACCAGCGAATGCAGCTCCTCGGGGCAATTGCCATGAAAGTATTTGTCAAACAGACAGAGAAAGGCAACGGCGCGTCTGTGAGAAAGTGACTGTAGACGAGATGCCAGAGCAGGGCCAATTATATTGCATATCCGCCTCTGGAGCCTATCAAGAACTCTGAGGTAAACAGAAGGGGCTCCAGACCATATATGGCAGCAATACTCCATGCAAGGGCGAATTGTTGATTTGTAGATCTGGAGGATCGATTCCGGGGAGAAAAATTTCCTGGCGCGGCACAGGGAGCCAACTTTCCTTGCGGTGGACTAAGCAATTGACTCAATGTATTTGTTCTATCTCAGGTCAGCAGTCAAGAGCGTCAGACATTCTAATGGAGGGCAGGGAATGATCTATGTGGTGATTAATAGAGAGCAGTTTATATATATATATATATATATATATATATATATATATATATATATATATATATATATATATGCAACACTGGTCATAATCTGGCATCTCGGTTTCACTGACGTTTTAAGCTGCCATCGTAACGTAGCTTCCCTTTATCTTTTCTGTAAATATTTTCATGGCAACTGTTCTGATGAACTTTGCTCTTTGGTATCGCGACTTCACAAATATGAGCGTTGTAAAAGACCCAACAAATAGGTCTCATCATATCTCTGTTGGAATAACTGGATGTAATCTTAAGTTCTATTCTATTTTTTCGCACATCTAGAGCGTCCTGAGTAAGACGATAAAGTACATCCGCGTCCTGAATGAGAGAATAAACTACGTCCGCGTCTTGGGTAAGACGATAAACTACATCCGAGTCTTGGGTACGACGATAAACTACATGCGCTTCCTGGAGAAGACGATAAACTATGTCCGACACCAAGGCCTCTGATCAGGAGTTTTTCAGGAGTGTGTAAACACCTTTTAATTGCTAGTGTTCCCAGGTCCACCCTAACCCAGTGTGGGAGCACCTGTTAGGGTCCCAGCTATCGGAAATAGCACACTGGGATCAAAACACTTAACTCAAATTTAAAAATAGGTTTTAATATCAGAAATTCTTTCTAAGAAAATTATTTCCAGCAATATATTTTTGAAAAAAAAATATTACCAGTGATACAATTTTGAATATTAATATATTACCGACAATACATTTTGAAAAAAAAATATTACCAGAAATAGATTTTAGAAGGAAAAAAGTAACACCAAATTCATTTCTATATCTCTCTTGTTTTTCTGTAAAATATGATCTTCAACAATTTAAATACAACGCTAATCGGGATCTTCAGTCATTTTTTAATCCGTTCTTTTATTGTCCTTTCTCTTGCCTAGCGTTTTCTCATTTCCTTTTACTCTCAGTAACCTCTTGTATCTTAGTGCCTTTATCGCCTTCCTTGGGCTGAGAGAATTAAAAATAAAGAGTGCCACTTCCATATTTTAATTATAAGTTAAATGCAATTCCTTTTTTCTTTAATTATCTCTGATAATTTAATAAATTTTGACATTAATATCTTCACCATTGAAATAGCAGGAAATTTAGTTACATAAATGTCAAGCATTCATTAACTACTGCATGTTATGGTTGCTCGACATTACGTAAGAATTCAACACGTACATCATTATTTATTTTTGTTAAAAAAGTAGAAAAACACAATGCGAACAGAGGATATTTAATCTATTAAGTGTCCCGCTTCTTTGAAAAGCTGTTTTCCATTTGACATTTCACTTCCTACACAGTCTTCTGTTGTCAGTTGTTTCTTTTTCACCAAATGCAAGTCTCTAAAGGGGTTATAATAAAAGTGAAACATGTTAGACAGATAAGTATTTACTATTTGTTTTTTCCTTATCATTCTGATGGAACATAGGATTTACCATGTTTCAAAAAGAATACTCTAACGCCCCTTGTTAAAATGATTGGATTTCCCCATATCCATAGAAACTATTATTATGAATGTATGCGCTTGTAAATCTCAGTAAATTTCAAAATAAGTTATTCCAAAATTCGCTTGAAAATAAAATAGAACTAGGGACTTTAATTTAATTAAATACTATAATTGAATTCGAAGTTTTCAGCTTCTGTTTTTGAATCATGGTAATTTCTGTGTAGCAATGGAACCATATTTTTAAATAAAAATATATATATATATATATATATATATATATATATATATATATATATATATATATATAGTTAAATATAGCAGACAATGAATGTCTATTATGCCTGAACTTGAGCCGTTCTGAATTTCGTAGTTTTGCTTTAATTTCGATTGAAAATAAAGACAATATTTGTACAAAATTTCGATATATTTTTATTAAGTTGGTCCTTGATCTAAGATTTCGGCTCACATGAGCCATCTTCAGAGTGGTTATACGGACATATCCACCGTCAAAGATGATATTTTGTTATTTTACATAGAAGATTGCTATGCGACGCTAACGGTCGCGGAATAGCAGATAGCAGTTCAAGGTGCGGTTCTATGACGTCATAGCACGCGAGAGACCGAAACATTAACAACAGAACCATATGTCTAGATGCAATGTAATGTGTTGCGACTAGTTTGCATTGTAATTTTGTTGAGTGTGGGTTGCTTTGTTTTAATGTAGATAACCTCCAATATCGGAAGATTCTTTTTACTGTGTGTAAGTGTGAGTGTTATCGTGTTATCAAATAATATCTCTCTAATTTTATGGACATGGCTATGTTTTTTTAAAAATATATATATATATATATATATATATATATATATATTCATTTAACTGAATTTACCCCCAAAACCATGTAGTAAATGCACAAAGACACATGACGTAATTAGAAACAGAAACATTATAAATGAGCGAAAACATTAGAAGTGTAATCAGGAAAAAATTAAATAGCGACTGATATTTCTTTTAATTTTTTGAAGATAAAAAAAATGGCCGGAAAGCATGTAGCCGAGCGAGAAGTAGAAAAAAACATCAACTGTTAGCACAGACCTTACGGTTACATCTAGCCGATTCAACTAAATTAATGAAACCTCGGCTTCAGTCTAGTACTGAGCTTGAATTCATATAGCCTAGTTACCGTGGCGAAGAGCTCATCCGAACAATTACCATGAACGTGTTCATAGAAAATGCTCATGGTAGCAACTCGATGGCGGTGAAAAAGTGACTAAAGCCGAGACGCCAGGTCAGGACCAATAATATTGCAGATTCTTCTTTGGATTTAATCAAGCATCTCTAAATATATAGCAAAATCATCTGACTATATATGATAACAATATTCTAAGGATGGACAAATGGTAGACATAGAAATGTAAGATAGATTCTGGAGTGAAAAATTGTCTATCACGATACAGTGAGCTACTTTTCTTAACAGCTGACCTAACATTAGATTCATTGTAGTCTTTTTGCTGCATGTCAACTGAGAATGTTAACCAGAGAAGCTCAACGAGTCACTCACGTGGAGGTTAGCATCAGCCATCCTGATGACAGGCAGAAAGTCGTCTCTCTGACGATTAAAGAAGTAGAGTTCTGTAAAAGGTCATGTCATCAGCATATCTACTGTTGTGGGGCTCTCCCCTTTTTACATAAGATGGACTCGTCCAAAGTATAATTATACTGACAGAGAGAATACCTGCTGTTGAGATACGTTGAGATACGTTGAGATACGTGGAGATACGTTGAGATACGTAGAGATACGTAGAGATAGGTTAAGATACGTTGAGACAGGTTGAGAGATACGGATACAGACAGAGGGTATTCTCAGAGAGTTATACAAGAGTCCAGAGAGAGACGGCTTTACTTACAGAGACTTGTACATATACTTTCTACTAACCCGCATTCCTGAACTACAAACGTTCACTTCAAGTCTGTATTCTTACGTTTAATACACTTATTTTTCTATCTCAATTACTGGCGTTGTTTATTTATTTGTGCAGGATTCCCATTCACGGAATCCATAACATATACAAAGTTGAGAGATGATATCATAGAGAATGTCGTTAATGCAAATTAAAAACAAAGTTGGACCAAGGAGAGAACACTGGGGGATAGCTGCATTAGGATAGAATGATCTAGAAGAGTTATCGTTCAAGATAAATTTATATTTCGCGATTTGATTAAAAAAAGTTTGAGTCAGTTGAAGCATTCGTCCGGAGACACCTTAACTTTTCAACTTCTCAAGAAGACTGGTATACCAAAGCCTGTTGAACGCATCCGAGATGTCTAAAGCAAGAGCCCGAACATCGTCATTTCTTATCTAAACTTTAATAAAATCTTTCCGCAATAATTGTTAATACATCATCAATTGACCTATAATCCTAATGCATGTCCTAAAACATGTCTGAATGAAAATACTGTATTATGAGTTGCTGAACTAATTCAGAATTGATCAGGGCCTTTAGTAGTTTAACAAAAAGAGGTAGAAAACTAATAGACCAATAACTGAAAGGGCTCGACGGTTCACTTGAATTCTTAATACTTTGATCCCAGACCATCGCTTTACCGGTCGTAAAAACATGCCCAGCCACTGGTTGAACGTTGGGTAAATACGTGTAACAATTTTTATATCTGAAATATGAAACAATACACACCAATAATTTGTAAATTTTGACTCAGGAGCTTAGGCCAAAGGATTAAAATTGTTCAGGAACGCAGCTCAAAGTGTTAAAACAGGATCAAGAGATGTGGATTCCAGCGAGCCGGAAAGCAAGAGACAGCGAGACATTTTTTTTTCTCTCTTTACCGTCACACCTTAACGATTTTTCTCGTTTTTTTTTTTTTTTTTTTTTTTTTTTCAGTTTTTTGCCATTTGACTTCCGGTCTCTTTTGACAGGCCACCCTTGTTAATGTTTAAGCGTTCTAGATTTTTCTTGAGTTAGGAATATTGTATTTCATTTTTTACATAAATAATTAATTTTAAGGCATAAACAATAACGTAAATATTTATATATATCTTCGTTATAGCTCCTTTTTTTACATTACCACCACAATGTCAAATTCTACATAAGATGCCCTTTCAGTTGGGTACACACTATACTTACGTTTTGGTAACATTTTAATTATCAGAAATTAACAATGACACAGCCGCATGCCAGTCCAGTAAGTCTCGGCTTATTCTTTACTCCAGCTCATATCTTGCACTCGTTGAATCGTCAGTAATGTGTATTACTGCTATTGATTTAGGTCAGTGGATCTCAACCTTTTTTTACCCATGGACCCCTTTCCCCTTCTTTTTATCTTGGTGGACCCCTTCATAGCTATTGGACATAAGAACAATTTTCTATTCTTCACTAATATAAATTTTAAGGTTTTAATTATCAAAGAAATAGTATACGATTAAGCTTTATTTTTAAATGAAAACTAATTTAATACAAATAAAATATTCTACTATAATTATAATAATAATTATTATTACTATTTTTAATTAACACAACAACTGAGTTTTGCCTGTGGACCCCCGGAAATATTACATGGACCCCTAGGGTCCATGTAGACCCCGGTTGAGAACCACTGATTTAGGTGAATAAAACGCTTTGTCAAAGAATTTTTCCATATTTGCCTGATCATCATAGTATATATTCTGAGATGCTCTTAGGGCAGGGGCCATTATGTTTCCAATAGCATGATACTGCAGCATGAAATCAGGCCACAAATAACGTGACCTCTATTTGGAGATCAGTCTAGGCAAGGCCGTCGCAAGCTTGGTGCTTAATGTTAAATTCGGTTAATTAATTGGATGCGTAAATATTTCCTTTACCTTTTCTTACTCTCATAATGTTCTAATCTGGCCTCGTCTTATTAACAGCAAACTGCAAATAAATAAATAATAATTATGGTTAATGAAACCGAACATTCTTATCTTGGAGAAACTTAGCCGGCTTCTCAGAGGCAATTAGCACATAGGAAAAGACACTGCGTGCGTGAAAAAGAAAACGACAAAAGAATAGAAACAAGACGCTGTACCAAAGTAAAGAAGAAAAGAAAAGAAATAGCGTTAGATAGAGAACATAGAACGAAAAGGAATATCAAATGTCACGTCGAAGGGAAAGAGGTATAGAAAGAAAGTGGAAAGAAGAATGAATAAAAGAGACCGATGTGTAGAAATGCTGTTTGTAGATAGAAAGCTGTAAAAGGAACACTAAAGAGACATACATTAAAATAACACACAGAAATAGAGAAAATGAAACTTATATAAGAGAAAAAAATAATGACACAAAATGCGAATACACTTAGAATGAATGGGGAATGATGGGAAATTGAATGAAAAGAAGTGTCAAGAATGAGAACGAGGCAGATGAGTGGAAAGTAGAGAGGATAGAAAAAGGCGATATCATGAAGGAAGGGAGAAATGGATTTTATTACCGTATCAGGGCCAAGAGATAACGCCACTACTTCTCAATCTGTTTGGTTTCTTCAAAACATTCTGCTTTATTTCGAATGGATTACGGCGTAAATGATCGCAAAACACCTTCACCCACGAAATGGCACAAACTGGTTTCCGCCTCTTCATGAGAAATATTAATAAGGAAATTACAAATCTGCTCGTATATTTTTTTTATAAATATTAATTTTCTACATTGAGAAATTTGAATAGATAAGAAGAGGTCAAGTTCTGATTATGTCAATGAATAGATCGTAAAAAAGTTGACAACTTGTGAAAGTGAAAAAAAGAAACGATAGATAGTGTCATACTCATGTTTTCAGCCGACCCGTTTTTTACACAGGCAACAATCTGTGTATGCCAGTGAAAAGGGGCATTTTTAGGAGAATATCTGGTGATTTCAGGGGACAAAAGAACAGGTGAAATCATGATTTGAATAAAATACTTGCCGCTCAAATGTTCGGATAGTTGAAGGGTATGAACTATTTCCTTTATCTTCTAATAGAAATATTTCGAGGAAGATATAAAATGTCTTCTGTGAAACAACAAACATATTTAATTTGTCTCGAAACTTATCTGGCAGTCTTTTTCAATCAAAGCGAGAGTGCCACTAGCTCGCAATGGTTTACATCAAATGGGAGCAAGAGTAAAGAGGCATGAAAGAGGAAAGGACAAAGAGAAGGACGGAGAATTAGATCAAGGCATCAGATGTCGATTGGACTATAACTGTCAGGGAAGCAAGTAAGAAGAAGGGAGTTCCACAGGGTGGAAGTGCGAGACATGAAGCTATTGGAGTAGAAGAGACAACAACATTTAACCGTTTCGACAGTGAAAGGGTGGGACCGAGATATCGACCTAGTAACATGCTTAGATTCATGCAGATTGAGAACCAGCGAAAACAGCTCGTCGGAGCAGTTACCGTGAAAGTATTTGCAGAAAAGACAGACGGCCTGTCTGTGAGAAAGTGACTGTACACGAGATACTAGACCGGGATCAACCACAATACACCCTAAAGATTAAGTTAAAAAATGAAACAGACTTTTATCATCATGTATTTGCCTACTGTGCTCACTTTTATATTTACATACGCTATATTCGTGATATTGAGCACATTCACCTATAAATGTAGTATGTCTTAAAAAGGATAGAGACACGGTGGCTCGCGTCTCGGATTTAAGAATCAGCGAGATCGAGTCCATTACCTTCACTTACGGGGCCAACACATGTGGGGAAAAAGAGGAATTTATCTCTTCTCCACACCGCTATGGATAAATAGCAGGACAGACTTGTCTAGGCGAAGGCAAACTCTGAAATCAAAACTGTATGTAGCCCTGAATAAAGACGAAAGAGAAATTTATTTAGTCGACGCGTTTCCTAATCTGAAAGACTTTATCAAAGCAAATGGAAGGATTATATTTTGTAAAACGTATTTATATACAAGAGCAAAAATTGAAAGACGCTCGTAAATATACATCAGGTTTTCCCTTCATCTTTATTCATGTTTTCTTTTTGCAGATATATTTTATTTGAAATTTTACACACACAGACACACACGCGCGCGCACACACACACAGACACACATATATATATATATATTAAGGTGTGCTATATTTATGGGATAAAGTGCTCATTATCAGAGATAGAGTGTATGTAAATATAAAAGTGAACATTGAAGTCAACACTCAGAGGCGACAGACTGTTTCGTGCTTGACGCAATCATTAGATGATATATATATATATATATATATATATATATATATATATATATATATATATATATTCATGAATTATTCACACAAAAACTAATGCAAAGGTTAATGATTTAATTGGCGAGAAATCCATCATCGCAAACAATTTAAATAATATACAAAAACCTCCGAATCCGTTATGAATGAAATGATCCTTGTTTCTATAAATTTCTGCCGTATTAGTTCTTATTTTTACTACAAGCTTTCGTCTGTTCCTACAGACATCTTTAGGTATAGAATATATGTTGTTCTTGTTTTTTCTCTTATTAATAAGAGGACAACGAAAATATATGTATTGTTGTATCCGAAAATGCTATTGGAAATGAGTTATTGTTTTTGGAGCGAGCAGTAGCAACGCTGAGTTTGATTTTAAATTTTTAAAAGTTGTGCGTTCATATACATATATGGTGATGAACGAATTTTTTACTGGTAAATTTACTCCAAAAACAATAACTCATTTCCAATAGTATTTCCGGATACAACAATACATATATTTTCGTTGTCCTCTTATTAGTAAGAGAAAAAACAAGAACAACATCTATTCTATATCTGAAGATGTCTGTAGGAACAGACGAAAGCTTGTAGTAAAAATAAGAACTAATACGGCAGAAATTTATATAAACAAGGATCATTTCATTCATAACGGATTCGGAGGTTTTTGTATATTATTTGAATTGTTTGCGATGATGGATTTCTCGCCAATTAAATCATTAACCTTTGCATTAGTTTTTGTGTGAATAATTCATGAATTTGTAAATTGATTGCACGTTTATCGTAATATATATATATATATATATATATATATATATATATATATATATATATATATAATGAAGAAAATATATACGGAAAAAAACAAACAAAAATCCTTATATACAATTTATACTGTTTTAATGTTAATATATCAACGTCGGACGTTTCGGTCTAATAAACCATCTTCAGGACATATTCATAAATTATAACATTATCAATACAACATGACAAAGACGATGTGCATAAGAACAATTTATATCCATATATTTGCTTACATATATATATATATATATATATATATATATATATATATATATATATATATATATATATCCTAATGTACAGCCGGTTAGATCAGGGCTATAGGAATATAGGACGCCCATGGCTTAGATACAAAGACAAGCTGAAAAGCAACTTGTCAGCAGTCAATATAACACATAACACCCTTGAGCGCTTAGCCCTGGGGCGGGTAGAATGGAGATCAACGTGTTTTAGTGGACTCAGCAATTTTCACTCTGCTTGTCTGAATCATCTTCAAGAAGCGGGAGCAAGATCTAAAAGGTCAGCCAATCTAACAGTGATCTCATCTCACAATCCTCACACTTGCTCCATATGTGGCCTCCTTTGTAAATCACTAGCGGGTCTTAAATGCCACTTAAGATTATCGCACAAAATTTCATAACTGAATCAATAAGCTGTCAGATCCGTATTTTCGACATATGAGAAGCATCGGTGTGATATTATTTGGAAGAGAATATCTTTAAATAATAGCTATAGTAGTTTTTGAAATGTCATAATTAAGACAAATTGATTGCTCTCTTTGTAACAGTTATTTCTACTCTAAAGGTTCCTAAGAAAAGTAAATAATGAAAATTTGAAAATCGGCACTCAATTTCTGATACGTCCTGACGAGTAAACTTAACAATGATAATTCAAAAAACAATTCGTCAAGAAACTCTGGAGTCGGAGCGCTGAATATAAAATCAACCAACTACTTCACAAATTATATATCCTATACATTATTATTATTATTATTATTTTGATTTCTGTTGTATACACATTTCTTTCCGTGTCTCCCCACGAGACCTAAGGTTAGAAATAGCATCATGCCATTTACAACTGACCAAAAAAAAACAAAAAAAAACACATAATTTACATAGATAAAGCCCTTCGTAATTTGTAGGCTGTACTCGTGAGTACAATTTTTGTATTTATTTAAGGGATAGGATTCCAGGAATCCCTTCAATGAGTCTCCTGGAATATTTTCTAATCATTCCGAGGGCTCCAACTACAACTGGTATTGTTGATGTTCCCATTATTATTATTATTATTATTATTATTATTATTTACATGCCTATAATATTACATTTATCATGGATAGAAAAGTTTGGGTAGACGGCTTGATTTTTTTAAACAGAAGGAATTATATCTATCGGGAGCCTTAACAGTGGTAGTGTACACATCAATTTAAACTCAAAAAATTTAGCCTCCTTCTGTAAGAAAACACCGTCTGATCCGTGGTTTGAAAATAGGTTTTTATATTGTTTGTGCACTTTCGGTTTTCATAAGCTCTTATCAAAGAATAGTAAGCCTTGATAGTTTCATCATTTGTCAACTATCTTGTCTTTGCACCTATTATTGTTTTTGCTTTTATTATTATATTTCCTTTCGTGTTGCGGTCAAGTTTTTTTAATATATTTAGCATTATCTGTCTATATTTCTGAGATGAGGCATTATGTACACTATTTACATTATTCGGACTATTGTCCTCATCTTTGTCGCCATATTTATTACAATCTTTCGGCCTTTCAGTATCTGTCTATATTTCTGAGATGAGGTATTATGTACACTATTTACATTATTCGGACTATTGTCCTCATCTTTGTCGCCATATTTATTACAAGGTTTTGGCCTTTCAGTATCTGTCTATATTTCTGAGATGAGGTAATATGTACACTATTTACATTATTCGTACTATTGTCCTCATTTTTGTCGCCATATTTATTACAACGTTTCGGCCGTTCAGTATCTGTCTATATTTCTGAGATGAGGTGTTATGTACACTATTTACATTATTCGGACTATTGCCCTCATCTTTGTCGCCATGGCACAGTCGATAAAGGCGTTAGTTAGATTCAGTGACAAGACCCAAAGAGTGTGAGTTCAATTAAGACGGTGGAAAACTTGGAGAGGGAAATTAACAGGAGATAACTGATAACTGACATCCATTAGACATGGCACGTGGAACTAGAACAGTCTACCCCAGTGAGCGAAATAAAGGGTTCAGTTCGACATTCCAACCACCTGAAGAAAGCCGGAGCGTACAACGGCCAAAACGTTGTAATAAATACGGCGACAAGGATGAGGACAATAGTCCGAATAATGTAAATAGTGTATATTTGGCATTATAACTAAATTTGCTGATATTTAATATTATGATTTTGTTTTTATGTGTAGTGCTTTTAGCATTTGTAATCACTTTTTACAGTAGGTATTAAATAATTATTTTTTCATTATTGCCTAGAATCTGTTAGATTTCGTGTTATTACGGTGGCTGGTGACATGCAATTTTACTCACCTATTATCTGATCATTCGGAAAACATCAAGTCAATCGGCAAAATGATTGCCAAATCAATGTAAATTTGTTGAGGATACCACTCGCTAGAAAACCTCTAACATGGTGAATGTTCCTAATGTTATTCAAAATCGGATGTGCCAACATCTGATGAGAGCATTGACAGCATTAGATTTCAAAACTAAACTTCTGGTACACGAAACGAGAAGCACTAGTAATGTCCTTCAAGATTTATTTGGTACACCATGACAGTCACCTCCTCACTTGCACAGACTGTATTGGTTGTACTCACGACGTAATTGCCGACAGATTTTTTTTTAAATTTCAGTATCAAAGGGAGGGAGGGAGGATCGAACCGACCATTAATAAATAAACTATTTCTACTGACCATTACTCCAGACCAAGTCAGCCTGTATATGAGTAAAATTTCCTCCTCGATAAAGTAGTTTTTGAGGCAACAGATATGATTGACTACAGAAGGATGCTTCATATACAGGATAAACCAATAATAAAGAAAAATGGAAAAAAAAGAAGATTACATTAAGAATAAGATAGAGAATTTTTGAAATAATGAACCAAGAAGGCTGGGAAAATTTAATACTCAAATGACCTCGTGAAGGTAAGAGAGACAGAAGTCAACATCGAATAAAATACCATTAGAGCTTCTGTAAAAAGAACAGTGAATTAGAGTGATAATAATAAAAAAAGACAAATAACGCCAAATTTGGCAAATGACAGAAATTTGTGAAGGACTTGATCAAACACGTTCTAAAAGGGAATAGTGGAAGATGTATTAATTGTTGCAGAGATCCACAATTCAATCTTTTACACAGTTTTTGAAAAAATATTATGTCTTGCTTCAAGGTTGATAAGTTAGTAAAGTTTATTATTTATGCAGCGCTAAGAAAATTCCAGAAACTTGGTAAATATATTTCACAGTCACCTGCGAAAAGCAATATCCGGCAGCATTTTAATATAGTCTTTCTTTTCAGGTTCGATACAGAAAAACTGGATTCATTATAAAAATACCAAATGAGGAAAATCGTGACACTGTCGAAGAAAAACTTAAACATGTTTAGCTGAAAAGAATGTTCTGTTTGTAACCATCAAAAAATGATTTTTTTATCTTTTGGTTGGTGAGAGAAAACATGGACGATCATATTGCTGTAATAAAAAGTCCAAGGCTCATTTTGTATATAAGGCTTATCTTGCATATAATGCGCTATTTCACACACACGCACACACACACACACACACACACACACACACACACACACATACATATATATATATATATATATATATATATATATATATATATATATATATATATATATTATTAATCTTACCCAATACAATATACAACAGTCACTCAATGTATAAAGGATTACTGTGTGGACATAAATCAGCGTGGGAAAAAAGCAAAGGTTAGGAATTTAGAAAAAAAACAGGAGACACAATTCTAAATAGGAAAAAGGCATAAACATCATCCCCTCTTCAAAAGACCAGGGAGGAGTGTGAACAGGGCAATAGGCGGACCTGTTTACACCAAGTGGTGCAGTAGAGAAAAAGTACAATTAAATAAATAAGGAAAAAAATTCAGTGTTTAGGCACAGACGTTCGGAGTAAAGCGCTGAAGAAGTCTTTAGAAATACCGGAAACCTAATCCTTAATAGGAAACGAAGGATAAACCTCTACTTCCCTCCAAAGACAGAGAAGGATAGGCAATATATATATATATATATATATATATATATATATATATATATATATATATACAAGCACCTACACACACACATACAGAGAGAAACATAGAGGGAGATAGAGAGGGAGAGACATAGACAGACAGACGGGGGTAAGAGATAGGGTCAGTAAACTGAATTTATTTGCAGGTATCCTCGTGAGAATGTTTCTTACAAAGGCTACCTTCCTTAAAAAGTGTTATCTTCCAGAAATTAACGGATCGATTTTTGCAAAATTCAATATTTTTAGCCCCGTCTGTCTGTCTATCTGTCTCTCTCTCTCTCTGTCTCTCTGTCTCTCTCTCTGTATGTATGTATATATATATATATATATATAGGCCGCCAAATGATTGCGTCTGGCATGAAACAGCCTGTCGACTCTGAGTATTGACTTGAACTTTCGCTTTTATATTTACATATCTCTGATATTGGGCTCTTTATCCCCTAAATATAGTACACCTTAAAACTATATATATATATATATATATATAGATATATATATGGTGTGTGGTTTGTTTTTTTAAAAAGGTATTATTAAATTCGACAGCTATTAAATAGTTTTAATTTTTTTCTCTTTGTAAAAATTGACTTTGACGTTTCTTCTTCTTTCCACCATGATGGTCTTCATCAGAAACAAAATATATCGGTGTCAATAGAAGAAGAGATTGTTGAACTCCTTCTTATCTCATGTTGGCGTTTATGTTTCTTTACTTCACAAGTTATGGAATTTTTTTTTTTTTTCACAGAGGAATTATTACAAAATCCATGTTCTAGGTCTAAGGTCGCTGAAATCTTAACCAATAGTTTTCTTTTGATTTCTTCAGTGACGTCTTACTTCTGATATGACTACTTTGTATAGTGCTTTTGTAAGTTACGTGTTTTGTGTTTTGTTTGGTAATTTGTTCTTAAAATTCTGTCTTGGTTCTTATCTTTATCATACTTGTTATTCAGTTGTTATTTTTCTCATTGTTTTTATTTTTTTTTCAAAATGAGATAAGAAACAAATTAAAAAAAAACAGTAAAGTTTTCTGTTCTTTCTCTTGTTTCACTGCATTCCATGCAACTCATCGGTAATTATTTCATTTGAAGCCATACACCTGACATCTGCCAGATAAACATACTGCATCCTCCTTGACTAATTAGTAAGTGAAGGCATTTCCTGTCCTTCTTTAGTAGCATATTCGATGTTTCTTACATGACAAATTCATCGAAGGAGCAGATACAAGAAGAGTATTGCGTAACTCACAATTCGTAAGCAAAGTGAACCATTAAACATCGCAAGGCATAGGCAGCTGTGGCTGGCTTCTTTGTAATTCAGCGGGAACTCAGAGAATTAACTAAGCTTTTTATAAATATCTGAAAAGAAACATTTTATTTGCATGATTCTCTCTGAATTTAATACCTTTGTTTTGTTGATAGATTGAATTTACGATATGCTTGAATTAATTCATGTCAAATTGCCTATGGCTCACACGTTGAGGAACGAATTCAATAATCATAACTATTAATTCAACGAGACTAAATTCATTAACCATTGCATTTTGCTATAAGGTATTCAAATGATATCATTTAAATATATTTCCAATTAATTTTAAATATTAATTTTGAAGGGGGTCACTTTCTTATAGACTCGTTAGACATTACCGCAAGCAGGCGCCATCCTTTTATTAGAAGGTATTCAAATGATATCATTTAAATATATTTCCAATTAATTTTAAATATTAATTTTGAAGGAGGTCACTTTCTTTATAAGACTCGTTAGCCATTACCGCAAAGCAGGCGCCATCCTTTTATTAGAAGGTATTCAAATGATATCATTTAAATATATTTCCAATTAATTTTAAATATTAAGACTTTCTTATAAGACTCGTTAGCCATTACCGCAAGCAGGCGCCATCCTTTTATTAGAAGGTATTCAAATGATATCATTTAAATATATTTCCAATTAATTTTAAATATTAATTTTGAAGGGGGTCACTTTCTTATAAGACTCGTTAGCCATTACCGCAAGCAGGCGCCATCCTTTTATTAGAAGGTATTCAAATGATATCATTTAAATATATTTCCAATTAATTTTAAATATTAATTTTGAAGGGGGTCACTTTCTTATAGACTCGTTAGCCATTACTGCAGACAGGCGCAATCTTTTCATTAGAAGTTATTCAAATGAGAGTGTTTAAATGTATTTGAAATTATTTTATACATTCATTTTGAATGGGGCCACTTTCTTCTAAACTCGTTAACCATTATTTCAACAGTCGCCATCCTTTCATGATAAGATATTGAAATGAGATTTTTAAAATTTATTACTCGTTACTTATACACATTGATATATAAGGGGGGTGGATCACTTTCTTGCAGACTCGTTAACCATTACCTCACGCATATGCCATTCTTTTATTTCAAATAAAGGCGGCTAAATATATTACCAATTATTTTTATGCATTCATTTTGAAGTGGGGGTTACTTTCTTATAGAATTGTTAAAAATTCCCTCGGGTAGGCGACCTGCTTTTGTTATAAGTTATTCAAATGAGAGCGTTTAAATATATTTCCAAGTAATTATATGCAATAATTTTAAATGGGATCAGTTTATTACAAACGGCATCCACCCTTCATATCCACTATAATCTTATATTCATAAAAGTTGAACTATATCAAGAAGAAACGATATATTTGATTACAGAATTCCTATTATTAGGTGCAAATCCTTAACTTTAAGACATGTAAGCATTTGTGGGTTTATTTAATGTTGAATATTTTACATGGTACCCACTGTGTATAAAATTCACTTCTCATTAGTAATGTTTAACCTTATTATTCTCGGTGAACAATTAATTCATGGTAGGCGTCCACTGATTCATTTTATTGTATTTTCTTTTCGTTTCCTTTTATTTAAATGACTATTACCCCCTCGTCCTGGGTATGACAATAAACAACATTCGCGTCCAGGGTAAGACGATAAACTATGTCTGACAGCTAGGATTCTGATCAGGAGGTTTTGAGGATCGTAGAAAGCACTTCTTAATTGCTGGTGTTCCCAGGTTCACTCTAACCAGTGGTAGTAGCACCTGTTACGGTCCCAGCTATGGGCAAATAGTTAAACCCCAAACTTCGATCAAAAAACTATGAAAGTGTAAAATTAGGTTTTAATAAAAGAAATACTGTGTAAAAAAAATATTACCAGCAATACATTTTTGAGAAAAAAAATATTACTAGGAATAAAGATCTTGTCGGCATTAAATAGCCCAATGATGTTGATATGCCGAAAAAAAAAACCTAACCAAATATTATTTCCATTCTAAAGATACATTCTAAAGGTTTTTGACTAAATACGTTATTCTAAGTGTTGTTCTGTCAAATGAATTCACCATTTTATCGTTTCCTTTCCGCCATGTTTTACATCAGAATTAAGTTATGTAAACTGAAGAACATAATGCTTAAGCTGCAATCCTACATATATCTGAAGGACCCAAATTGCAAAGAAACATACAAAAAACAGTTTTAAACGAATGTAATATGGACGAAACTACAAAATATGATGAGAGTAGCAAAAATGAGGTCGACGAATGAGATCATCCCAAGAAAAATTTACCATGAAATGAACGATTGGATGACAGCAAATTCTAGAGATGATGTAAAAACAACAAACAATCAAGGAATGGAGAAAAAAGTGCTGTACAATAAACACGGAAATTTAGAAAAAAGATGGAGGCAGGCGAAAGAGGATGACACCATGAAAGGATCGTGGGAATAAGAAACCGTGTGAAGTAGAGATACAGCCGGTATTAACGACAGAATAAACGAATTAAATGGACGAATTATGAGTCAGTGAGTAATCTCTAGAAAATCAAATTAAAAGGTAATAGAAAATAGAACAATGAAAGAGTTCCAGATTTTTTTTTCACCGGGAAAGAGAGAAACCTACAATGCTTAAAAATATGAGAAAAACTCAAATCAGCACTAGAAAAACTGAATAAGAACGAAGCAACGGGGGTTAGATGGGATCATGAATGAAATGCCCCCAATCTGAGACGGTTTCGGTATTGACTAGAGCGCTGATGTAATAAACAATATATACAGGATTGGCGACGTAACCTGGTCCGTCACTAAGTCTGCTTTCGTAAAGTTACTTAGAAACCAACCACAAATGAATGCGATCACCCTCAGACAATCAATTTAATGAGCCGCATAACCAAGCTAATGATGCGAATCCTGATAAATAGAAAGCTGAACGGAGATAAACCGGAAATAGAACAAGAACAATGTGGCTTTGTGAAAGACACTGGAACAAGAAATGCAATATTCAAGATCAGAATGATATCTGAGATAGATAGATAGATAGATAGATAGATAGATAGATAGATAGATGCAAAGGTTGTGCACTTGAATTTTTGTCGATTACATTGATAGGTTACGTCACAAGGATCTATTTGAACGGTTAATATACTAGATCTGTTTGGAAAAGAAGTTCGAATTATAAAGAATTTATACTAGCTGCAAATGGCGGGCATACGGATATAAAATTAAGTAGGTATAAAAAAAATAGACAGGAGATTGAGACAAGGATGCATCTGCTCCACAGATCTATTCTACACTTACAGCGAGTCTATTCTAAAAAAAAAAAAAAAAAAAAAATGGACACCTTAGCAGAATTTATTTAAGTTGGGCGTAATATTAACAATATAAGTGTTGTAACCTAGAGAAGGTTACGGAATGAGGAATAGCCATAACTGTGGTTGGAAATGACATAGTAATCTTTAGAACACCAACAAAATAAAATACTCGCCAGCGGCGTGAAGCAGGTAAACCACTGCTAGTTGTGGACAACTTAGACACCATGTTATCCCCACTTACAATAGTGTCCAACGTATTTATGAGGATTGGGACATACCCATTAATGTTCATAGGTATATAACAATAAGATGCACATAAGTCACGATGAGATGACGCGGAAATGTAATTACAGGGCCACCTAGTCGAGGTAGTAGTCAAAAGCGAGAAAAAAGTATAACAATAACCTGGAAGAGTTACAAACTGGCAATGTAAATGTCAAAGCCGTGCAGATGGTTAGTTTTCTGGGACATGCTTCAACAGAGGACTGGCAGTTTTTCATTATGTGCTTGTATCCCCTCATGACGTTGGCGAACATGTCTCTTTCTCTTTTTTGGAGCATTTAATTCTTTTTTCTTTTTTTTTTCATTTCTGCTAAACCTTCTTCCGCCAGCCATTTACTCAATCTCAATAAATATGGTTTGTGTGTTTTTCCGCTGTCCGTCTTGGAGGACTGTGAGTATGAGATTGTTACAGAAAAAGACTGACGTGCTAGTTGCAAACTGGGAATGCCAATATGAAACCTGTGCAGATGGTTAGATAACTGGGACATGCTTCAACAGAGGACTGGCAATTCTACTTTACGTGTCGTATTCCCTCGGGATGTGGACCAATATGACCCTCTCTTTGTAGCACTTAATAATTTTTGTGATTTCTCCTAAAACATTTTTCGCCATCTATTTTCTTAATCACTCTAAGTAAGTTTCGTGTGGTTTTCGCTTTCCTTCTTGAATTCAATCCGCCCCGTAAGTATCAGATTATTACAAGCCATCCTTCCTCATTATGTTCTCTAGAAATTTCAACATTCTCTTCCCGGTGTTAAGTATAAGTTTCCTTTTTGTTTCCAAAACCTAACTATTCTAGCTACATTTTAGTGAACCACCTTCATTCCGTTTTTATTCCATTGGTGAGATATACATCCCACTCGATCAGATTCTTCCTCCACCATTACATTTTTAACCTCCTCACGTCTAGTGTTAACCATTATCTTCTCCACATCCATAAATGGTGCCTCTTACTTTAACCGCAACTCTCTCAAACACGAATGAATCCAAGATCTAGTTTAGAATTATTGTTAAATAATAGTTTCAGTCTATTACTTTTTAATGGCAGTGTATTTTGGGCTCAAACCTTCTGAGGCTGACATTTAAGGTCAGATGTTAGACAAATCAAATGAAGTCGTTAATGATTGGTTAAAACTAGCGTGAGAACGTTAGAAATATGGAAAGGAATTTCAGGGAGTTAAATTTTACACGTGTAAATTTTCGTGTATGAAACTTGCCCCCGAGTGGGTTGATGAAGCTACACGACTGGCTAGTTAAATTGTACATGGCGACGTGTTAAATAAAAGGGATGAGTTTAAAATCACTTTCATCTCTGAACTCCAAAAAATATTTCGACACCCAGCCGGAAGAAGTCGAGTGATAGAAGATAAAACGTTATGGAATCAACCCCCCATCAATCAAGATCTCCCCAGAACGGTTTATAAGCTACATAAATATAGAATATTAAGTACCTATATGTCTTAAGTATAGACTAGTCTTGGTACAAATTGAAACAATAAGTTATATGTTGACAACTTCGAATGATACCTTATGCAAATCATTCCCAGGTTATTAAAAAAAAATAGAAGCAGTATTCATTCTTTCTCTTCTGTATTGGCACGAGTATAAACTTTGGAAATTCATAACTATCTCAATCACAAGGTAGACTGTTATATACCGTAGCTATGAACACTAATGGGTATGTCCCAATTCTCATGAATACGTTTGACACTATTGTAATCGGGAGGTAATATGGTGTCTAATTAGTCCACCACAGTGGTTTACCTACTTCACACCGCTGGCGAGTATTAAGTTTTGTTGATGTTATAAAGATTACTATTTCATTTCCAATCTCCGTTATGGTTATTCCTCATCAATAACCTTTTCTAGAGTACAAAATAGACAAAGGCTCCTAATTTGATTTGTAGTGTTTAAATTCTCCTGAAAGTAAGATTTTATTTTTATTTTTGTAATTTCATCGCACATATCGTGTAAAATCCGGTAACTACCATAAAAAAGAATCTGCAATATTGTCGCGGCATCAGTCATTTTCCCGCTGTCCTAACGTAACCTCTCTGTGCCTTTTCTATAAATACTTTTACATTTGAAATGGCTAGATGTAACCAGTCAGTTCTATGCTAACAGTTTCCTATCTCGAACTTCTCAATTATTGAACACACTTCTGCTTTATTGCTTCCCCAGTTTGATCATACATAAATTTAAATTCAATATCAAATGTTATTTTCCGTCTTCTTAATTCATTTCCTTCTATTATTCATCAGCCTTAATAAACGTATTATTTTTCTCATATTCCCTCACGCTCAGTAAGCTCCTTGGGTCATAGTTGCTGGAGTTGAAATAATATGAAAAAAAGAAACTAATGATCGTTATTATAATCGAACGAAAACGAGTGATAAATAGATCGATACAAATAGTTAAACAAAAGTTAGATATGTAGATAAAGGAAGTGTATATGTCAAAATTATCTATGATTATCGGCAGGAGTGTCAAAAACCGATTTCTTGACACATAGCTTCAGTTCTCAATGATCGTCATGGGATGAGTCAGTGACCATTTGAAAGAGTTTCCTTAGTTTTGAAAGGCTGCCACAGGGGCGCTGTAGTCGCATCGTATCTCCGGCAGTTGTACTCTACTCCCGGAATGTCGAGTCCTCAGCAAAAAGCGTTCTGCGTTCTCGAGTTTGTGAAAACAAATATAGTTGTCCCGGTGCATCGTGCTTTCCGAAGGCAATTCGACATTAATCTGCCCTCTCCTAAGAACATTCGACGGTGTTTTACACAGTTTCATGAGAGTGGGTGTTTGTGTAAAGAAAAAAAGTCCAGGACGACCACGAGTTTCGGGGGGAGCATGTGGCGAGAATCCGTGCTGCTTTTTTTGGGAGTCCACAGTTGCCCACAAATCGATCTTGCCGTGAGCAAGCGATCTCTCAATCCGCGTGTGCTAAGAAGACGTCTACATTTGAAATTTTACAAACTACGTCTCGTTCAGGAACTTACCAAGACCTTTCTCTTTATGCTTGGCCTGAGAGATCCACAGGCCTCACTTTGTGTGATTTTTTTTTTTTTTTTTTTTTTTTTTTGGCGATACGTAAAAATCGCGTTTTTGTTCCACCGCTACCCACTAACCTCAGTGACCTTAAACATCGAATAACACAGCAATCAACTCAGTGGATCGTCATATGCTGATACGCATCTGTGAGGAATTCTCTAATCGCACTGACGTTGCCCGTGCTACAGTTGGTGGCCACAGTGAACACATGTAAGACATGAAATAAAAGTTGATTTTGAGTAGAATATCTGCGACTTTGTTGGAGTTTTCTATTGTTTTTTTCCTCATTAAAATATTGTGTAATTAAATATGTTCGTCCATTTTGAATAACCCTGTATATGTAATAATTGCTAAGTCGTTAGGAATATTCTTTAGCGTTTTCTATTCGAAGGTTTAATGTTTACTTTAATGTTATTCGAAGATTTAATGATAAATAAAACTTTTCTAAAATCAGAAGTTTAAGCAAACTGATAGTAAATACTCAGAAAACCAATGTCTGGAGATACCAGGGGAAAAAGAAAGAAAGAAAGAAAGAAAGAAAGATATGGAATCCAATAGAAACGCTTCGTAAAAGCATTGAATTATATAATTTTAAAGCAGAACAGATTTAATCATCGACGGTTGATTATAAGTAGTGATTGATAATTATAAAATAAAAATGAGATTGTTGTATAGATATTGATCGATATATTACGAGTTTTTTTCCGTCGTTTTCGATGCATGGTGGAACAGCCTCTTAGTTCTTACAACCAAAAAATTAGACTATTAGTAGTTATTTAATTATTTACAGAAAGAACCACAATTTTCGGAAGAACTAAATATGGAAAGCTGGTAAAAATTAGTGTACAACAAGTTCCCTAAAATACCCTCCTATTGAATTCTAATCTATTCACTTAGACCAGTGGTCGGCAACCTACAACACGCGTGCCACTTGTGACAGCCAAGCAATTTCCAATGGCACGCAGCCGCAAATGATATCACGAAGTCCGAACCAATAATTACGACAAGGTATTAGTTGTTTCACTTTTAATATATACTAAAGTATATCTAAATCATTGTGCAAATTAATTGAAACAACCGCTTTAGTCTCATTTCTTTCACGACACGCTCAATTTTAGACCCACTGGAGTGACAGGATGTGATCGATTACTATTTGTTCCTCAGATTAGGTCATTTGCAGTGGTGTGCAGTAATATTAATCTATTTTCAGGGTGTGATGAGATTTGTTTGGCCTTGCAAAATATTGCGTCATCCGTGATTGCATCAGATTTTTATCACAGCCTGGCACTATTGTCTCGACTGTCGATTAGTTGTCTTACGACCATTGTCTGCGATGGTCATTAGTCCAAGGACACTTACAAAAAAATTTGTAACGCACTGGCAAGCCTATCAGCGAGTAAATCAAAATACTAGAATTACCCGGAAATTCCAGATTTAAATCCAATCGAGAAGTTGTGGTCAGTTTTCAAGGAACGACTTCGTGGAATGGAAATACGAAGTACTAACATGGGAAAAATAGGAAAGAAATAACGGAATTACTCGTTTTGTTTCAATTAATTTGCACAGGGGTGTACTATATTTTACTATATGAAAAATATTGTAGAACAGGTATATTGATCTTGACTTATACGTATACTGTTGACACAATGAATAATTTTAAAATCCTAAGTCGGCACAGAATTGGTAAAATGTTACCGACCCCTGTGTTAGACTATCGAGCCCTGGCTAGCTTACAGTAGAAGAGGCGGATTCAAACATTTTTGAAGGGAATTTGCGCAAAACTGAACGCAACAAACTTGAATGAAATTCGAACAGAACTCACTGTTTTCTCAATTCGAGCCATTATATCGATTGTGTATGTTTTTTTAGTGTTTGTGTGTGCGAGTGTGTGTGTGTGTGCGTATGTGATTGTGCGTGCGAGTGTGTGTGTGCGTACGTGTGTGCCCATTGATTAATCTTAATATGTAAAACTGAATGTATACATTTCGTCTTCTAATCAATCTTTTTTCCATTCTCTATATGCGTCAATAAATATATCACCCTTCGTTTAATAATTCTAGCGCTTCTAAACTGTCAATATATACATATCGGGTGTAACAGCAAAATTGTATAAATCGTATATCAGCATGGAATAATTGTACCTACCACAAAATTTTTAATATCTAAAGGAAAATACACTAAACTAATTGAATTTCCTTTTTCAAGATTTTCAGATAAGACGTTTAGCCATTTTGACATTCTTTTGTCGTGAGAATCACTGAAAAACCCTTTGGGTTATTCAGCTAGAAAGAGAATAAGTAAAAATAAGTATGTCTTTCCAACTGAGCAATGGTGAGAGGATAAAGATCATTCAGATCTTCAGTAATGGTACTGACATTCATATTCTGGCTTTCATCTTCAAAGTCCATTCAAGAACCATCAAGAGAACAGTGAATAAGTTTAAAAAAGAGGGAACAGTAGGGAGAAAAAACTGTATCAGAATGTCACAACAGGAAGAGGGATTTTCATGTCAACTTAGAGATAAATACATTCTCATTGTTCAAAGTAGAGTCCAATAGTTTTATAAAAACTCGAAGAATTCCAGTAAGATATATTTAATCATTTCTAAGAGAGAACGGTTCAAAGCTTAAACTAAGAATTGGATAATTTTTCTTTTACATGATTTGGACAATTTTCCCGTTAAACACGGTACCACTCTCTATATCACCTTACACTTCCCTCTCTACTTTCGACTATGTCTGTCACAGTCTCTCGCCATTCTCTATATCACCTTACATCAACATCAACTTAATTGTACCGCTCAAAAGTGTATAAAAAAATATACGTAATTTTAGATTAATTTTTTCAGCCTTGGAAGTGTGGTCTGATGAGCCAGGGAAAAAGAAATTCCCTGAGGAAATAAATTATAACCAATGGACCCTTAAAGTTGAATTCTTTTCACTATATATATATATATATATATATATATATATATATATATATATATATATGTGTGTGTGTGTGTGTGTCTGTGTGTGTGTGTGTGTGTGCGTGCGTGTGTGTGTATGTGTATGGATTTATCTATGTCTACTCTTTTTTAGTGTTGAAATAGCTGAATAGCTACTTTTACTACAGCAGATTCTTTTCTCGTATTTCACTTATGTAGAAATCCCATCTGTTTTTTGCTTACCTGATAACTACAATGATCAAACATTTAAATGAAACATCAATCATTATTTTCTCTCTTTTTTAATCAGGTCCACTTTTTATTTTTCCTTAATCCTCCCTATACTCAGTCCTCTCTTTCACTTCCGCACCTTGAAACCTCTCGTACACTATTGACATTACTGCCTTGATTGTGTTATATATATATATATATATATATATATATATATATATATATATATATATTACATAAAAATGAAACAATTGTACCCCATTTTCATGGCTATTTCCCCCTTCCCCCACCGGGATATTCTCCTGGGGTTTGTCAATGCTAAAACCCATGTACAAAAATGAATTTTAACGTTTTTGTAAAAAAACAAATAAAAATAAAAATAAAAACTAATAAAGGAAGGAAAGAAACAAAAAAAAGAGGAAAAAGAGGAACAAACAACAAATAAGGGAAATGGCATTTAATAAAGAGATGGATAGAAAAAAGAAAAGAGACATAAAGGTAGTGAGAGTGGGTGGAACGGAAGTCGTAACTAATTTAATATTTTATGTCATTAGGATCTACTTGAATCGCTTAACCACGGATATAAACTTTAGGGACGGGTTCAACACACCAAAATAAGGACAAAATCCATATAAACATGTCCGGAAATCATTCGTTTTTGAGTTATTATTTTAAAGAATGTTTACGGTAGATAGCGCTGTTAGAAGTACACTAGGTTTTATTTGTCATTCGTATACATTTGGAGCTAGTGTGTCTTCAACAATTTATGCGTGTAGTAGTGAGTTAACTGAGAATTTTTCTGTTTAACAATGTCAGTATATTCATATACTGAGGCGGCAAATATGATTTTTACATACCATCTCGCGAGCGGCAAATATGATTTTTACATACCATCTCGCGAGCGGCAAATATGATTTTTACATACCATCTCGCGAGCGGCAAATATGATTTTTACATACCATCTCGCGAACGGTAATTGACGCTAGGCTGGACATTTGTATCAGATTGCGTTTCTCGACTAAAGGCAGCCACTTCATCCAGCCTTTGCTACTGTTTATCATCACGTTGGTGAGACAGTATCAATGGAACTCCAAACTATAGAGGGGGTGATAAATTAACTTTAACTTCACCCACTGCGACGCGAATGAGTCCGAAATTTTATTGTCGATAACTCCAAAACGGGAGATTTTATCAAAATTTCTTTGTTATTTTTTAATCAATCATGTAAATTTGCACCTAAGTTGAACTATTCGGGAATTTTTTTATTGGAAACTGAGCCCAGTACTTGAACTGCAAAATACCCTTTTGAGGTTCCGAGTTGAAATTAGTTCTGTCACCCTCTATAAGCTCTCGGGGACATTCCAGGTATTAGTACACACCAAGTGGCCCTAATAAGCCCTACATTTTATTGTACCGCATGGAAGCTGCTTCAACAGCAGTTTCTATATCCGTATCAATTGCAACGTGAGCCGGGTCTCTCGCCCTCCGGTCAGAGTCTACCGTAAATTTTGAACATAATAACTCAAAAACAAGGGCTTTGCAGACACATGTTTATATGGACATTTTACCTTGTTTTGGTGTGAGGATCCAGCCCACAAAGTTTGTAAAAGTATTTCTGATACACCCTTTACATATAATATGTTTTCAGTTGAGAAAGAGAGATAGAGACTGTAGATTTAATTCTAAAACAGAGAGGGAAGGCAATTCAGATATTGATAAATATAAAATAAGAAAGAAAGAGAGAGAGAGAGAGGGGGAGGGAGAGAGAGAGAGTGAGAGCGTGGGTTAGAGACAGTGAGAGGGAGTGGCTGTGATTTTAATAAAGAACTAAGAGAGAGAAAGAGAGAGAGATTTAAAGATTGAAAATATATATATCTAAGATATTATTGATATCTAGAGAGGGGATGGCTGTAACTTAATGATAAAACAGAGAGAGAGAGAGAGAGAGAGAGAGAGAGACCATTTTTCAGAGACGGATATATATAAATGTAAGAGGGAGAGAGTTACTTCAATTTTCTTTACAAAAAGAGAGAGGGGTGGGAGAGAGAAAAGTAGAGAATGGCTGAGATTCTAATAAAAAGAGAGAGAATAATTTAGATAAAGATAAAACAAAAAAGGGAGGGGGATTACGAGTTTTGCTATAAAACAGTGAGTGAGATAGAGCGAGACGGTGGGTGCCATTCGGTGATTTATAATATAATACACGACGAGCGTTTAGAGGCGAAAGAATTATGAGAAAAAGAAGTCATTGATTTATTGACACATAGAGAGAATAGAAAAAAAGATTGGAAGATGAGAAGAGGAAACGTATAGAGTCAGTTCTAGATATTAATATTGTTCGAGAGACACGAGTATGAATAATTAAAGCGGCGTCTATAAATTAATGTATTTTCAATGATTAACAGATATCCGGAACGTTCGAAGTGTGGAAATGAAATGAAGGGAATTAAATGTCGAATGAGTTTCGAATTCCCGCGAGAATAGCCGCGAGAATAGCCGAGATTCGCACTAAAATTACTGGGAAAAGTACGAATCTAACTTAACAAGTTTTACGAATCAGTGCTACTCATATTGATATAATCTGGTCACGAGTACGTCAAAACAGTAGATGAAGTCGGTAGTTGCTGAATGAAGACAGTAATAAACCAATCACCCATAAATAATATACTGTGTAAAAAAAAAACTTAGCAAATATGTTTAGTATACTTATTATGAACTTTAGAATAATAAAAAAAAACCAAAAAAAAAAAAACCCAAAAAACGAGCGGATCAATAAGTTAACATCTATCTATGTACATATGTATGTATCTATCTATATATTAAACCTAGAACACTAACCATCAATTAGAGTGACACCACTACTAAGCATAGGTATATCATACCCGATTTTGAAAATATATATATATATAAAAAAATAATTATATATAAATCTTTATTTGACATATTTTACATGAAGGCACTTCAAACTTCGGAGTATGAGTCAACATTAATAGGAACTTAGAAACATTTAGTTACGAAAATCAGGTACTGAAAATTGTAATTAAAAATAGGAAAATTTGCGTTTGGTACTATACACCCATGTTAAGTGTTCTAGGGTTAACTATGGTCGATCTGTCAAGAAGTAGACTTCCTTGTGTTATCGGACTGGATCGAGATCGATCCCAGCGTGCGACACCTTTGGAAAATGCCTGAAAACCATACCACGGATTGACACACGACTTGTGAGTGAAATTGGGTAGATGGAACTCATGAGGGCCGTCGATAGCTGTGCTAGCACGAAGCCAAAACGTCATCGTGGCCGAGGGCTTGAGCGTGCAGACCTTGATCAAACTGGTGATTACGTTAGATAACACGATCTACTCCAGAAATTGTAACTAAAGTCTGCGCAGCATAGTTGAATCATGGACGTTGAGCAGACACAAATGTGCCTGAGTGAGCAGCTGCAATAGGGAATGCCTAACCGCCCTAGTCGACGGCCAGCTATTATATGTTTAAACATTTGGGCGCATATTTTTCTTTAATAACATATCTTGAATTTCCAGGCCGGTAGACGAGAATAAATGTTTAAAAAAATGGTGGCAAGACACAACATTTAATTCAACAGATTCAGTCGTGATAGCAGTATTCAATACTAAGCTAGACAAGTCACAGCAATAATATTGTTAATTATTATCTATAAAAATACATAATTAGGGCACAAGACCTAAAAAGGGGAGGGGTTGAGGCCGATCGACACTAACTATTTTATACCTAGCTAATCCGACTCACGACCCATTTAATCATTACAATTTTTCCATTTATCATAAAATCTCGTCCGTCACTAGTCAATCCGCCATACACCTCAATACCGCATCCTCTCAAGGTGGAGACATAGAAAACGCGCCCCATGCCAGAAAAAAATAATGCTAATAAATTATTATATATAAAAATCTAATGATGAAGAATGAGAGGGGAGGGAGATGAACCCAATAACAAATTCAATATTAAAGACAAAACAAACGAAATATAACTGATGTTAGTAGGGCCCGTCCAACCCCCCAAAAAGGGAGGCCACTGTATTCTGCCCATTGGACACAATCAAGAAGCTCTCTCGCTAAGGGAATCGGAAAAAAGAAAATATATACGGGCAAAGGAAATATAAAAGCAGACGCAGTTGAGATGAAAAGGGGTCCAAAAAAACTGGGGGGGGTAGGAATCTCGACTTGGACCATAACCGAAGAGGCAGCCGGGAACAGACCAGGAACAACACTTACTCACATTAACTAGGTACACAAAAGCTTGTCTAACCTAACCAAGGGGAGGGCTCTACAGGAAACCACCCCGAAGTGACGTAGTTCACTGTAATAATATTGACATTTATTGTGCGAAAATACAAAAGGGGAGGGGTAGAGGCTGGTCCACACTATATTATAACAACCTAATCAGATTCACGACCCATTCAACCATTACAATTTACCCATTCACCACAAGAACTCGTCTATCACCAATCAACCCTACATGCACCATAATACCACATCCTCTCAAGGGGGTCCTACAAAACGCGTCCCATCCCATAAAAATCTAATGATTATATGTGTAGAGTTAAAAATTTATGGATGAAAAAATGAGAAGGGATGGAGATGAACACCAAAACAAACTAAAAAATTTACACAAAATCAACTAAACATAATTGATGTTAGTAGGGCTCGTCCAACCCTCAAAATGAGAGGCCACTGTATTCTGCTCATGGGACAAAATCAAGAAGCTCTCTCACTATGGGAATGGGAAAGAGAAAATATATACGGGCATAGGAAATATAAAAGCAATTACAACTGAGTAGGGTGTTCGATCCTCATTGGGTGCCCCATACTTTGGGCCTTGTGCCACATCTGAGCTACGTTTGCAAAATCGCTATATACAGACGGTGTAAAGCTGCGATGATTAAATTGTCATCATTTTATATATTAAATTCGCGCAGGTGCTTTCTTTGTTTTTGATTTGGTCGACTGCAGAGCATAGTAGGGTCAGTTGGGCACCGTCTGTGAAAAAAAAAAAGAAACGAGGATGCAATTCACTCCGCCAGAAATTTGGAAATGGCATGCTCTACTGCTAGGCATTTACACCGGAAACTCCAATGCAAAAATCTCTGGTCAGTCACCAACTTTAGCGCAACAGATTCAGTCGTGATAGCTGTAGTAAGTACTCATCTAGACAAGTGTTTTGGTTGTCAAACTGATGCCAGTGCAGAGGATTCGGGAAAAACATAAAAGTTGGAAGTTTCTACCGGTCATTTCGAAGATACGGCTGCTTGGAAAACTCGCTCTGCCCAATCTGATAAGAAAAAACTACTACTTTTTTCATGGACTACATATATATATATATATATATATATATATATATATATATATATATATTAAGCATTACGCCCCGAGCAAGGCGTGAAGCCACTAAGATGCAGGGGGTTGCAGAAAATTTAGAGCAAGATCAGATAGGAGTGATAGAAGAAAGGATGAGGAGAAGGATAGTGGGTAGATCAAGGTAACTGGAGATGTCGATTGACATTACATTTGAATAGTTGGAGATTATAGCTCTCAGGGAAACAGTAATTGGGAAGGGTGTTCCACAGGTGAGAGGTGTTAGGAATGAAGCTATTGGAGTAGAAGAGACGGCTACATTTAAAAGTTTCTACAGTGTAAGGGTGGGAGCGGGATGCCAGCCTCGTAGTTTGCTTGTATTCATGGAGTCTTGGAACCAGTGAAAGCAGCTCATCGGAGCAATTACCATGAAAGTATTTGTAGAAAAAACAGAGAGAGGCAACGGCGCGTCTGTGAGAGAGTGACTGAAGACGAGATGCCAGAACAGGGCCAATTATATTATATATCCGTCTCTGGATCTTGTCAAGAATTCCGAGGTAAACAGAAGGTGCCCCAGACCATATATAGAAGCAATACTCCATGCAAGAGCGAATGGTTGATTTGTATATTTGAAGTATCGATTCCGGGGAGAGAAATTTCCTGGCGCGGCACAGAGCAGCAACTTTCCTCGCGGTGGACGAAGCAATTGACTCAATGTATTTGTTCCATCTCAGGTCAGCAGTCATCGTGAGACCGAGAAGACTCAGGGAGTTGCTCTCAAGCAGTTGACTATCAGACATTCTAATGGGGGACAGGGAAGGATCTCTATGGTGATTAATAGAGAGTAGTTTAGTTTTTGAGGCGTTAAGGTTGACCAGCCAATTCTTAACAACCGATTGGAGGTTCATTTCAAGACGCACGGTCAGGTTAGTTTTGTCACCGACACTAGATTTTTTTTGAGGCAGGAGTAAATTGTACTGTCGTCCGCGTAGATGTCAACTTGCGAATCTATGGCGTCAGGAAGGTCGTTGATGAAAATAAGGAATAGAGTGGGGCCAAGGATGGAGCCTTGGGGAACACTTGCGTTCGTGGGGTAGGAACTGAAGGAGAATCCGTTGAGAACGACCTTCAATTCACGGTTTGACAGGAATGATTGTATTAGGTCAATCAATCGATCTGTAATACCATAACCCTGGAGCTTGCGAAGAAGGCCGGCGTGCCAAACCCTATCAAACGCTTTGGAGATGTCTAGGGCCACGGCACGAGCCTCACCATTATTTTGAAGGACTTGGTAGATGGTTACAGTGATGGCCGTAAGCACATCAGCTGTAGATCGGGCGTAGCGGAAACCATATTGCTTGTCTGAGATCAGATCATGGGATGTAAGGTGGTTAACCACTTCGACATTGATTAAGGCTTCGAAGACTTTGCCGAAGAGGGGTAGGAGACTAATAGGACGGTAATTAGAGGTGTAAGACGGGTCTCCAGAGTTCTTAAAGACAGGAACAATGGATGAGGAAATCCAGCAGTCAGGAAAACAGGAATCCTTGAGGCAGTAATTATATAGTTTAGAGAGGGCGGGCGCTAGCTCACGTGCGCATTTCTTCAAGACAATGGCTGGTATGCCATCTCCACCACTAGCCTTGTGGGGGTCTAAATTGGAGATAATGCCCAATACCAATATATATATATATATATATATATATATATATATATATATATATATAGTCCGACAATTATTTTAATTATGCCGGAGGACGAATATTTTCTATGAAAAATAAAAATGTCTTAAAATAATTGTCGGACTTTGTCCATTTCATAATGTGTGACGTCATTTGTTTACATTTGATACGCCATGAGCAGATATAAATGTACGTGAGAGATTCATGGAAGACTGAAGTTTAAATATAGTTAATCCTACTTGGTAACCGAACGTTCCTCTGTGGCTAAATTGGTAAAGGCACGTCAAGCTAAATGGCGGTTCCTATAGGATACAGGTTCCAATCCTGTCGGAGGGCGAATATTTTCTATGAAAATTTCTCGGACCTTCAGGCCGGTAAATGATGTTTAATACTGTTTATCATAAACAAAGCATTTACTTAAATATTTGTATCTATAAAAAGAATGTATAAACATAAAAATGTCTTAAAGAGAAGAAGTATTAAAAATTCGGATACATAAGAGAGAGAAGTATTAAAAATTCGAATACATAAATATAAAAAATATAGATAGATATGAATACATTTAAACAGATATGAAAATATTTTAGATATGAAAAATTCAGATAAACATGAACGATAGATAGATAGACATGAACATTTATATATAGACAGCTAGATAAGAAACAATTCAGATAGATAGATAGATAGATAGATAGAAAGAAAGAAAAGATAGATTCAGCTACGGAGACTAAATAGAAGTGTAGAAATTTCCGCCCATAGAAAGAGCTTACGAGACGAAATCAATTAACAATTCTCCATTAAAATATACTTTTCATAATGTTCAAAGACTTAAGAAAATTTTAGTTCATATATATATATATATATATATATATGTATATAATTATTTAACTGTAATTCACACCACTTCGAAGTTTTGCGGTTATATGTCCAGTTTTCATGTGGTTAGTCCATATATATATATATATACATTTTTTTTTTTTTTTTTTTTTTAAATTCAGACGACATCCATTCAACCGACGTCAGGTTTCAGTGTAAAATACATCCTCACCCCTTACCAAAATGTAGCTAATAACTGATACAATGATACTGTCATAAGGAAAATCTAGACACCCCGTGTTCAATTTGAGTAGAATATTCTGTAACCATGGAAACGTGATTTTAGCTGTGTATTTAAAACCCGGTAAATTTTAAAAGTTACTCCAAAATTCGCTTGAAGATGAAATAGATGCTTTTAATTTATTTGCAAAAATAAAATTAGGGGTTTTTAGCTTCTATTTTTGAAACATGGTTGGAACTGTGTAGCGAAAATAACCATATTTTAAATCAATTAATTTATAATATTAATGCTCTGTAAATTTACATTGAGCACTATTTTGTAAAAATAAAATATCTATAAGAACACCGGATTTTATATCTTACTGTTCTTTCTTTTTATTTATATACATATATATACATATATATATATATATATACATATATAGGTGTGTGTTTGTGTGTGTGTGTGTATTCGCGCGCGTCTGTATGTGCGCGTGTGTCTGCGCCTGTGTGCAGTTATTTATTTAGAATTATTGGAAGATCCTAACTTTTCCGTTTTGGAAACAGTTTGCTAAATATATTTCCCAAATTTGGGGTAGATATTTTTTGTCCATTTTAATGAGCTGATATAATTAATAAGAGACGGAGAGGCAAATAATTTTAATATATTTATCGTAGTTAATAAGCAAATTTCAGTACAAAAAGCAAAAATAAGCTCAAAATCTAATAAAGTAATAAAATAAAACACTATTTCGGGACGAGTAGGGTAATGCTAACAAAATAGTTGGCAAAGAAAAATAGAAACACATTCTTCACTCTCCAGGCTAAGGAGAAAAAAATGTTTTAAGCTAAGATCAGAAACAAAACACATAAAAGTAATAAAAAAATATATATATTTATATATATCGAAATTGATAAGCTAAGAAATCGAAGTATCGTGGGCGAGAAGATATTTTAGTCATGAAAATTTGGATCGTACTTTGATACATGAAGAGACGAAGAAAATGTTTTAATGAATCAATTTACAGATCTATTTTTGTCTTGGAAGCTGCGCAATGTATATTTCTATGAGCACACCTTCATCACTTCTGCTCCTGTGTTTCTGCGCCGAATTGTAAATACGTATTTACAATTTAAAAATCTATTTTCTTGGCTATATGCCTGCCTCACGTATAGAATAATTCTTGGATCTTTCTCTCCCTACCTACCTATCTAACTATGAATATATATATATATATATATATATATATATATATATATATATATATATATATATATTTCTGCTTATGTTCATATCAAAATATTTTCCTATTTATCTAAATGTGTTCATATCTATATATATATCTATATATTTCATGTCTATCTATCGATGTTTGTTTTCTCTCTCTCTCTCTATATATATATATATATATATATATATATATATATCTATCTATCTATCTATATATATATATATATATATATATATATATATATATACTTATATTCCTATATATATTCATATCTAAATATGTATTTAAAATATTTCTATATAAATATTTGCGCATGTCTATCCCTTTATATAGCTGATTTTTTTCATCTCTCTCTCTCTCTCTCTCTCTCTCTATATATATATATATATATATATATATATATATATATATATATTCAACGTATTAGGGTTAGGGCAGCTCAGCTAGAAAACGATTAGCACATGTGATTTAATTATAGTGAAGGTTTTGTGTAGAACCATCCACACATATCAACTATTTACCCATAGAATAGAGGATCCATACCTTACCCATGGGTATTAGCACGTAAGTGAATGTAATGTGTTCGACATGAATTCAAACTCCGCGCTCTGGTTCCTCAATCCACGCTGCTATTCATTACTCCACTGTGTCTTCTCTATATATATATATATATATATATATATATATATATATATATATATATATTGTGTATTTGGGTAGATATCCTCTTTCATTCAAGTTTCATTTAAAACAACTGACAAGATGTGGTGGTTGAGTTTTTTTATATAATTTCTCATGCGATCGTATCATATTTTATCAGGACATAAAAATTGTCTGAATGTTTTCCAAGCGCTTTCGTTTATACCATTATTCATTATCAAGGATTAATTTTATTCTTCTTTTAACTGCATATACGTAATGTTTTATGTATATATCTAAAGTTATACGAATGTTTATTTTCCAAACCTGGTCAGTACGTTGTAACCGTGTTCATAATTGATATTATTAATTGTTGGCTTTTTCCTTTTTTTTTTTATTGATATTTCTTTAATTTTTTTTAGCCATTTTTTAGCCTTTTTGTACATGTGGATTTTGCTATTATGTTTGTATTATCAATCTCTATACGTAACATACACGTTGACAATTTTTAAGGAGGTGCTTATTAAGCAAATAGGCAAAAGATTTTTCATTGAACACGTTCATAAAATTCCGAATTACATAAGACCGTTAATAAAAACACAGTTAGGTTAAGCTACAGCTGTACTAGTAATTTGAAAACTACAATAAAAAAGACAAAACGCCAGGAATTTCAATGTCAACGTGAAGCAAAATGTCGTTAACAGTGAAGCATGTAACTAGAGGTAAATGTAAATATCCACTAGATGGAGTTTGCAAAACGGAAAGTCTAATTAAAACCTACAAATGGCCATAAAAAAATATGTGTGGGGGTTTACTGAATGCAGCTTCAAGAAAAGATGGTATAATCACAAGTAATCATTCAATTAAGAAAGACTTAGGAGTTATACCAGTCTAGACAGATATATGTGGGAATTAAAGGAAAAAAACAACAAAGATCCGATTGTAAACTGGAAAATATTGAGAAGAGACAAATCATAGTGATACCTGCAAACTATGCTAGGAGGAATATTTAGCAATAATTACATTCCCTAACGAAAAACATCTACTGAATTATGATCGGAAATAATGATACGATGAATGCACACTAAAAATGTTTTACAGTATTTACATTAGTCGGACTATTGTCCTCATCTTTGTCGCCATATTTGTCACAACGTTGGTTAGATCCAATGACAGACCCAAAGAAGGTGAGTTCAATACCTGCTTAAGGCAGTGGAGAACTTTCAGAGGGAAAATTAGCAGGAGATAACTGATAACTGACATCCATCAAACATGGCACGTGGAACTAGAACAGTCTATCCCAGTGATCGAAATAAAGGGTTCAGTTCGAAATTCCAACCACCTGAAGAAGGCCGGAGCGTACAACGGCCGAAACGCTGTGACAAATATGGCGACAAAGATGAGGACAATAGTCCGACTAATGTAAATACTGTACATAATACCTCATGTCAGAAATATAGACAGACTCTAAAAATGTTTTGTGTTCGTATGAACCAGGATGAAATATATACATTTTATTCACTCCCCACTCTAATACAATTTCAACACACTTGCTTTACTCCCCCGCTTTTCTCTTACATTTCACCTTGTGCGTTTATATATATATATATATATGTGTGTGTGTGTATATATATATATATATATATATATATACATATATAGCGTTAGGAAATCATTTGGCTTATATCGACTGAGGATGATGTATTGCAATCAACAATTTCATATTAATTTTATTTTTTCGATTAGCCCATCTTTCACTAGAACCTTGTTACCATCAGTCCGATCTTTGTGTACGTTTTTGTCTGTGTTTTTTGACCTGGTTTTGTCCTGTGTTGTAATATTTTGTGTTATCTGTTATACAATTCTGAAACTTTTTTTTGTTTTTGCGTGCTGTGTTGAGGCCACAACCACAATGGCCGAGTCTTCACAACCAATTTATACCTAGGTGTAGACATCAACTCCAGACCCATCAGCCTGGACATCCAATAAGACACCCAAAAGTATATTATAAAAAAATGAGGGAGGAATACTGGGATTATGTTGAGGGGCATGAATTATGCAGGGCATTAGAATGGCCCAAATAAGGTCTCCTAAATTTAAAAATTAGCACAATTATCTGATCGGAGGGACCTTGTTCTGGTCCATGCCTTCCGCCTGCACCTTGATCTCCTGACCTTCGGTGTAGATGTGGCTACGACCTAGGAGAAACACTTTGTTTGCTATGTTGATGCTCGTGTTTTGTCTAGCAAATTAGTTGTCTCTTAACCCTACGGAGACCAGCTGGCCAAAGGCGCTTCCTTATTAGTTAAACATTCCCTGGATGAGTGGGTGGACCGTCACCATGTTGTTGCAGGGTGTCGGTTGATTGTGGCCCCAAGAAATAGTTCATTTTTCACGGTTGCGGTTTATGCGTACAACGATCGGGCGGTGCCTATCGCCTTTTTTCGTCGGTCAGGGTCGTTCCTGGTGAATTCGGGGCGCTTAGCCTTAATGGAGGACCGAACTGCCGTCCTAGACCCCAAGATGACAGGGGTGGGGTGCTGGCGAACGTAGCCTGTTCGATGTGATCCGCGAGTTTGGGCTCGCCGATAGATACCATGTCGATCATCCGGGGTGGTAGATGGGGAAATTTCTCCAGGTAATCAGCTATCTGTATAGAATGTTAGTGAGAAGCGTCGATTTAGATTTGCTAGATTGTTCCATAATCCACTGTTTAGAATATTCGGACAACAGACGCGTCTGTACTCGTATGGTGATAGATACTAGGACTAGAATGGCTGGCCACAGGAAGTTCATTCTATCTTTACTGGAGAGCGGTCGGGATCTAGTGGCGTGCTTATTAGGAGTAGATGGTGAGTGAATGCATAAGGATATTACTAGGTCTTATACCACCAAATATAGCCAACTACTCGTCCTAGATAAGGCTAAAATGTGAAGACTCTCTAGCATAGTCTATCCCGGTGGAGGCTGGGGTAATTTCCTAGAGATAGGATGAGCCAAGCAGACTCTTGATCATGAGGCTAACAACCGCTACCACGGTCAGGGACTTAGACATAGGTTAAAAAAGATGTCTAACGAAGCTGTGAATATGGGCGCAGAATTGCGCAAGGAGAACCGTCGAGGTTGCGATGGTTACATTAGGGAGGTCGATACCTTGGAGAGGCGTACACGAAAGACACGTCGACGAAAGTACACGTCGACGAAAGACATGTGCGAGGTGTTTCGGTGGCATTTCGAGAGCCGTTTTATCAAGGAGCCTAGTTTAGTGGCGACGACTTTCCTCGGTAATGGTAAGTCTCCGGAAATTGATTGCCTGCCTAGGAATTGAACTCGACGCTGTTGCACATATTTATTCCAATTCTGACTGTCGTGTTCCGGCAGGGTTCCGTCCTCGAACGGATCTCCGGGGCGGGAGTGACTACGCTGTTGACAAAGGCAAGCGTGGTGTGCGGCATTTAAATCACTATAAGCCCATAACTCTGCTAAACAAAGTTAAAGATTTTAGCCTTGACGGAGCGTTTGCATTCATTTGCCAAGAGTTTATTGGGATCCGAGCAGATTTATGCTGAGGACGTCGAAAACGACGATCAAACCACGCTGATCAATTTAAATCAGTCCAAGGCGTTCGACAAGTTCGATCGTCAATACCGCCGCCGAATTCAAACCAGACTTCTGCAACTGGATCAGCCTGCTGTATCGCTCCCTCAGTCCTGTGGTACAGTTGAACGAAAAGCTGTCGCTCGCTTTTGCTCTGCCACGATATGTCCTACAGTGCTGTCCGCTGTCGTCCCTACTTTATGCTTTGGCGTTGGAGTTCATTCTTCGGCTAAACGGACAGGTCGTGCAGTCCAGCCATACGCGGAATCGTTATCCCTGGAGGCACTTGAGCCAGGCTTTCTGAGTACGCCTATGAAGTATCCATTCTCTTGTTGTGCCGCAGCGATATTGAAGTAGTATAGAAGGCGCTTGATTGATATGTGACGAGAGCCAAGATTAACCGCAACAACGGTTTGCGGTTAGGTCTGGCATTCCGGGGCCCTTTAGTTGGATAGACAAACCCATTCGCATCATTGGAGGGTGATTCAGGCCCAGTCAGCAGCTGAAGAAAAAAATTTTCCAATGTACAATCAAAGGACGGAGTGGTGGGTCCGGACATGGCTTCGACGGTCGTTTTCCGTAAAGGGTAGACAGAAGGCGTTTGCCACTTACGCCTTTCCACTTATCCTTTATCGATTGTCTGAACTTCCTCTCTGCAGAGACCGAAAGAACGCGTCCGAGAACTTTTGTCCACCGTCTTGTCGCGTGATGGCAAGCATCATGTTTTCAGAGAGGTTGTTTCCCAATAGGCGGGGCTGGGAACGCCGCATTTGTTGTGACAACGGCAGGCTACATGGTTGGTTTTCCTACGCCGCACGTCGACAGACGATTCGATTTTTCTCTAGCCTAAACGTCACCCCTCCCGTTTCTAGGACTGAGCACCATCGTAAGCCTCGGAATGAATTTAAATTGCTCCGAGAGTATCTGGCGGTTTAAGAGCCATTGCCGGTTAAGTGTCTTTATACCTCGTAGGGTATTTTATCGTGAATTATTGGAGGGTGTCTCAATGGATCCTTTATGATACCGGCTCGGCTTGTCGGCATCAGAGTTGCGCTCTTTTTGGTCTTAGGAAGCAGCAGCGGAATATCTCAGTAAACCTGAGTTTTAGCATACCTGGTTATCTCTTAATAACGCAGCCTTCAGATGAGACTGGGCGGATTTGCCTGACTACAATCGCTGTAACTTTGACTTAGTGGAAACGGTTTCTCACGACTTCTATCATTGCCTTCAGGTGCGCCCGTTCTGGGACTATGTCGGCGAGTTGACGCTCGTATCGATCCCAAGCAGCTCGTATCCACTGATCTCGCATACTTATGCGATAATGTTTCGTCCCCGTTCTCTGGGGTGAAATACATGGTGTTTTCACGTTGTTAGCCACGGCAAGGATGGTGGTGTAGACATCGCGGATGGAGGGAATCTTTGGATACGAACATTATTCGCATCAGGATCTGGTCGCATTCTTTTAGCATCAGCTCAAGTTGAAGATCGGAACTGATAGAAATCTTTTGTTATTGGCAGATATGGGTTATGTAATTCCAACAGCAAGGCCTCTGATCAGAAGGTTTTGAGGAGCGTGGAAACCACTTCTTAATTGCTGGTGTTTCCAGGTCCACCCTGACCCGGGATGGTAGCACCTGTTAGGGTTTCAGCTATGGGTAAATAGTTAATGCCTAAATTTGGGTCAAAACACTATGAAAGTGTAAAAATAGGTTTTAATGCCAGAAATGCTTTGTAAATATTATTACCAGCAATATATTGTTGAAAAAAAATATTACCAACAATACATTTTAGAAAAAAAATATTACGTGCAATACATATTTGGAAAAAAATACCAGCCATAAAAAAATTGTCGGCATTACATAACCCATTGAGGTTGATATGCCGTAACACAAACGAAACCAAATCAAACTCTATCATAGACGGCTTACGAGTAGTTCCGTCTATCTCGTTAGATGGATGAGGTTTTGTTCAGCACGTGGTACGTTCGAACGGCCGAACCATCGAATCGTTACCTCCCTGACACTATGAAATTCGAACTATGGCTCATCTTCAGAATACTGAGGTTCTAATCACTCGGACACGCGAACAACTGAACCAAATTTGTGTGCGCATATACGTATATATTTCTAAGTTTTCACGTCCTCTGGTTAGATGTCTTGCCGTAGATAGAAATATTTGCAATCATCGCCATTTTGTATTTTTGTATCAGATTCGCTTTTTCCTTTCACTCAACCAACATTTCTCGTTTTCTTGTTCTTGTGAGAATCTTTAATTTACTCTTATCATTCCTGAAACAAAAAAGGCCGCGAAAACAATTCCTTTTGTTCGAAGTTATCCCGTACACTTGCAGCTATATTGTGGAAGATACTAAAAGCATATAGATCAATCTGTTTGAAATTAAAAGAAAAAACAAAATGAACTCACAAGCAATATCCGAACGCAAACAGCATTATATATACGCCGTTGTGATCTCATTAAGTTATCTGAGAATTGCTTTTAAAAAGGTTTATTCAATTCCACCGCTTTAAAAAATATAAAATGTAGTTAAAAATCTGAGGCAAATGGCAGACGATATATTTTTTTGTAGATTGAATGGAATCTTCTTAGGTTGATAGGCGATAATGTTTGTTAACATTGTCAAATAAAATTGAATTGCTAATTATAAAATGGAAAGAAATTTGTGTGATTTTTTCATTACATTTTTTTTCTTTTAAGCTTACTCTATATTTTAAGTTTTTTTTTTCTATTTAGGCTTATTACTTCATTATTTCTTTCAGTTTCTAGTATTTTCTTATATGCTTTGGCATTTTATAAACATGCTTTATTTAGTGAACATATTTTGTTTCAAAATAAAACCTCCATTTTTTATGCATTATTTTTTTTATTTTTCTATTATTTTTTCCATGCAATTCGTTCAGTTTTCTATGCTTTATTTCATATTAGATTTTGAATTATTCATTTCAGCTTTCTTCTTTTTTTCATTTTCTTTTATTTACAAATTCATTAAACTTCTAATCTCGTATTCTACTTTTTTTTCTTCTTCTATTCGTTGGATGGATAATTTTCGTATTTAATCTTACCTAAATTAATTTAATGTTTATTTTTCCCATTAATTTCTTTTTCGTTTAGACGAAACGCCTTTCATCGATTATGGGGTTCCTCATATTTTCTTCACGTTTTATTCTCTTTTTATTTATTTATTTTAAATTTAAGTTTTTTAAATGGCAGCCCTCTTTCATGACTTTGTTATTTTGTCTTACTTTTCTGCTAGATTTTACAGTTTAAAATCTTGTTCAAGTTGCCAAAGCGTGGGTATTCTAACGCTCTTGTAAAGTCTGAAAATGATATAAGATACCCTATTTTACTTTAGATAGCAAGCTAGCTAATTATAAATATACATATAGATAGATAGATAGATATATTATCCAGCACTCTAACATTCAACTGGTGTTGCAAAGCGACCTACCATATATATACCTACCAGGTTCGACATTGCTTAACTTCGGTGACAATACGGGAACCAATGTTTCAACTTGATGTGCCCTAAGGCTCCTTGACAGACGTACGTTTCATTCATATATATATATATATATATATATATATATATATATATATATATGAAGAAAAATTTGAAAAAACAAACAAAAATCCTTAAATGTAGTTAAAATGAATGAAATGTCGACGTCTGACGTTTCGGTTTAATAAACCTTTTTCAAGACAATATTCATTAAAATACAATTCAGTTCAATATGACAAATACGATGGACATAAAAACACAAGTCTTATTCAAAACAGATAACTGAAAATTTTAAAATGATCAGCCTTCCGTCTAACATGGTCACGCCGTCGTCACATGGGCGACGCTTTCATAACGTATTCCTAAAAGTTTGTGATTATTTTGAAATGAAAAAAAGAAAATGAAAAAGAATTCTATTAGGTTCTAAAATTTTTATGTGTATGCTTGTCGAGCATCAATCTCGCTAAAAAGGGGAAATATTAAAGAATCCAGACTATATCATCACTGTCGTGTCCGTATATTGTTTGATATGTTTGTATTTACATCTTTGATAATGGCTTGATAATGGCTTCTGCCCAGGCCGATTTGTTAGGCGACGCCGGGTCTGGAACCGGTGTCTTAGGAAGGTTGGAATTGTTGTTGTCGACCATGGTGGAAAAACCCACCACAGTCTAACGGCGTAAAAACTCACAGGACAAAATTTGTTATTTAAGAACAAAAACAAAATTACGAAAGGGGGAAACCAAAGACAATAATAGTTTCAACAAAAAGGAAAACGGTAACTTAAAATGCGGGAGGGGATAAAAACGAGAAAGAATCAAAATACCGAGTCAACAAAAGGCAATAAGAAAACCAAGAAAGAAACGAAAATAAAAAAGTTTTTTGAAAATAAAGGGTAAAAAAGGAAAAAACTTATCGATTTAGGACGTCCGTATTCTTTTTCTTGACAGGCGGATCTTATTCAAGCCATTATCAAAGATGTAAATACAAACATATCAAACAATATACGGACACGACAGTGATGATATAGTCTGGATTCTTTAATATTTCCCCTTTTTTAGCGAGATTGATGCTCGACAAGCATACACATAAACATTTTAGAACCTAATAGAATTCTTTTCATTTTCTTTTTCATTTCAAAATAATCACAAACTTTTAGGAATACGTTATGAAAGCGTCGCCCATGTGACGACGGCGTGACCATGTTAGACGGAAGGCTGATCATTTTAAAAATTTTCAGTTATCTGTTCTGAATAAGACTTGTGTTTTTATGTCCATCGTATTTGTCATATTGAACTGAATTGTATTTTAATGAATATTGTCTTGAAAAAGGTTTATTAAAACCGAAACGTCAGACGTCGACATTTCATTCATTTTAACTACATTTAAGGATTTTGTTTGTTTTTTTCAAATTTTTTCTTCATTCTGTCGGATTTATATCCATTTACACTTGCTTTATATATATATATATATATATATATATATATATATATATATATATACAATTAACTGTATTCTCTTTCTCTCTCTCGCTCTCTACACACACACACACACATCTATCTATCTATCTAGATAGATAGCTATAGTTTTCTCTCTCTCTCTATATATATATATATATATATATATATAGAGAGAGAGAGAGAGAGATCTATTACGTGTACTATATATATATATATATATATATATATATATATATATATATAGTAGTACACCTAATATATTAATTGGTATATCAGCCAGGCAGATCCTAGAAATTAAAACTGATCTACACAGAGAGCACAATATATTCATTTTAAGAGGGCATATATTTTATACAGCAAAATATACAAAATTACCTCATGTGTGTATAGTCTATTTCAGACCATCACTGCTATATGCCAGTCTTCATCAGCCCTAGTCTGTCTCTGACACGCCGGGGCCTGACGGGCCAGGGCCCACGCACAAATATAAGTCATTTGTGTGTAAGCGCCAGACGGAAGAGTTTAGGATCGAATCTTCAATTCAAACGGAATAAATATCACGATGGTATTTTAAATGTTCGTTTTCACCAATATAATAATTAAACACACACACACACACACACACACACACACACACACATATATATATATATATATATATATTGATAGATAGATAGATAGATAGATATACGCAATCAACACGCCCTCGGCTCACGACCGTTTCGCCAAGATCTAAAGTAATACAAGGTATTACATTTGGGGTAGGCTTTTTTTGCGGTAGTTGCCATAAGGTTGTCAGTGTCGACCGCTCACCGACTTCTGGTCTCACCTCCGGATTTTCTTTCGTGGCCGAAAGTCAGTACAGAGAGTTCCAGCCGATGGTTGATATTACATGAAACTCTGATTAGTGGATTTTGATATTGATATTATTATTATATTATAGTTAGGGTTCTATTTGGTTTGGGATTAAGCCCTCAGTTTATTTAATATTTTAAGCTTTTAGCTTATTTCAAAAGTTAGTTTTTATTCTTACCATTTGTGCAGATAATGTAGTGTTCCTTGTTGAGTCTGAATGGAGGCGTAACGTCGTCATTCTTGATGATTATTCTAAACACCATGATATTGCCTGGATGTATCATTCAACTTTTTCCGAATCCTCTACACTGTTCTCAGATTGACGTCCAAAATCTCTGAGATGTTCATATTTGAGTTTCTAACGGGAATGACAAGCTGTGCAGCATATTGTTTCCAGATTTCTGGCGAAGTGAACAGCTTCATGGTACTCTTTTTATCACAGGCACTGCCTAACTCACTCTACTATACGGTGTAGTCGAAAAAAAAAGTTAAAAATGAAATTAAAAAGGAAAAATGGTGGAAATGTAACCATCGCACTCTCTCTCTCTCTCTCTCTCTATATATATATATATATATATATATATATATATATATATATATATATATATATTTGTGTGTGCTTGTGTGTATGTATGTGTTGTGGTAGGATCCACCTGATTTTGACAGGGAGTACCAACCATATAAATATGGTTGGTACCGGGAAGACAAAGGGAAGGAATCAAGAGATTCAATCCAGAGACTCTGCCCGACTGCGACTAAGTCAACACATTCTCCAGGAACGGTTTTCCCAAGAATATACAAAAGACTATATGTAAATATTGTGTACACTTTCTTGTTTCAATACATTTTGTTCTAAGTACATTTTGTGTTGTATTATTATTCCATGCATTAGTCAAGTTTCAACAGTATGTATATATTATAAGTTGTTATATACTGACTAACAATTACTCACGACACAGATGTAAATTTGTTTCAATGCGTAAGCATCTCAACAGGTGAGGAACAAAGATGGTTTGTAGCTGTTTGTCCGTAGGTAACTACTTATAATAAATAACTATAGCTGTACCCTTGTTATTGAGCCTTCTTTTAAGTTAAAGTTATGAACGTTTGAATTTATATTCTTTCCGTTCACATTATATATATATAAATATATATATATATATATATATATATATATATATATATATATATATATATATATATATATATATATATATGTATGTTTATATATATATATATATATATATAAATGTTATTACAGTGTACATTTCGTATATGAAATTGTTATATATTACACGGTGTGTGTTACGTCTATTGGTTTGATATTCTAGAAATCAAAGTATTTCAAATTGCACATGTTTACTATAATGACGCTTGAAGTAATAAAAAAGTCGGACTAAAATTAAAAATCTAAAATGCTATATACCCGATATTATATTTGTTTGAATTTCTAGGTAGAAGAGTTAACGTTATTTACATTATTTACATGAAGATTATTATCCTTATCTCTTTTGTTTTATCACTGTTCGACCTTTCTGTCCTACTGCTTTCATCAGGAGTATTTTAGTGTTATTGAAATGATATTATTATTATATTGTTTAGGCTTTTCCCACTTTGGCATTGTGCCCTTAGTATATTTCAAAATTGAGTCTTTTAGCTTATTTTAGCTTTTAGTTTGTCTATTCTTACTACTTATGTATATATATATATATATATATATATATATATATATATATATATATATATATATATATATTTTAGGTACAAAATTTAATGACAAATAAAAGTGTAAAATTTAATATTACTAGATAACAAAACAGTATGAAGCAACCGGTGTCGCTCCTGCCCTTCAGGCTTCAACGGGAGATTTAATTTAAATTAAAACACAGAAAATGTACGATAAAATTGGAAGTTGTGGAAGTGAGGAAAAACAAAACAAAAAAGAGCAGAAGGAACTAAAGACAAATGACAGCCATCCCCAACAAGCACTCGCGTTGTTTAAACACACACACACACACACACATATATATATATATATATATATATATATATATATATATATATATATATATATATATATTATACAAAGATAAAAGAACGAAAAGAATACAGTTGAAGCGTTCATCGCATCAATTTAAAAAAGCGCTCAATACATGATATTTATAAATAGTTATTATAAATTGTTACATTCGAACATGGAAGTTGCTATTACAAAATTGCACATTTTGTTTCGATGTTTAACACGTCGCATGAGACAGTTAACAATGATCATTGTTAACTAATGTGATAACGTA
>CAHIKZ030004887.1:1310000-1325000 GCA_903632075.3 Acanthosepion pharaonis
GAGAGAGAGAGAGAGAGAGAGAGAAAGATAGTACGAAAACAATCATTTTGTGTATATATATATATATATATATATATATATATATATATATATGTGTGTGTGTGTGTGTATAGTATCAGACAAGCATAAATTTAAAATCTGACCTCATATTTTAAGTTTCCGTCTATTACTTTGTTCCATTTGCGTAAACGACATATCGTTTCTTTCTTGACTCTTGTACAATTTGTCAGATTATTTCATTCATCTACGAAGAACGCTCGTACACCAGTAGCATTTTGAAAATGGCCCCGAATAGAAGTGCCGTTTTTATATGACTATTTTGAACTAGATTTAAATATTCACCATAGCCGCAATACATGTATATAGGAAGAAAATTATACCTGTTTCTGAGTCTTTCAGCCACTCGTTTCTATCTTAAAATACAAAAATAAAAACCATGTGGAGTCTCGTTAGTTATAATCTATTCTATATTTCCTATTGATTTCTATCGTCTTTGAATGGCTACAGACTAGTATGGAAAGATAGTAACGAATAAATTGAAGAAAAATGTATAAAAGTCTTAATTGATCGCTTCTCACGTAAGCGATCAGACGAAAGGCATTAATTTTAAATAGTTTTTCTTTCGCCCTGAATAATTTTCTGCCAGCAGATACGGCGAAGAGGACGGCGACAGGCAAAATCTCGTTTTGACTTGTCTCGCGAGAATTGTCGAGATAAGAGAATTTAACAAACTTACTTCTCCATTTTTTTATTTTATGTTCTTTTGTAGAATTTTGAATTTTTAAGTGACGTCTTATTAACGAGTTAGAGCATTTTTTTCTTTTACTCATTTTAAAAATCATCTTATAATTTACCTTTTTCATTTGTCGTGTAACTAGTTTTATATCAGCTTGTGCCATCTTTGATAAATGGTTTCTTCTGTCAGTTTCTACTGTCTCGTGATTTACTGTGAATTATTTAAACTAATATATGTGCATATTGGAGAAAAATTATAGCATGGGAAGTTTATTTTATATTATATTTTTACTATAACAAAAAAAAGAAATTGTCTATTATTAAATTAGGATGATATTATAGTCCAACAGATAGCCACAGAGAAATTGAAATCGGAGAGCCCAATTCAAATTCTTTTCTAATCTGTTAAGTTCATTTTCATAAAAATCCCCTTGAGAAAGGCTTGAATCCGTCTTTTTCATTACGATACTTAGCTTGAGCTGTCTTTGCCTGGAGTGGTAGCCAAGGCGAATAAAGTATCGATACAAAACCGTAAAATAAAATCAAAGGGGAAAGCCCTCCATTATTCTTTTCAATAAATATCTGTGATTTGCTATGCAAATCACATATATTAAAGGAAATCGTGGAGAGCCAAAATCGCCTACGTTCTGAATGGACATGTAATTAAAACAACATCCTCTTAAGTAATTAAGATTTAACTGCGAACATGTTCCAAATATAGTTTTCCACATAGTCGCCTTCCATGTCAAACATGGTTTTGATTAATGGTATATATTCCAGGCTCATGGGGTTTACGGTCATATAACGTTGAAAAATTCCGTTCTCGTAAGATCACCAAAGATAAGCAACTTCGAGACTGGCCAGTACCTAAATGGGTGACCGACTGGAAATACCAGCTGCTGTAAGCATTAATGTGCGTATTGTGTAAAGGATAACGGCTGAGAATTGGAAATTGTAGAGCCGAATTCTACTTCCAGTCGGGTTCGCTGTATACATTTACGCAAAAAGGCCCTAGGGGAAGGAATTAATGCAACTCTTCTCTCCCCAGATATGGGTTAATTAGTATGACTTTTATCACTAACATACTTATTATCTAAATAAAAAATTAAAATTCAAAAATAATTTCTGGCTTTAAATAAACATGTAAAGGTTGATAAACCGTAAAAATGTAAATCAATCAATCCGCCTTCATTGAAAGCTTCTTACCTAACCAGCCGTGAGTTTTCCCTTTCACCTCATCATTATTCCAAACCTGCTATTCTAGTTTGATGTGCACAAAGTCTGACAGACCAAGCATTTTGCACAGTGATTTCGTTAGGTTAGAAACTGCCCTAATAGTTTTTTTATAGCTTACAGGAAGACTTTCAAATAATATTATAATATGGAATCTTCTGCCAGCTGTAAGGAAACCATCATCCTTATTCACAGTAGCAGCTTACTTACCTCTGCAGAGATTCTTATAAATGTCAATTTCTAATTACTCTCTAGGATATATTAACGCCACTGATTCATCTCATTACTGTGCTTACATCCCGTTCAGCCTTTCCACAAACATTTACTAAGCGTTTTTAAAATTATACGGAGCTATCGTCTCCCAAAAAGAAAAAAAAAGTAAAAATTTTCAGGCGATAAATTAATTTACACAGTGCAAGATCCGTTGGCAAATATTCGTGTCATTATATTGTTTCATTATTGTCATTATATTTTAACGAAAACCCATCCGTAAAACCGAAAAAAAAATCTCTCATTATTTCACACATCTATTCCAGCGTTGCGTTCACTTTTCAGAAACTGTGTGACAAGACTAATTTAGACATCCACATCATCTCTCACGTATCTTCCTCCTGATTCTTATAAACAGCATTTAAATGGTTATTTAAAATTTGAGGTGATGTGATGTTTAAAGAAAAGCCTCGTGAAGTTATAACTAAATAATAAATAAAGTTTCAGTGCACTGTAATCGTAACAAATTACGTTCTATTCTTATCAAAACCGCCTTTCATCGAAATTATAAACAAACACCTTTAAATTTATGTAAATGAATGTATTTGACGGCATATAAAATGCAAAGGTGTAAAAAATGCACATCAATTTTAGCAGAACAAATCAAGAAAAAAAAATAGTAATTAGTAAAATTATTAAATTATTAGTAAATTGTACAGCCTAGGCTATATTTATGAGGTATTATTTTGGGTAAACAAGCCATAATTACAATTAAACGAAAAATAGTAGCAAAAAAGAATACGAGCCTATAAAAACTTTATTATGTCAAAAGGTAAGAAAACAAAATAAAAATCAAGCAATTATTACAGTTAAGCAAAACAGTACAGTTACCATTAAAATTTTATTCATCTTCAAATCCATAAAATTCGTCGTCTTCGTTATCAAAACTCTGTTACACATTTCCAATACTACTAGCATGGAATAATTAGGATATTAAAATTCTAATTGTATTTATACAAATGCAACCGGAAATTATCGCAAGAAAAATATTAATGAAATAAATTTTTTTTACAAAAATATAATTTGAATGTATTGCATAAAATTTTAGTGAAACAAAATACTAATATTAAACGTGATGAAATTAATATAATGAATATTATCACTGATAACACTTTTAATCTGCATAATATCCTTTTAAATAATGACAATAGGTATATGAAAGTTACTCTAAAGTCTAAGCTAATAGGAGATGGCAAGTAGCTAATTTCAGCCAACCACTGCGATTTTTAAACCTATATATGGCATATAAGAAAAATTTTAAATGATATTTTTAGTAAAAAAGTGCGCCTTATATGACGTCCAATACGGTAATATGGGTAAATATGTGGAAAGATTATATAGATGGAAGTAGAAAGATTGATATTAATAAAATTATATAGATAAAGATAAATACCTATATAGATAAATAGACAGACAGACATTGCTTTTGAACACAGATTTTTCCTGATTCTGGAAATATACATATTTCCTCAGATTCCTTTTCTAACATTAACAAAGTTATTTTTAGAAGAATATATCCTTCCCTGATAATTTTCTCTGTTTATATTCGGATACGAAACTAACCAGATACGCATATATCAAGAATATGGAAAAATCTGTGTTCAAAAGCACAATTCGGTTTTTTCATATTTTTTTTTTTTATTGACCAGAAAGATTTCAAGGTTAGATAGATAGATAGATAGATAGATAGATAGATAGATAGATAGATAGATAGATATAAGAAAGATAGATATAAATAGATTGGGTTAGATAGAAATGAACAAACTGTGATATATACATAGATATGAAGCAACGGTGATAATCGGTTACTAGATAGATATAAACAAACAATGATATATATATATATATATATATATATATATATATATATATATATATATATATATAGATAGATAGATAGATATGAACAAACGGTATCAGAAAGATATAGATTGGGTTAGATAGATATGAACAAAATGTGATAGATATATACATAGATATGAAGCAACGGTGATAATTGGTTACTATATATATATATATATAAAAACTATGATAGATAGATAGATAGATAGAGAGATATGTCAAAGTTATCATTCAATCAAGCGTATATTTTTTACACAATGAAACAGCATATCCCGGAGATATGGAGAAACTAAAACTATAAACCCTTTCTTCAAATTCATCTGAATGCATTATTCGTAAGTAATCGTGAAATCTTTTCTCGGAATCTGCTAACATTTCTCTTTCGCCAACATTTCTCTTTCGCCAACATTTTTCCGTTTCAATTTTGCAGTTTTCCGCCTAAACTACATTTGTTGTAAGCGATATATTTTTTGAAGATTAAGCCCTAAATGTCGCTATTCTCTTTTTACACTAAACAGGTATGCTGTGCATCAAACCCAAAGGGTGGCATTGTCTCTGGTCAGGAAATTATACAAGCGTTCAGACTGAAAAGAGACACAATAACTGAAACATCCTAATGTTTAAAAAAAGATGTTTGAACAGGTCAGTCGAATCTGATGTTTTTTTTTAAACATTAATATAATTCTTTTATTAATTATTTCTTCTCGTACAATTTACATTTATCCCCGAGGCTTAAAACTCCATTTTATTAATCCTGAGAAAATAAACAAAATATCAGCATTTTTATTTTGCTTTTTCTAATAGCTAATCAAGATTTTGTCATTTTCGACGTCTTTTTTTTTTGTTTTTAATCATCTCACCCCAAGCAAGGCGGAAATGCCACTAGTGCGCACAGGGAGTGAAAGTGAAATAAGAGACTATGGATAGGGAGGATTGAGTAAAGGAAACACAAAGAAGAGGATTCAAGAAGACAGAGAGTGGTGATTGAAATTCATTTAAATTATTCAAGATTGTAGTTATCAGGGAAGCAATTAAACAGAAGCGCGAGAAAAGAAAGTTAGAGTAGAATTGGCGCTTGTATTTGGCTATTTAAATAAGATGCCGATCTAATAGCAAGCTTAAATTCACGTAGTTGGGACACCAAGGAAACAAGTTCGTCAGAGTAGTTACCATAAAAATATTTGTAGAAAAGACGGAGGGAAAAGACGTCACGTAAATGAGAAACTCAGCAGGATCACCAGACAACATACGACAACAGTATTCACTGTATGGACGAATGGTAGATTTGTAAATGTACAAGATGTATTCTGAGGATAAACATTTTTTTTCTGGCATGACACGGTTACCCAAATTTTCTTGCGGTAGATACTGTTATTGATCGGATGTCGTCGTTCAACTTTGAGTCAGTCGAAAAGTTGAGGCCGAGAAGACGCAGTGTATTGCTCTCCTGAAGTCTGATGGCAGACAGAAAAACATCTCTGTGGTGGTTTATTCACCTTTGTTGATTTTATCAATACATTTTCCGAATGATGCATAGGCTTCTCAAACGAAGAATGACGGTAAAAATAATACAATTTTTAATATAGGTCGATTTAACAGTGCAGTGCTTGTAAATGAGAATAAAGTATGATATAATGAAGAAAGCTATATTCAATAATTATGTGATATAACGGACTGATAGGCAATGATGTTTTGGACATACCACATTCCTTGCAATATATCTCACTTTGACCACTACGAAGGTTTCACCTAAGCGGATCTTTTGGGAATACTGGACGATTTTTTCTAGTTTAACGTCCATGTTTTTGGTTATTTCTTTTTTTGTACCTTTTTTCCCTTTGGTATTGGCTTGTTTATTCAATCAATACAACGAAGGTTTTCCGAGTGAGTATAGTTTCTTATACTTATAAGATCTCTATTATTAATAATAATAATAATAATATATATATATATATATATATATATATATATATATATATATATATATATATATATATATTACTTCCAACAAAAATCTAATTTAAGAAAAATTCACTCAAGATCAAGAATGAGCTCTTTTTCATGCCAATCATCGCGAGCAAACAGATGCATGGTATTTGGAGGCCACTGTTTGACGATAATCCAGACAGAGTACTTTAAGTGAGTCAAAACAATAGCTTTAATGACCAATATAGTAGTTCTGAAAAGACCGTAAAAGTTCTCAATCAAATACTTCTCTTTAAATTCCGTCGATATCTCGTTTTTTTTTTAACATACGCGGATCCAGCTATGGCACTTTTTAGTTATAAAACCAGGGTTCCTTACAGTCACCACATACAATGCGGACGGGTTCGCGATGAACAACCTACGAGTACTTATTTTTTTCCATATCAGTCCTTGGTTAAAGATAACATCCAACAAGTAATAGAGCAAACCAAGCTCCTTGAGACTTCTGAGTTTGATTAAAAAGCATTTCCAACGCATCGCACCGTCATATCGATCATTGGCGTGGCGGAAGATCCCTATTTTCATCGGGGTGTCATTGTCTAATCCACTTGTAGACCTTACATCTAATGGCCCTCACCGATATATAAGAATGATAGGCAATGATGTTTTGGACATGCCACATTCCTTGCAATATCTATCACTTTGACCACAAGTGAGGCTATCTCGCTTCACATCATTACGTCCATGACCAAGAAAGACCTGATCAATTTCAAGAAACTGGCACGGTCAAGATACTGGAGTCGGTGGTTACGGCCACGAGCATATTCGGTTTTGTAAATTTTTGTCTCAACTTTATGATTGCTTTATGGTGGGGCTATCATGAAAGAAAACACTAAATGTCTAATTCATTTGTAATTAGTTGCGACAACTACCATAGAACAAAGTGCTATTAATACATCTATAAATTAGCAGTAATAACATTTTTAAAGAAAATATTTGTTCTTGCAGTGTCAGGTCCGGCATTATTACTCCTCTTCAACCAATATCCGGCCTGAACTAAACTAAACAACACGAGCTCTTTTTCATGAAATGACCACAAAATTGACGCCAAACAAGTAACATTAGACACAGTAATTCGCTCAACCTGATTTCCCCAGTGAAATATTTCTTTCATCTTCTTACCTTTCATGGAAAACTTTAGCGAAAGAATTTTCGGTGAAATTTACTATCCATTAACTGGTTTAGGCATTCCAGAACTACGACGAAACATGAAATATTATTGCAAAACACTTACATCCTTTCTCTGGTACACACTGAAGTAACCGATATATCATCTTCCTGAAGTTACACACTGGTAACACATCAAATTTACTGTTCGACTCATTTTTGTTTTGATCTGGCTTTCATGAGACTAGGTCTATTTGTGCTGACGAAAAAACAGTCAAATGGGATGTATAATCATTTGCAAGTTTTTAGATATTTTTTTTTTGTCACTTCCTATGAGAATATTATAGAAATCTGGAATTTAAGAAATGTTAACATTTACAATAACAAGGCTTACAACAATCTGGGGAGCCATGAACATATGTCTGCGTTCCAAAATCTACATGACGCGCACCGGTGACATGTTAATTTTCTTGTATATTTGTGGAACGTTGACACACTCTGCATTAGTTCCTAGCAGAATTTCCGCATCATATATTAATTGCTACTTGTGATTCTTAAACTTTTAATACACCGAATATATGACAAATTAAGAGGTTTCTCCACAAAGGTCCATAGAAAAATTGCATTTAAAATTGATCTCAAGTTTAGCAAAAGAAAGAACGCTAAGATCGCACAAAAATATATCTTTGAGTATCTGGCCTTGTAAAATCTATCTTTCAGTTTAAATTCAAGAAATCAGCAACACGGGAAGGGCAGAGGCAAATATCGGAGAGTAGGAGTTAGGAATGGACTAAAATTGATAAGAAAGAGACATAAAGAACAGAGGATGAGAGAGAGAGAGAGAGAGAGAGAGAGGAAGATGAAGAATGATGGGAGAGAGACTTGAGAAGATGAAGAGTATTGATATATATATTTATTATTTTATATATAACCAACTACTTATATATTATAGGTCATATATATATATATATAGATATATATATATATGTGTTTAATATATATATATATATATATATATATATATATATATATATAAAACCAGAGAGCCAGACATATCTACGAAGGTTTCACCTAAGCGGATCTTTTGGGAATACTGGACGATTTTTTCTAGTTTAACGTCCATGTTTTTTGGTTCTTTCTTTTTTGTACTTTTTTTTTTCCTTTTTGGTATTGGCTTGTTTATGAGTAAATCAACACAACGAAGGTTTTCCGAGTGAGTATAGTTCCTTATACTTATAAGATCTCTGTTTAATAATAATAATAATATATATATATATATATATATATATATATATATATATATATATATATATACATTACGTCCAAGAAAAATCTAATTTAAGAAAAAATTCACTCAAGATCAAGAATGAGCTCTTTTTCATGCCAATCATCGCGAGCCAACAAATGCTTGGTATTTAGAGGCCATTGTTTGACGATAATCCAGACAGAGTACTTTAAGTGAGTCAAAACAATAGCTTTAGTGACCAATATAGTAGTTCTGAAAAGACCGTAAAAGTTGTCGGTCAAATATTTCTCTTTAAATTCCGTCGATATCTGGTGTTTTTTTCACATACGCGGAGCCAGCTATGGCACTTTTTAGTTATAAAACCAGGGTTCCTTACACTCACCACGTACAATACGGAGGAGTTCGCGATGAACAACCTACTAGTGCTTATTTTTTTCCATATCCGTCCTTGGTTAAAGATAACATCCAGCAAGGAATAGAGCAAACCAAGCTCCTTGAGACTTCTGAGTTTGATTAAAAAGCATTTCCAACGCATCGCACTGTCATATCGATCATTGGCGTGGCGGAAGAGCCCTATTTTCATCGGGGTGTCATTGTCTAATCCACTTGTAGACCTTACATCTAATGGCCCTCACCGATATAACGGAATGATAGGCAATGATGTTTTGGACATGCCACATTCCTTGCAATGGTCAAGATACTGGAGTCGGTGGTTACGGCCACGAGCATATTCTGTTTTGTAAATTTTTGTCTCAAATTGTTAGATGACGTAATAATTTTCTTAAAGCAATTGAAATTAAATAATATTTGGCGCATGCCGCGAAACATTACATGAGGTTATGTACAATTAGGATTCGCTAGATATGGTTTCCCATATGCCTGGAGAACATTGTAGATGGTTAAACAACATTTTCCAAATCGTACATGCCTATCAAATGTTTATTTTTGCAAATTTATTCTGTCTATCAATTCCATATGGGTCCAAAGATTAGAAGCTTAGCACACTGCTTTTGCAAACTAAGTATTGTAAACATTGTGATAAAGTAGTTACATTGAACAATGTAATCGTTAATGTAATACGATCACCAATACTTTTTAATTCTTCTATGTTGCGTGTGGATATCAGTAACCTTTTCACTTAAAGACCAGAAGATTCTCTCCCCTTTCTATTCTTCATTCTCTCTCTCTCTCTCTCTCTCTCTCTCTCTCTCTCTCTCTCTATATATATATATATATATATATATATATATATATATATATATATATATAAACATATATACATATACATATATATATATATATATACATATACATATATATATATATATATATATATATATATATATATATATATATATATATATATATATATATATATATATATATGGCCGAGTGGTTAAAGGATTCGCTTTCTGACCATGAGACCTGTGTTGGAATCTCACCATGATCAATTTGTCAGGATGAATACGGACTGGATCGAGGTCGATGCCAGCGGGCGTCACCTTTGGAATGAGCCTGAAAAATCATACCACGGGATGACACAAGCCTTGTGAAACACTTGGGTCCGTCGATAGCTGTGCTAGCACAAAGCCACAAGTTATCGTGTCCGAGGACTTAAGCGTGCTGGCCTTGTTCAAATTTTTGATCACGCTAGATAAAACGCTCTCTCCCAGAAAGTGTAACTAAGGTCTGTTCATCCTATATAACACAGGTGGGCTCTGTAGGTTTTGAGGAAAAACAAATGTGCCTGAGCGAGCGTCTGCAATAGGGATTGTCTAGCCGCCCTAGTAGACGGTATCCTCGAATATCAGTAGCCAGCTATCATATATATATATATATATATATATATATATATATATATATATATAAGTATAGGATTGGTGTATACGGAATAAATTCCAATAACCAACAATTACCATTCTTAAAAGAGTGCTCAATACAGAGTAGAGCAGATATAATTATTTATTTAAAAATTATAACATAAATATGTTATAAAATCACTACAAAAATAGCCATTTTGTTTCAACAACTCCGGTGTCTTATCAAGTGATGGTGTTGAATGTAGAATACAAAGTTTTATATTCTACATTTAACATCATCACTTAATAAGACACCAGAATGATGAAATATTATCATTATTCTGAATCATAACAAGCTTCTTGCTATCCAGTCAACCGTGATCTCCGAAAATTTAAAAACAATATTAATCGTCAGTCAGTCTCTTTGAATTCTATTTTTTTTTATTTTATTATTCTTAGTCCCAGTAATTTTTTTCCGAGGTTCTTTCCCTCTCAGTAAATCCTAGTGTCTTATTCGATTTATCGCTTTGCTTGGAGGTGTAATGATTAAAAGAATATCCTTCCATATTTCAGATAGAATATCAGATGCTTCAATCATGCGTAATCTTTGACATTTTTTGCATAGATCTTTCAAGGACAAAATGGATGTCTGAAACCTATTTGTTAATAGTTCATAAATATGGAATAACGGATTGTCCTAATTTCCAACTGATCATGTAAAATCAATAAATCAATCTCTCAGTTCCTTTTCATCATGAGTCAAACCGTTACTTGTCTGATTGGCGCCAGTTCAACATTCTCGGCAACAGATTAGGTCGGCTTTGATTAAACGAAAGAATAGCAAATATTAAAATGAATTAACACATCCATTTGGACGAAAACTAGCTCACAAACTTTATGGATTGAAGCTCTTTGATTGCTTCATTCTTGTCAGGTTTACTTAATAGTTGAAGATGTGCATCTTACACAATCTTGCCAGTAACTAATTATAGCTAGAGATCAGAATGTCGAATGATGCTATTTATTGTTTCATTAGAATCAATTTTGTGTTCTGTTCAGTAATTGAAGTAATTGCGTCTTACATAAAGGCGAATCTAACAGACCTTCGAAACCAAGTAAAGAGTAGGATTTGATTGCTAATTTTTCAGGCTGTGAATATACTGTAGATATATTTGTTTCTTTTTTTTGTTTTGCTTTTGGCAGTCGAGTTGCTAGTTGTAATAATTGGTTAATGTACCAATATAACTAATAATCGATTAAATTTAAACCCTGAAATATTCCAAGGATTTAACAACATTTTAAAAGCCGTGAGGATTCACAAGACTCGTTAGTTGTAATATTCTGTTTCGTCTCTATGTTGTGCGAAGAAAATGGAGCTTCTAATCAGCCCCACTGACCATTCTTCAAGACTCGCTAAACTCTTTAAACGTTGATTTTAAATGTGAAAAAAAAGTGAAGGAAATCCCATTAATTCCTTCATTTTCTTCTTTGGCCTGCTTGGTTGTGGACAAAGCTGTTTTTTTTTTATTCACGATACTGGTTATTATCGAATGGACAGGTGATGGAGAGTCTGCGAGCGAGAAACCTGCAAGTCGAGATCGAATTACAATAATGATCGTTATATTCTGTTTCGCATATATAGACTTTACAAAGCTATTACTCCACATGTTCCTCCTGTCTATGGGTTAAATATCAGTGCTAACTGCATTCTCCAGCTTTGGGTGGCAGCCAGTATAGCAGAAAGAGAACTCTGAATTCAAAAATGTACGGGGCCTAGGCAGGGTATATCCTTGAACTGTAACCAATTTCCGTTCAGAATAGTTGCAATATAACCCACATGTTGTCTCTGTCGTTGTTCAGATGGTTATGCCCGGAAGTAAGCAGACATGATGAAGATGTAACTTACAGTGCGTATTCATGTCGAAACAGGTCTGATTTTTGGTCAAAATACGTTAAAAGGAGTCTGGGGTTGAAAGCCGATATTTATCCGTGGTATTATAATAAAAATATCGTCCACGGCTTTCTGGTTTCAATAGTTTTCACGTCCTGGATATGACGATAAACTATGTCCAGCAGCAAGGCCTCTGATCAGGAGGATTTGAGGAGCGTGAAACCACCTCTTAATTGCTGGAGTTCCCAGGTCAATCCTGACCTGAGGTTGTAGTAACTGTCAGGGTCACAGCTATAGGTAAATACTTAACCCACAAAATGTGTTCAAAACAATATGAAAGTAAAAAAAAATGGGTTTTAATACCAGAATACTTTGTTAAACCACGTCTTAACTTCTGGTGTTCCCAGGTTCATCCTGACCCGGAGAGGTAGTACCTGTCAGGGTGCCAGCTATGGGTAAATAGTTGACCCACAAACTGGGGTCAAAACACTATGAAAGTTAAAAAAATAGGTTTTAATATCAGAATACTTTGTAAAAATTATTACCAGCAATAAATTTTTGAAGAAAAATTATTACCAGCAACACATTATTACCAGCAATAAAATTTTTGAAGAAAAATTATTACCAGCAACACATCATTACCAGCAATACAATTTTGAAGAAAAATTAAAATTCATTACCAGCAACACAATTTTGAAGAAAAATTATTACCAGGAACACATTATTTTTTGAAGAAAAATTATTACCAGCAACATTATTACCAGCAATAGAATTTTTGAAGAAAATTATTACCAACAACAATTACAATAGAATTTTTGAAGAAAAATTATTACCAGCAATACATCATTACCAGCAATACAATTTTTGAAGAAAAATTATTACCAGCAAATACATTATTACCAGCAATACAATTTTGAAGAAAAATTATTCCCAGCAATACATCATTACCAGCAATAGAAATTTTTACCAGAAAAATTATTACCAGCAATTTTTTAGAAAAAATTATTACCATCAATAGAATTTTTGAAGAAAAATTTTTACCAGCAACACATTATTACCAGCAATAGAATTTTTTGAAGAAAAATTATTACACATTATTACCAGCAATAGAATTTTTGAAGAAAAATTATTACCAGCAATACATCATTACCAGCAATACAATTTTTGAAGAAAAATTATTACCAGCAACACATTATTACCAGCAATAGAATTTTTGAAGAAAAATTATTACCAGCAACACATTATTACCAGCAATAGAATTTTTGAAGAAAAAAAGCAATACATTATTACCCAGCAGCAATACATTATTACCAGCAATACAAATTTTGAAGAAAAATTATTACCAGCAACACATTATTACCAACAATACAATTTTGAAGAAAAAATTATTACCAGCAACACATTATTAGAATTTTGAAAAAAATTATTACACATCCTCTTTATTACCAGCAATAGAATTTTTGAAGAAAAATTATTACCAGCAACACATTATTACCAGCAATAGAATTTTTGAAGAAAAATTATTACCAGCAACACATTATTACCAGCAATAGAATTTTTGAAGAAAAATTATTACCAGCAACACATTATTACCAGCAATAGAATTTTTGAAGAAAATTATTACCAACAATACATTATTCAATAGAATTTTTGAAGAAAAATTTACCAACACATTATTACAATAGAATTTTTGAAGAAAAAATTACCAGCAACACATTATTACCAGCAATAGAATTTTTGAAGAAAAATTATTACCAGCAACACATTATTACCAATTTTTTGAAGAAAAATTATTACCAGCAATACATCATTACCAACAATACAATTTTTGAACCAAAAATTATTACCAGCAACAAATTATTACCAGCAATAGCAATTTTTGAAGAAAAATTATTACCAGCAACACATTATTACCAGCAATAGAATTTTTGAAGAAAAATTTTACCAGCAAAAATTATTACCAGCAATAGAACACATTATTACCCAACACGATTACAGCAATAGAATTTTGAAGAAAAATTATTCCCAGCAATACATCATTACCAGCAATACAATTTTTGAAGAAAAATTATTACCAGCAATACATCATTACCAGCAATACAATTTTTGAAGAAATATTATTACCAGCAACACATTATTACCAGCGATACAATTTTTGAAGAAAAATTATTCCCAGCAATACATCATTACCAGCAATACAATTTTTGAAGAAAAATTATTACCAACAATACATTATTACCAGCAATACAATTTTTTAGAAAAAAAAGCGGCAGGACATAAAACGCAGCAAGTTTTGTTTAAATACAGAGTTATCGAACGAATTCTCTAGACCAATGCATAGTTAGAGAGAATATATGGAGTCATAACTTTCCCAAGGATATTGTGAACGTAAGTAAATGCAAGGAGATCAACGGAATTCGAACCGGCTATCTGATTACTCAGTTCAAACCTCTATCCATTACGCTATCATCCCTCTTCTATGATTCATCAGAATTAATCACAATTTAGTTTTTCAAATAGCAAAACCCTTAAATGTTCACAGATAATACTGGTTATTATTAATTAATATTTTTTTGTTCTAACACTACATTACTATTTTAAACTTTTTAAAAATCTCCTTCAATAATAATAAGAATATCACTGGTTTTTTTTCTCGTTTTTTATTTATTTGTCTTCAACGTCAGTTCCTTGTTTTCTCGTTAGTGTCTTCCCCTTTTTTTATTCAGTCGACCAATCGTTGGAAAGTCTGTGTAACTCTTTCAATCATTGCCTCTTATCTTCCCTTCAAGTCATGAGAAATTAGTTTCCACTCCAAAGTTTTCCCCATTATTTTCCCGACTCTCTCTTATTCCCTGGCGCGATTCATTGAATTATGGCCTTTGTCGAAATCT